>CM041731.1:17601227-17953727 GCA_023373845.1 Nibea coibor
CACGAGAACAACGAAATCAGCAACTTCCAAATCTAAATTTGTGTCACGTCCCAATAAAACTCAGTGTGTTGTTCATCATCGGACACGTCAGAGGACGTACATGAAACCTGAAGTCGCCTTTCAGCATGGAGCAGAGGTCCTCGGCCACGTCTGACATGCAGGGATGGAGAGTCGCCACCAGGCGAGAGTAGAAGGGCAGTAGGTCCAACCTGCAGGAGGAGGAAGAGTCACACCATTAGATATGAAGACAGCGCCCCCCGGTGGTGTGTGATGGTACAGGATGAGGCGCTTTATATTCAGACGGGGCTCGGATATTCTGAAGTTGCAGATCGTAGTAGCTGGCGGTCAGCACGTCGTGCACTGTGTTACGTTTCCACGCTGCGTCTGACGGCGTTACCTCTGTCTGGGGACGGTGAAGAGCGCTCGGACGAGCTTCCTCCTGTTGGACTTGGTGTTCATGTTCATGCAGAAGTCCATGGCGGCCTGCAGGAGTCGACACAAGTTATTTAGACGTTCTCGTCTGTAACACTGCATGATGTGTGAGAGCTCAGCTGGACTCACACTGTACACTCAGAAACAGGCTGAAGTCGTACAGTGTGCGTCCAGATTTATCATTTTGTTTCTACCACGTCATCTCAGCGAGACAATCGCCACGTTAAGTGTCTCATTAGTTTCGTGTCACCTTGTCTATCAGGTCTCTGTTGACACAGTTGGGGAGCTGCTGGATGAAGGCGTCCACGATGAGCTTCAGGTGGGACCCCGTGTTGGCCTCTTCATCCTCTTGTTCTGCAAACACAAATAACAAACTTCACCCTCCTTTAAAAGCCCTTCAGGTCAGCTCAGAGTTAGTCTCGGCTTAGCTTCAGTCTTAGTTGTGTGATGCTTCATTTCGAGGTTACCTTGCTCATCCAGCAGTTTTTTGGCCAGCTCTTCGTTTTCCGCCTCATCCGCTCCCTCCAGTTCGAGAGGTTCGTCCGCGATGTCCAGAGCCTCCAGCTCCAGCTCCAGCTCCTCCGTGGTGCTGGCCGAGTCCTTCCCTTCTCTGCCATCTGACACACACAGCAGGAGCAGCACAGTCAGAATAAAACTCTGTGTGTGTGTGTGTGTGTGTGTCTTCACCTGTGGATTCATTAAACGTACCTTTGGCGTCGTCCTTGTCTTTGCCCTGGCCGCTCCTCTCGTTGTCCTTGAAGAGGATGGCGGGGACGAAGGCCTTCAGGTCCACCAGGTTCTCATAGAAGTTACGAGCGTCTTCGTCTTCCCAGATCCCTCCCTCCAGGTCGTACTCTCCGGGCTTACCGGGGGTGAAAATATCGATGCCGGGGCCGTGTTCTGAGAGAGAGGACGACATGTTCAACTCAACAGGAGTCGATATTTGACTCGTTTAAATTAAAACAAACGTAAAGAGCTCACACACCCTCCTGAACCGTCTTGTCCTGCGGCAGGTCTGGCATGTTCTCATCAAGCAGGTCGGCGAGGGACTGGGTGTTGGCCAGCAGCTTCTGGTACGACGTGGCAAACTCTTCGTATTGCTTGTGTCTGTCCTCGCTCAGCTCTCCTTTGGAGTGCAGGATACGCCTGACGGGAGAGGAAACGTCAGCCTGAACATCTTGAATGACGGACAGAAGAGCTGAAGCTGTGGTGGTCCAACACTCACCTGTTCTGCCTCTCGGTGTTCTGCAGCTCGCGGTGGTCCTTCTTCAGGTGCTTGGTGAGCGACGTGAAGTATTCCCTCAGCAGGTTCTGGAAGGGCTGCTGCTTCTCCGTGCTGATTATCTCGCTCGGAGGGAAGCCCAAGCCGAACTTCTCGGCGGCATGCTTCACCTTGCGCGGCACGAGGCCGGCGATGTCATCGCCGCAGTGCTTACAGAAGCTGATGACCACTGACACGTGAGTGTGAGTCTCCCGGTCGGTGCTGATAATGTTCTTCAGCTGCTCGTAAATGAGTGAGAGGCCCTCTTTGTCCGTGAAGAGGCCGACGATGGTGAGCTCGGCAATGAAGCGCAGGTCGGTGCGCAGCTTGCTCACGTTGGGCGACTTGTCCTCCTTCCTCGCCTCGAAGTGCTTCTTCCACGCCTGCAGCAGAAGCGGGGCGAACTCGCCGTAGCGCTGGTGGAAGAGCGAGCACAGGTGGACGGCGCAGCCCACGTCAGAGATCTTCAGCTTGGCCTCCACGACAGAGCTCACCGCCTCGCCGATATACTTGCTGAGGTTGAGTGAGGCGAAGTCGTTGGAGAGCGAGTCCCGCTGCTGCTCGGTGAGCGTGCGCAGCTTCTTGACGAAGGCCGTGTTCTTCTTGAGGCTGGAGTCCAGCCGGCTGAAGAAGGCCTCTTCGGGTCGACCCTCCTGAGCGTTCTGGTTCTTGCTGCGGAGTTCCTTCCTGCACTGATGGCGCTCCCAGGCCTCCTGGTGCAGCTGATGGCCCTCCTCCTTCTCCCTGCAGAAACAAGGGAAAATGGAGAAACATCTGTCTTAATACTTTAACAAAGATCATTAATTAGAGATTAATTGACAGATATTGATCACGATGGATTTGACGACATCAGCTCCACAAACACGTAACAAAGTTTCAGCATCACTCACTTCAGGAGAGCCGCCTCCTCCTCACGCTGCCGTTTGGCCTCCTCCTCCTGAAGCTTCCTCTCCTGCTCCTCCTGCTGCCTCTTCTCCTCCTCCTCTTTCTTCTTCTGCTCCTCCTCGGCTTTCTGTTTCTCCTCCTCTTTCTTCCTGCGCTCCTTCTCCTCTTTCTTCTTCTTCTCCTCCTCCAAGCGCTTCCTCTTCTCCTCCTTGCCACCTCCTCCTCCTCCACCGCTGCCTCCTCCTCCTCCGTCTTTTTTGCCACTCATTTTGGCCTCGTCTTTCACTTTGTCTCGAGCGGATGCCGGCCTCCTCTCGCCGTCTCTGTCCTTTTCTTTTTCCTTGTTGCCGAAGGAGCAAACGTCTTTCTCGTCCATGTTTACTGAGCGCTTGCGTTCAGCAGGCATACTGTGGGAAGACAGAGAAATGTCAGTTCAGGTTAATCGTTTTTAGAGGAACAAACTGAGCTTCATGTCCGAGAGGTAACTGACTGACTATTCACTATTCCCATTCTTATTATTCTGACGTGCTGCTCCTCCCTCAGTTTTGGTCGCACAGACACAAAAAAGGTTTCAAAACGACCGGCTCGGCTGGGAATGGTGTGCTGTGACTTTTCTCAGAGTTTCACCAAACAGTTTCACCAAAAACCAGGCCAAAGTTTACAATGGGTGTGTATTGGTAGAATGTTCCAGAGTGGAGAGGGAGAGAAACATTTGTCAGAAAATACATTTGCAAACGGCTCTCGTGGCCACAAATGTCACTCCACAGAAATAATTTATACATAGAAACGTAAGAGAATTGGTGGGCTACGCAGCGATATCACTGCTGAAGCTGTCAGACTTCTAGTTTTGGCGGGAGACGCACTGATGCTCCAGGATCACCCACCGACAGCCCCATCTACTCCCATGTAACCTGGAGAGGAGCACGGGGCACCTGTTCTTTCTCTCTCTCCCCAGGTCACATGTTTTAACTTCACACACTGACATTGGGCATTCACATGGTCGACAAGATGAGGATGCTCACGGTCATTTGGGCTTTTTGATACCACCTACCGTTTGGCATTAGTGTCCACTAGTTGGAGGGGGTTCATTTAGAGACTTTCTGTGTCTCTCAGCAGTCACTCACACACAGACAGAGCACAGCTGCAGTTCATTACTCTGACCTGCAGCTGACCCTGGTTGCTTGGCAACCTCAAGCCTGCCTTTGACTGACTTTGTTGAAGTCTGTGTGCTGCTGCAGGGTCAGTGATAATGTATGCAGACACACTCTGTTTATTTACAGTTTATAGTCACAGATTTACGTGTTTTAATCAGAGTGCTAACTTCATGTGAAGCCTCTGTAGACACACATTCCTCCGCTAACAGCCTGACCCCGCTCGCTCGCTCGTTAGCCGCCTAGCCGCAACTGCGTTGCCTGCATTAGCATAGCAACATTAGCTCCCCTTTATATATCTACATGTGTGTGTGACACAGCAGATGAACTCGCCTCGTGTTAGCCTTTAAAGGTTCGGTCTGTGAATTTTAAACGTTTACATGAATTCATAATAAAAACAGTTAGCATCCGCGCGGCTAACGCGCTCAGCTAGGCCGCTCGTAACGGATGTAAACAAACGTTTTGACAACGTTTAACTAACAGTTAGTCAACATAACACCGCCACGGCGTCGACACACGATGATACACGACTTAAATCCGCAGGTATGAACTTCGTGTTCGGTGTGAATGTCTCAATAAAAGAAGCTTTTACCTGCTAACTGAAGCTAAACAAACATCAGGACATCAGCGCCGCTCTCCGTGTGAACCGAGGAAGGACCCCTCACCACCGCCACCCCGCCTCTCCTGTGGGGTCCACGAATATGCCTTACTAAAAATATAGATTATTTTTAAGTTACAATAAGTTTTTTTAAGTATATTATTGTATACATATTGTGTCCTGACATATCTAAACAGTCATGTTATATTTAGATAGATCCTTTACCCGCACATGTCCACATATGTCCGTATTTCTGCAAATATATATAACTTTATGTGCCTACCTGTCATGTCTCATGTCTCTAACTGTACTTAGTTGTATGTGTCTTTCCCCATCATTGATTCATGGCCACATAAACTGACAATAATCCTCACAGACAGTTTTATTATTTTCCCCAGTTTCTTCCTCTTAAATGCAAATAGTGCCAAATAAAAGAATATACAAACTCTCTGAGCTGTGTGAGGGTGCATGAAGGTTTTCGTGGTCAGGTCTGAGTCAAAAGTCCCTGAATAATTACCATGTGGATAGATTTGGATTCATTCAAGGCTGTACTTAAATACAAATTAGTTTCACCTCATATGACTTTAAACTTTGACGCAGGGAACATTTACACACTGACTGTACTACTTATTTTTACTTTTAAAGCATACTGTGTATATATATTTATATTGTTTATATTTGTAATACTTCTTATATTTAGAGAATGTTTGACACACAGCAGAACAAATTCAAAAAACGTACTTGCGTTAAGTAAACAGCTTGCTGCTACATTAATCTAATATGTTAAATCAGACCAGGCTGAGCCGCTTGCAAACTAACAGAGCTTCACTTCAACAGAATGAAGTCTTTGTGAGCGGCTCGCACATTTTCCTGCAGATATTTTTAAACACACACTCTTTCCAACTGGTTCATTCATCTGAAATCTCCTCCCAGCACGGCCACTCTGTGCGTGTGTGTGTGTGTGTGCGAGAACAAGGATTGCTGTTGTTGTTTATTGACACAGTGTACACACACACACTCTCACTCACACACACAGCAGTGCTGAAAGCTCAGCTCAGAGCTGCAGAAAGGCTCCACAGACGACGTGTTCAGAACTACTTTTTAGGCGTATTTATAATAAAGTATAATAAAATACACCTTCTGTATCAGTACAGCGTGTTTACTGACTTTATTGACAGTTACAGTTCAACTTCTCACATGGTTTCATTTCATTAACTGTTTGAGGCCCAAAGACACAAAAACAATATTTATTTAAAACAACAACTTTTACTGAAGAAAGCAGGACCTTCACCTGCACTAGACTTCCCAGGTGAATACCGACTGCTTCTTCCTCTGCTGCATGTCTGTATCCATGGAAACTGTCAATCAGCAAAGAAGCAATCCAAACAGCTGTAAAGTCACTAAATCATGTTTTATTCAGCAGACCGAACAAGTTCAACACAGTAAAATGAAATGAAAGCACACTCTGCAGACGTGGCTGACGTCATGAAACTGTAGGTGCATTTGAATTCAGCAGTGAAATGACTGACTGTAGTTTATATTTATTAAATGTTACAAAAAAGAACAACAATGGATCCTGGAGGTATCCACCTGAAATGGTTTCTTAATAAAATAAAAACAAATTTCAAATTAACACCGTGAGACTAAGAGCAGCCTAAAACTAGGAACTGAAATGCTGTGGACCTTTAACACTCAGTGTAAAACAAGAAAAATCTATTTAAATCACCAGATTCTAATAAAGTCACTCACATGGAAAAAGTAAATCTGTGTAAAAAGGCAGATTTGTGCTGTTGACCAACAAAAAAGTGTTTAATGGAGGAAGCTTGTAGCTTATTAGCTTTTATTTAGCCCTGTTCTCTTCTCGTATAAACTGCTCTAAAAAGACGGTCAGACACTTTAGAGTCCTTTGCATTAACTGTTCCCATTAGCAACAGAGCTAACAAGCTTGCTAGCATTAGCAAAGCCTGTTAGCTCATGTATTTAGATCTTCAGTAACTCTTTATTGAATAAAATGATGTGAAATCCTGAGAAGAAAACATCAGTGAGAAGTAAACGCAACAATAAAGAGTAGTATAGTACTAGCATGCTTCTGGCTGGCTAGTGCATTGGCCGTCAGCTTGTGGCATGACACTCTGGTTTTCTCATCACGCCACCTCTAAATTATCTTTTGGTTGGCAGAGTGGTTTGTTCTTAGGCTCAACATTTGTGTAAAATACTGGTCGATTAATGTTGTGAATGTCGAGGTATATTAACAGGAGATTTGTCTGTAAATATGATATAAATTCACAACAAACTGCAAATAAAAAAAAAATGTTGATTTAAACACAGACCCTTTTTTCCCTTTGGCAGGTGGCCGTAGTGTAAAACAGTGGACAGTCTATTATTTTCTATGCAGCCGCTTTAAAGCAAAAACATCCCTTATAGACAGGACCTGACAGAACGGGTTTACTGGACCGTTCAGAGTCCAGAAACAGCAGGTAAACACAACTTGTTTAACAAATCCAAAAAGGTTATTACAGGTTGAGAGAAGTCCACCCTACATTGGCTCAACTTTTGAGTTTCCTTTTGATTAATGGTCATCCAATCAATATAAACATGCCACAAGCAGCAGGGACTTCTGGGAAGAAATGAAGCTGAATTTGACGTCCTGTAAACACTGTTTTTAAAGAAAAACTCGTACCTTTAGATGAAAACAAAGATGCTGTTTTCTGGTTTGTAGTTTCATTACATTAACGTGACGTTTCATTTTCATTTCAGCAGCTGGAAAAGTCCATCTGTCGTCTGCGATGACCTTCGGTTCCCCTTGGCCATCCATGAAATGCTTTACTCTCCTACAAAAATACTCAGAAAATAAAAAATAGATATAAAAAAGGGTCTCTGCAGCCGGTCACTCTGTCAGCAGCCAATGGCACGAGTCTGTGCAGTTGATTGACAGGTGAGTCAGCCTATGGTCTTTGAGCCAGCCGGCTCTTCCCCTCCTCCTGTTCGATCAGCTTGAAATGAGTGTAAGACAGGATGCCTGCCAGAGTGCAGAGGATCCCCAAAGCCTGAGAGTGAGACAGGACACAAAGGAGAAACTGTGGGACTGGAACCAGAAGGCTGTTGGTTTGAGTCAACACAGAGACTCAGGAGACTCACCTGATTGAGTGACAGTGGGTCGTGGAAAAGCAGGTATCCTCCAATCAGAGTGATGCAGAATTTGAAATGACCAAACATGTTGTAGCTGTGAATGCGAGTCAAGAGAACAACAACAACACACGTGACCTTCAGGAGAACTTTGTTTCTAAACGCTCTCTTGTATGTGAGGATACGTGACAGCCGAGGTGTTCCCAATGATCCAGTAGATGGACAGGTTGACCAGGAACGCCACCACACCCGAAAACAGGACTGTCGCCTAGGCAACAAGAGGATAACACCGTTACCCCAGCAACATGACAATGTACAAAACCATGGAGAACTTACTATGAACAGCTGATGCAGCCCAGTCCAGGAGTTTAATCACAATGTGTGTGTGTTTTTACTAAATGTGTGTGCGTGTGAGACGTTGAGTCTAACCAGAGCAGGCAGAGACCACGGTCCGAAAATTCCTCCGTCTCCAGTCAGAGGCTCAAACAGAGGAACGACGCCGAGCAGGAAGACCGAGGACAGAGGAGCCTGACAGGACAGTCACAGTGTTACATCACATTATGTATTACTGTTACACACGCAGTATTAATATTTAAGTATCTAGGGGAAAAAAGTCAAGGCCAACAAATCTGAAGTTAAGGTAAACAAGTCCAAAACCAAAACGTCCTAAACCAGTCAGACATGAGCCGTCTCACCAGAAAGGTACAGAGTGTATGAGTGTTGTTGATAAGACTATCAGGAGATGTTGAGTATTAACTCACCTTGTTCAGACAAAGCTACAACACCAGGAGCTGTTAGTGACATTAAAATCAAATTACCACATAGTATCCTACTGATACTGTTCATGCTACCTGCAGCTGGTGCTGAGTCATACCTGATAGTACAGAAGCTGCATAGAGTTCACCTGGAGCTCATGTTGTTTAGCCCCGACCCACTGAAGCAGAGAGACAGAGAGACAGAGAGACAGACAGACAGATTTATTGCAGTGTAATCTCACAGAAACCACTTCTATTTTTGAGACGTTTCATTTCACTGCATGTTTACTCACCACTTGGTAAAGCGAAGTCACGAGAACACCGAGCGTTGCAAACACTGTCCCCAGCAGGTTGAACCGCACGTCGTAGTACGAGTTCAATATGACCCCTAATGTTATGGGAACCTGGAGAGACAGACAGGTAAAGGTTCAAGTCTAGTCACTGTGTGACTTTGGTATTTTAAACTCGTCCTGGTCGCACCTTTATGGACTAAGTCAAAGGTGACCCAGCGGGAGGTCGAGGGTTTTCTTATCTTGCTTATACTTAGACCTTCTTACCAGTGTCAGTTTAATCTTGGTGGAGAAGGTCTTCTTGTAGTAGGTGGTCTGGATGAGGATGATGACGGGCGTGGTCATGGCTTTAGCCAGCTGGTACGTTCCTATGGAGTTATTCTGCAGGGAGAGGTTGGTGAAGGCCACGAACCCACAGAAGCTCAGAGCCAGCCACACGATCCTTCGGACCGGGAGGCTTTTTGGAGCAAAGATGTCCATTTTCTGGCAAATGTAGAGTCCCAGCCAGGTGACCACAAAGTGAACGAGGGTCAAAGTCATGTTGGGGAAGCCATAGTGGACGTAGATCCACTTGTTGATGAAGACGATGCAAATGGAGGAGAGCAGGTTGACCAGCAGGCCGGCGAGGATGCGCCTGTTGGCTGAAAAACCAAACAGCATCTCAGCCATTGTTCTGGAAGCTTCTTTTCACTTAGTTTACCCGAGTCGAGCTTCGTTTAGGCGGTCACACTGAAAGAAGACAAAGACAGTGAACGTTAGAGTCCATCTTTGAAATCACATCTTGTGTTTCAGGTTCACTTTGATGCTCTTCACGGACTTTATCTTCATTTTAATACACGTGTAGGATTTACTGACATCTTTGCCATGTTGTTGTGGATTTCTCTTTCCTAGCAGGAGTAAGAAACTCAACATGTGAAAAAATACAAAAGGCTGGAGCTGGTGTTTAGTTTGTCTGTTCAGGGCCACTGTAGAAACATGGCAGACCACGTGGAAGAGGACCTTTGACATCTGTGGATATAAACGTCTCGTTCCAAGCTAACAGAAACAACGATTCACATTTTCAGGTAATTATACACTAATAAAAACAGAGTTATACTACACACCAGACGTTAAACATTTGTACTGAAGGTACCAAACGTAAAAGTACTCATTATGCAGTACATTTTATATGTATGTCATCGTTTTATGTCATTCTGTGCTCCACTACATTTACAGCTCTGGATACTGTCTTCGTTTTTAAATCTTCTTTTACGGCTTTTTAACAATAAAATAATATAAAGTACAAGTACCTCATACTTACCAGAGTAGTTGATTGAACGTACTTAATTACTTTCAGTGAAGTTTTACAGTTAAATAAGCTGAGAACGTGTTTTTTTTCGGTTTGTAACGGTTCTAACGGTTTTAACGGTTAAATTACCGTTAATTTAAAAGAAGTTTGGCGCGTTGCTCTGAGCACAGACAGAACTAAAGCAGATTAAAACTTAAATTACATTTAATATATTGTGTGTGTGTTAACACAGAGATGAGCCCTGTCTGTCTCTCTGTATCTGTCTGTCTCTCGTCCTGCCACGCATTAAGAAAAGTTTACCTGGGGTCTCCATCTTTCCATCTGTCTCCCTCTCTGCCTGTCTGTCTCCCTCCGGCCGAACAACCACCACCGCCGCCGTGAGTTACCGGGCAATGCGTGCGTCTCTCCCCGGCAGTCGGAGCTCCACTCCCGGCCTTTCAGCAGTGACGATCCCCCCGAGCTGCTGCTGCTGCTGCCGCCGCTGTGGAGGACTTCACTCCCCGCTGCTGCTCGGCTGCTCTCCGGCTGGATCCAGCCGTGATTCCTGCTTGAAAAACTGCCGTGTGTGTGTGTGTGTGTGTTCCTGTTTCCTCCTTAATGCCGTTTAACGTGTGTGTGTGCTGAACAGCGGCTGCCAGTGGACTGGAGGCCAGAGACCATCCTGACAGGCTGACTGCCTGCAGACAGACAGGTAGAGAGACAGACAGGACAAATAATCTGAGGTCACAGTTCACCACCTGAAACACGTGACCTCAGTCAGTGACACAGACAGGCTGCAGCTTCATTACAAATCAATCATTTATTGTTTTATGGTCTGTGAAATGTTCCCACAGTTAAACCTTCAGATGTCGAAGCAAAGCTGAAATATACACACACCTTCATCGATTATCGATTATTTATCATTAATCGTTGCTCTGTTGTCAGTCACCTGTGTCCCAGTCTGAATCTTTTAATCATATTATGAACTGTAAACATTTTATATATTTCTGTTTAAAAACATTATTTATCTTTAATTGTTGCATTTTCCACAGCAGTCTTTGTACGGAAGCCCTAAGCGGTCATGTATTCATATATTTTATTTCCACTCTCTGTAGTCTGGTTAGCACTTTCAGCTCCTCCTCCTCCTCCTCCTCCAGTCTGAGAGTCTCAGTGCTGTGCCTTCATTTGAACCTGATGTCTCATAAGTGTGACAGAGAGAAATCCCCCAGAACACACAGAGCTGCTGTACCTGGCAGCAGACTACACAGCGCCATGGCAACAGAGCAAACACCTGCAAAGTCTCCACATCCCAAATATGACAGAAAACATGGAAATAAAACATGAACACATGAACACTGACGGCTTCTGTATGAAACAGACAAGTCATCAAAGTGTCTCACTCGTGTTAACAGAAGTTAAACTTTTATTTCAGTTCACAAAAAATTCAAACAGAAAATATGAGAAATGTCAGATCTAACAGATCCATCTTATTATTTATGGAGCCCATAGAAAAGTGTCGCTTAAATAAACTTTGAATAAATAATAAAGACGTATCAGGTAACGCTTCGTTCACTGTTTTAATTAGACTGTTTAATTAGTGATGAAACACAAATCAGGTTCAAATAATAAATTACTTTCAAAGAAGTTTTTATTCTAATCAAAACTAAATTTCTTTCCATGAAACTTTCAAATGAAAGAAAATAAATGGTAACGTTTTATTTTACGGGTCCATAATTGTTGTATAATTTTCTAATTATTTACAAAAAGCTCCTGTGAAGAATTTTATGATCTGTTGGTCGATTGATGTGCGTATAATTAATTAATTAATTAATTAATTAATTAATGAAAGATAACTGTGAGGGTTTTTAATATATTTTTTTCTTTAAAAGGAAATTCTCTATTTTTAAATAATCGGCATCAAATCACAAAATTCTCTCCAGGAAATGAAGAAATTATAAACCCGTAAAATAAAAGCGTCACCACGTGCAGCGTTACCAGGCGAGACTTGAACGGGACAATCCGACATTTTGGGACGTCCTGATTTGGAGTTTTATCCGAACTACGATGAAAAAAAGACGCGAATCAGATTTCTGGAAGTGTTTGTTCACGTCTCGCCTGCTTCCTGTCGGCATCTATGAAACAAAGCAACGAAAGCAGGAAGTTTTTTAAGGGTGAGCGAGGTGAAGACAGACAAAATAATTTAAAGGTTCTGAGGTTGAAGCATCGCTGAAGTCTCTTCATTTTCTACATTTCCCCTTTAAAAGACCAAAAACAACAATAACCCGCTCTGCTCTCGTCTGTGAGTCTGTGGAGTCTCCTGGAGGACAGACGGCGTCTCAGCTGAGGTAGGTGAGGATGACGGACTGGATGGGCAGCCTGCAGACCGGACACAGCTTGTTCCTCTTCTTCAGCTTCCTCGCGCAGATGTAGCAGGACATGAGGTGTCCGGTGCGTCCGTGGACGATGCAGCCGTTTTTCGGCCGGGACTGACAGATGAGACACGGGTCGAGGCACGAGTCCGGCAGGCGCCACTCCGCCGACACGCTGCGCTCCAGCTCGGGGGCGGCGGGAGGAGGTGGTGGGTCTGTGGGGGAAGGCGGGAGAAGCTCCTGGGAGTCGATGGAGGAGGAGGGCTGCGAGTCAGGAGTCCAGATGTTCTGCTGGGAGCAGGAGGAGGTGGAGGAGGACGGCTGGGAGCCTGAGAGGAGGTCCTGGGAGTTTGGAGCGGAGGAGGTGGAGTCAGAAGCAGAGAGGGTGGAGTCTGACAGACACTGAGACAGCAGAGGAGTCTTCGATCTTTTCCCGTCTGGAACGTCGACGCCGTCGTTCTCCTCGACGTCGGACGCTTCAGGAGACAAAACAAATCAAACTTCATGATCTGATGATGTTTGAAACCTGTCACATGTAAGAGGAGGACACGATGACGAAGCCGGACTCAAACACCAGGACTGAAATCTACCTGGAGCTTCTGTGGCTGCTGATTGGTCCGTGGGCTTTGGGGGCAGGGCTTTAGGACTGGAGGAGGCGGACTTTGTGATGTCCTCGGGCAGCCAATCGTGGTGCAGCGTCCAGCAGCGGAGGCAGTTCCTGGGCAGAGGCGGGTTCAGCTCGTCGCACTTCACACACCGCCAGTAATCCTGAGAGACACACACACAGTTAAACACCTTTAAACCAAGAGCACACGTGTGTGTATGTGTGTGTGTGTGTGTTTAGACTCACAGCTTCAGTGATCTCTGTGTCTTCGTCAAAAGAGTCTTCGTCCTCGGCCTCGAAGATGGTGACCTCGTACACCTGCACACACACACACAGACGGTGATGCTTTTATTTTGATAGGGGCAGGAAGTCACCTGGCGGTCGTTGGCGGTGTGTTTGAGTGTTTACCTGATCGTCCGCCGACAGAGAGGCGTCGTCTTCGTTGTAGTCGTCCGAGGCGATGGACTCGACCTCGAACTCGACGCTGAAGTTGTCGCTGTCGCTGTCTGAGGCTGCGGCCGTGACCTCTGACCTCCCCGACTGAACACACACACACACACACACACACGTTAACAACTGTATGATGACCAAAACAAAAGCATGTGTGTGTGTTTGTGTGTTACTCACCGAGCTGTGCGTGTCCGATGATTGGCTGCTGTGTCTGTCCCGCCCACTTCCCAGTCCACCAATCACACACCAGGACAGGCTCCCGTCGAAGGTGAGGGAGAGGCTGTCGGACCTCCTCCTCTTCCTGCCCTCTCCTTCCTCCTTCTCGTCCTCCTCTGTCTCCTCGTCCTCGGCGTTCTGTGCGCTGTGGGAGGGTCCTGAGGAGGAGAGCGGGCGGAGTTTAAGTCACAACGTCACAAGATGTTTGTTTTTAACGAGCTTTAATGAAGGTGGCGCCTCAGAGGAGAAACTCACCTGGGTCGCTGCTCCTGCGGCTCCTCCTCCTCCTCCTCGCTCTCCTCCTGTCGGGAGACGAAGAGCGGCTGTCTGACTCCGCCTCCTGAAAACACACAAACACACACCTTCAGCATTTGGATCAAACTTTAAGTTAAGTTAAACATAAAAATAAGATAAAAACTAAATAAATTAAATATGGCAACAATAAAATACAGGATGATTTTTATATCCTTCCTGTGATTGGCTGATATTTTGCAGCTTGACTTGAACCTGAACGCATCATTCAGAGTCTCTCTGTCTCTGAAGCTGTCTTACCTCCGTCGCTCGGTCTGTCTGACTGTTACTGTGCGCCTCGCTCGAGCTCGGCGGTGACTCTGAAAAAACAGAGAGAGAGACGGTAACGTTTAGTTTGAATCTGAGCAGCAGGAAGGGGACAAGGAGACAAGGAGGGGAGGAGTGAGGAGCTGAGAGGAGGTTCATACCGTGGCCCTTGACAGCGACGAGGTTCTTTGTGATCATGGCGAACAGAACCCTGAAACACAAACACACGGCTCAGTTTCATGTTTTTGAAGGACAGAACGTCACGTCGTCGTCGTCTTCTTCTTCTTCTCACCTCGGCTCCTTCACAGAGAAGCTGTCGACTCCCAGCACCCGCCCCAGTGCATCCTGGGAGCAGTGGACGATGTGCTGTTGCTTCTGGTCGTAAAGCTGCTTCTGGATGATGTACTGACCCAGGTAGAACATCACCTGCAGGAGGACACAGATCACACGGTCACCAACCACCAATCAGATTCACTCAGCCTCGAGTCCGGCTGACTCTGGATTTTATGTTTGATTTTTTTACCTCCTTCATGGTGAAAACATCTTTCGTGGCTCCGGCGTGCCGCAGTAACGTGTGAAACTCGACTTTAGGTCTGACCTGAACACACACGGGAAACACGTTAGAGTCAGACAGTCGGTGAACGGGCGGCAAAGAGCGCCGTGACGGCTCGTACTCACGAGTTTGTTGTCGTCGGCGCCGTCGGCGTTGAGTTCCCGGGCAACTGACATGGCGACGCTGAGGTTCCTGCACACAAACACACACCAGAATAAAAATCTGATGGAAGTACGGTTGCATTCAAGTCTGGGAATTTTCAAAGTTGGAAACTATGGGAATAAACGGGAATCCACGGTCACTGCAGCGATACGCAGCCGCTCTAGTCAATGTTTCGGATAAAGAAACAGCACAGAGGAAGTGCTGGATTTAGACAGAGACGTCTGATGGTTTCCTCTCTGATCTGCAGTCTGTGCTGAGTTATTCTTGGAACAGTCCATTTAAATGTAAATAAAAGATCTAAAATATAAGTGGGTCCAAAGCTTCATGGGACAGCAGCACAAACAGCAGCTTTTGAAGAACAATCAGTCGTCATGAGTCCTCTGCTGTTCACTGTCTCTATGCGGAGCCTCCTCGGGTCACATGACGCCTCTTTGAATCTGTTTTATAACTGCATGAAGGGTCGTTAATTAAGATCAATCAAGACAATTTAAATAATAAAAATATAAATTTACTTCACCGACTCAGCAGCACTGAAACTGATACAGCGTGAATGAAACCAAACTGTCTGTGCAGAACACTGAAACGTTTGTTCAACCACCATAAAACCCCAAAAGAATCATCTGTTCCATCAATGATCAGAACCGTGAAACATGCTGCGGTATTTTCAGTTTCAGTGAAACCAGCCAGAGAAACACAGTAAACACAGTAAACACAGTAAGCACACGGTGATCTGCTGAAGTCTCTCGTCATTTCTCGACATAACTTCATGGACAGCTCATCTGATGACAGATTAATCATTGAATTCATATTTATCAAGTCAAAAATGGCAAAAACAAAAACCCCAGACACTGAATCTGCTTCTCAAAAGTGAATACTTGATTATTTTTAGCTGTGATCCGTGACGGTAAATCAAATATTTTTAGTTTTCAGACAAAAAAATCTATTTAAATAAATTTAAGGAGAGCTGTGGTGAACGTTAAAGTAACATTTAAAGAACTGATTTTAGTTTTTGCAGCAACATAATTTAAAACATTCCTGTGTGAAACGATGACAGGATGTGATTCAACACTAAAGTCAACATGCAAGTTAACAGTTAAAGGAGTTATTAATCAGACTCGTTCTCATCAATGTCCATCATGTTTTCAGATATAAATAGATGGAGGTCTCACCTGAGTGTATACAAAGTGTCAGCAGTCCATCCTGTGCAGGTAGAAACAGATAAAGTGCATTCAGAGCTGAGCAGAGAGGAGCTGCACACTCTTATAGACCTGCTCAGACATGTCAGGACTAGACCAGCATGTGGGCCCAGCCTAGACTGGCTGAGGCCTATCAGGGCCTAACAGGGCCAATCACACACACTCAGGCTGACTCAGTATGTTATAGGTTCATTTTTTTTAAATGACTGTACCAGCTGATTCAATCACACACTCACACACACACACACACACAGCTGTGTGTGTAGACATGCCACGACTAGTCCACGATGACTCAGCGCTGTCAAAATTAGATAACCGTGATAACTATGCGTGATAACCAGGGCCAAACCGGGCCAAACCGAGCCAAATCTGAGCAGCAGGACTGTCCTCAGGCTGCACGTGCAGGAAGCAGCAGGATCAAACACGTCTTTAACGTTTAAGAGATGAAACTAATGATGTTTAGAAACATTTCATCAAATCTAATCAACTTCAATTTCAGTATATTTCCACATCAGTGAACTGTTTCCTCCTGGCAGACGACAGCAGACGGGCTGACCGGGTCGAGCCCACATGGGACCACTTGACCCAATGACAGGATCAGAAAGAAAGTCTCCTCTCAGGTTACGTTCAGACACGATCAGACAACTGCCGGAGGAGGCGTAACCAGTGAGATATATATATATATATAAAGGAAATAAAGGATATGAGAGTATGCCCAGACTTTTTTTTTAGCCCTGTTTAGCCTTGTTTTGGCTGTTTAGCCCTGTTTAGCCTTGTTGTGGCTGTGGTGTGTGAATATGTCTGGGCAGAGGTCTGACTGAGTGTTCAGAAAAAGACTTGTTCTCGTAACAGCTGACACACACGATGAGTCAGCTGTTCCAACTGTCCGTTACAACACAAACACACAAACAGTGTGTGAAAATATGCCCAGACTTGTCCCGCTCTAACTCCTCCTGCCTGCCTCTGTGTGTACTTCACTGACTGACCTGATGAAGGCAGACTAACCTGCCGTCACCACCACGGGTACCTTTACAGGAGATTAACGGGCAGAAACTTCAGCTCAAACACTCACTACTTTATACTTACTAAATAAGTTAGCTGAGGGCTAACGCTGAAGCTAGCGTCTCGCACTTAAAACAGTGTAACCGCGAGTTAGCATGCTAGTTAGCTCGCAGGCTAAAAACAAACACCCACGTCTACCTGAACTGAAGCCAAAGCATAACATTCACAACAATAACTATTTACAGAATGGCACCAAATTATGCGCAAATGCAGCTGCTGTTAACAATAAACGGTTATATTTATTTAATATTATGTTATGTTAGTAAGTCAGCCGAGCTAACGTTCACTCTCACCGCTACCTCGTGTCAAGAAAACCCGAGGCTCTGCGGCCTGCTGCCAGCCACCTGCTAACTTATGCTACCATGGTTACAGCGCTAAAACTCCGGCGTAGTGCAAAGTTGAGCACGTTACCTACCGTATCTGTTATCCTTGATCAAATAAAATCCATGAGCAGCGTTTATCCGCCGGTTTAACGGACAGTTGAGCCGTTAATATTCGGTCTGTTTACCGCGCAGTCAGTGACGCTGCTTCGCGCTTGTTCGCTCGTGTGGCGCCCCTGCTGGCCGAACACGGACACTGCACCTCAACTCAGCGTGGATAAAATATAAACAAACATTTAATTCATTTAAAATAATTATTTTATATCTACAGGTCATTCTTCTACCTGTATCCACACAGGGAACGTTTGTTTTCATTATAATGAAGTTATCTTTTATGTTTCTGCTTCATTTTGTTTCTTTAAATGAACACTGAAGGCATCTGAACTGAAATAACGTGAGGAATTCTATGAGTCTTGTATTTTAGATTCTTCACCTTTTCATTTATATTTGAAATATTGCTCACAAAAATCAGTTTTATTCACACTGGGATTCGAACCTTCTTGCTGTGAGAAGGATCCACAGCATACACGATGGTGATTCATTTCATAGTTTATTATCAACAACTTTCACAATAAACCTGACACTTTTATTTTGAAAAAGAAAAAACGATTAATACAATACAAAAAGACAACAGTGACTCAAACACTGCTGTGTGTGTATTATGTGTTCATGGCTGTAACTCGTAGCCCAGTGGGTCGGATCCTCGGTCCAACAGGGCGAGCGACGACTCCCGCAACTTCTGAAGGAACCTCCGCAGCTCCTCTTTGGAGAAAACCTGAGACACAAACAGGCCTGATCAGTCAATCCATCGATCACCTGAACGTTCAGACTCTGTGTCTGCCTGGTAGTTTACCTGGTAGAGGCGGTGCTGGTCAGACGAGATGATGTCAGCGAGTCGCAGCGCCTCCTGGTGTCTTGAGGAGTTCTGCAGCACGCTGAGCAACAGGAAGCTGAGGCGAGGCAGACACAGAGAGCGCAGCACCGCCATCTGGTGGCTGCGCTCAGAGTCCGGCTCCGAGTCCTGAACAGACCACAGCAGAAAAAAACCCAATATATATATAAAAATTTGATTTAACTCCTCATGAAGCTCCTGCGGTGGAAACATGTTAGCGTTACCTGTCTGTTGTCGATCATCCATCCTCCGTCTACAAACAGCAGCACGTTGTAGATTCTCTCTTTAACGTCTTCGGTCAGGACGTCCAGACGACACGACCAGGCAGCCAGCGAGGCCTGGTACTCCTTCTCTCTCATCTCATTGGCTACTCTCTCTGTGAATTTGGCCTCTGGGGCGGGCGCTGGCTTCTGCGGGGCGGAGCTACTGTGGCTGAACCAATCAGTGAAGGCCTCGTGGGCTTCCTGCAGACCAATAAGAGACACATCAGGGATCAATAAACCTCACTGATCACTCACTTCATTTATAATATGACATGCTGGATGCGTTCACGGTCTCCAAAGGATGAACTGAAAGTCAAATTGTCCAAGACTTCTGCTAACTAATGAATTTAGAGCTAATTAGATGCTAATTGGTGACAGACCAGGTACGCTCGGATGCACAGGTGTTCTCTGATGGCGTTCTCGTCCTCAGCGGGCGTGGCGGTCTGACCGAGCCCCGCCCACTGGCAGTAGATCTCCCTCATGGAGTCCTCGGGGACTTTAGAGAACACCGCCTTGGCTGCGTCGTGTTTCTGCAGGGCTGAAAGAGGAAGACGGGCGGAAGCAATGCATCATGGGTACTCAGCGACAGAAGATCGACCCCCCTGCGGTCACATGACCTTCGCATTCCCAATCATGGATACATAAATACATAAAGTACCCAGGAACTTCCTCATGATGGCGTTGGACTGCTTCAGGGACTCAGCTCGATGGGCGGGGTCAAACAGGAGCCAATCGATGACGTCGATCTTCCTCAGGTCGTCCTATGAGAGCACAGCGTCACAGTGACTCCACTGATACGACAGATCTGAACCATCAGAACTCGATACAGAAACAAACAGCTGATCGGCTGAGGTCAGATCAAACTCTTTGGTTTTCACCTTTGTCGTTGCCGTCTCCAGCGTCTGGCTGTGGTGCGTGAACTCGGTTTCGTCTCGCTCTCTCACGTTCTCCACCACCAGTTTGGTGATCGCAGCAACATCCAGACCTCCAGAGACAAACAAAACAAACGTTCAGTACCCTCTCAGTTATCGATGCTCGTCGGCCTCGGGTGTGTTTGTTTTAGTAATTTTCTGTCTCACCGGCGCCGGTTGCGAGCTGCAGGCAGTGTGGGCGGAGCTCCGGCTGGGTGACGGTCTCCAGGAAAGTGGCGTACTGAGCGGTGGCGAGCTCGGCCGGCAGCTGGCTGACGTAGCTCGCCACGAGGTCGGTCTGCTGGTCGCGGATCAGGAGGGAGACGTACGCTTTGAGCACGTCCACGCACACCTCGTCCTGACAGAGACGGACAGGTCAGCGGATCTTTGAAACCTTGGAGGGTTAATATTTGGCAGTGACATCCGGTGAAGGTTACCTTCAGTGCCAGACCCAGAGAGCGGAAAAACAGCACGAGGTGAGTCATGAAACGCAGCAGGTGGGAGGGGAGGGGCTTAGAGGCTGCCAGCCAATCAGAGAACTCCTCCAACAGACCTTAAAGAGACAGTGAGAGCGAGGTTTAGAGATCAGTCGACACGCTGCGGACAGATCTGACTCCTGAGGCGAGGCGTCGTACCGTCCAGGTCTCCCAGGATGACGAACTTCTGGATGACGTGGTAATGTTCACGTGTCTCCTCCAACACCCTCTACACACACACACACACAAAGAAGCTGGTTTTATGATGGATTCGGTCATGTGACTTTGATATGAACCAATCGCATTCAGTCAGTGTCACCTTCGTCTCTGAAGCTTGAAGCTCCTCAAACACCTTCTCCATGGTCCAGCTGAGGACAGAGAAACAAAGAACACGATGATCAGAGAGAGATTAGGTGTGTGTTTTTAAGTTTCTGTGTGTGTGTGTGTGTGTGTCGTACTTGGCCTCCAGGTATTCCCGTGGCAGCGTCTCCACTTCCTGGTGGGCCATACCCGACGACATCAGATCCTTTTCCACCAGCGAGTCCACCATCACTCTGAAGTGCGCCCACACACAGTCCTCCCACGATTCACACACTGCCAGGAGCTGGCACACACACACACACACACACACACAGCATAAATCAGTGTGTTTAAACAAATGTTTGTTTGCCGTCACATGACTCGGTGTATTACCGGTTTGAGGTTTCCACTCAGGCCGGCGTAGATGGCTCTCTCGTATCTGTTTAACTGCTCCTGAAAGAGACGAACACACACAGCAGCTTCATGTTTGATTCTCTCCTTTTGTGTCTCTGAACTTTAAATCAGCTGAGCTGGATGTAAGGCGAGACGATCGTCGAACCTCTTCAGCCATCCTCCAGCAGCACGCCTTCCAGATTCCTCTCTGAGGGTTTCCCTCGACGGGCTGCAGCTCGATGCTGCCTGCAGAGAGACGAGAGAGAGGACGTCACGGAGAGAGACGAACGAGGTCTACAGCTCCTCTAACCCCAAAACCCCGCCAGGCACATCAGTCCGTCCTGCACGCAACTTCAAACTCCACCGGGAGCCTTTCAGAAGCGTTTTCCTCCAGACTTTGTTTACTTGCTCAGATTTAGTCATTTTCCTGGTTCATGTTCTTGGAAATATGCTCCGTACTTCATTTGTTTCTCTTTTGTCTGTTTTTACGACTGGCACGGGGTGTTTTATTTTGAAAATCTACCAGATTCTCTGTGCTGTCTGTGTCTAGCTTCCTGTCAGCTCGGGGTGCTCTGTGTTAAACTGAGCCGGGCTGCAGATTACCTGAGGTCATGTTGGGATCGTGGTAGAGTTTCCAGCCTTCCAGAGTCGCTGCTCTCCAGGCCTGACCACAGCGCTTACACAGCCTCTGGGCCTACACACACACACACACACACACACACACAGGTATGGATATCATGACTCAGCGTTCATTAGAGTGATTTTGGGTGTGCTGTCCCTTTAAATAAATCACCTCCTCCGTCATGCCCGCTCTGATCAGCATGAACAAGTTCTTCAGCAGCCGGGCGTCGTCTTCTCTGTCCAGGTCAGCCAGGGGGCGCTGCTGCCGGAGAGGAGCGTCTGGGTCCTGAACACACACACACACACACACACACATTACGAATGTATTTAGAAACACTGCGGATGAGGATGTGTTTGTTGCCGTGGTAACGGGCCTCACCAGCTCAGTGACCAGAGGAACAGTGAAGGCAGTGCCGCTCTTTCTTCTCAGCTTCAGAGCATGCAGTGTGTTTTCCCTGAAACACACACACAGACTTAAGTCATCTTAACACACACACACACACACACACACACACACACACACACACTGACAGATGAACTCACCAGCAGACGTTCTTGGCGTAGTACTCGATGTTGTCAGAGAAGTCTCCGATCTGATCCTTGGCGATGCTCTCGAGCCAATCAACGACCAGCTGCAACACAGGAAGTGACCAGGGGTGAACAGGAAGTGAACAACGAGCAGAGACAACATCTTCTGATCCTGAAAGACCCGATTCACAGTAACCACTCGGTCCTTTGATCCATTCATTCAGCTTCACCACACGTTGATGTGTGTACCTGACTCTGTCGTATGACGGCGTCACGCTGAAAAAGCTGCTCCACCACGACCTTCTCGCTCTCACTGGGAACCTTCAAACGGAGAAACGACCTCGACTTTACAACCATGTCGTTCAACTCAAGTAAACACACACAGACAAACAGGTGAACAACATGAGCGACCTCTGTCATCGGCCGTGTGTGAAAGTCTGTTCACTTACAACCATGTCTGTCATGAGATCGTCCTCCATCGCCAGCTGGACCCGATCCCTGCACAGACAGACAGACGGTCAGTCAGAGTTAAGAGGCAGACAGACAGGCAGGTGCTCGTTCAGTCAGACAGACAGGTACCTGTACAGGGAGGTGATGAGTCTCCAGGTGCAGTTCTCCTGCTGCAGCAGCCATCGCACTCCAGCGGTTTTACTGTTCTGACCCGCTCTGAGGACGACGGACTGCAGCACGTCCACCTTAAATAGGAGACAGGAGAGGAGGGGAGTGATGAGGAGGTGCTGGTCGAGGCGTTCCCTCTGATTCATGAGTTAACAGGTTACATGTTGCTCGTCCAATCGGCTTAACAACAAAAACAACCAGGCAGGTTGCTAGGCAACCAGCCGAGACTCCAGGTAGTTACAGAGCCTACCTTGTCCTGGCAGAGCGTCTGATAATCCTCGAGCAGCTCGAACACCGCAGAGGAAGAGTGTTTGAGGAAGGCGCCGAGGAACTCCGGGAAAAGACTGGCAGCGGCTGCAAAGACCCAAAACTCTTGTTAGCGTTAACGGGAGTGCGGTGTAACGGAGAGAGAGAGCAGGCGGCTTGGGTGTGTTTGTTTTACTCACCAGCCTCGCCGGGGTCGTCTTCCTTCAGCAGCGCCGAGCTGAGGTTGGTGATGTCGTCTGTGAAGAAGCTGGTGTTCTCTATGCCGGAAACAGGCGAGACGTACAGGCTGTTGGTCCAATCGCTGTCGTCCAGATTCTAGACACAGACGAAGACGTCAGTTATCGTGAATCATGAATTTATTGTGTAAAATATCCTGCGTGTGTGTGATAGGGTCAGTTTTATGGAACTCTGCATGCTTTCAACTTTATTAACCAAAGTATTCATCAACTAAATTAAATTAAATTCAGCTTTTAGATCACTGGACTAGTTTAACTACTCATGTAATTGAACACAAAGTAAAAACTGTTTTGTTTTCACGTGAACTCCGTCTGTTAAAAGAAACTAAAGATGTTTTAAACATGTGTAGAAGTCGTGCTGTTAATATAAAGTCCTCGTGTTCTGATCCAAGTTTCTCCCAGCTCGTGCTGTTCATGTTGGCCGTGCAGGTTTGTTTATGCAAAGTAAAATAGAGCAGCAGTGTGTGTGTGTGTGTGTGTGTGTGTGACTTACGAGGCTGCTGAGGGCGTTTCTAGGTGTGTGAGTGTATCGAGGCGTTCGGCCTCCTGGAGCCAATATTGCGGAAACATCAGGAACCCTCGGAGTTACTGACGGAGAGAGAAGTGATGAGATTTAAACACAGAGCTCTGAGTCTGGACAAGTGTGTGTGTGTGTGTGTGTGTTCGTCATACCAGCCTGTCTGTACAGTGAAGCTGGAGTGTTCCTCAGCAGGGAACGGGCCGGCGTTGCCGTGGAGGCGATGGGACTGCCGCTGCCGGGTGACGGGACTGAGAGCAACGGTCAGGACAACAACAGGACTGTGCGGTACGTTCACCTGACGACACTTACATTATCTAATGAAGGAACACACACACACACACACACACACACACACACTCTCTCTCTCTCAGCTGGAGGATACAGGCCACCTTCTTCCTCCTCCTGCGGGCAGCGATGGTCACCTCGTCGTCTCGAACCACCGGAGACGGCAGCTCATTCTGACCCCTGCAAGACGAGAAGAGTGTGTTTGTATCGGACACACACACACACACACACACACACACACACACACACTTTAATCAAATTTGTTCTAGGTTCAACAAGCTCTGATTTAAATGAGGAAATGAGTAAACAAGAATAAGACGACTGAAGATCTGAAGGTTGAAGTCTAGTTTCAGGCGATGAGATAAAACAGACGTGCTCGTGTCTGAGAGTCTGACAGCTGCTGGAACGAAGGTTGCAGTCTGTTGGTGAAGGAGCTGTTTCAATGTTAATTATACGTTGATTTAACGTTGTCTTTCAGTTCACTGCCCGTCCAAAAAAAAAAGTCACACACTGAGATTTCGCTGCACCGCCTTTAGCTTCGAGTACGGCGACCTTTATCTCCGTCCAGAGATCTCACACCGATTCTAAACGGGGCTGAGGTCGTCTCCGACTCTCTGAACCTGAACAACTCGTTCACAGACTGAGCCCGGCGATGGCAGCGTCATCTTCGGACTTTGCACTGATGGAAAGACCCGGTCATCTGGTGTATTCAGGTAGTCAGCTGCTACAACTGCAGCAACCACATAAAACTTCCCCATGACTTGTACGATGGACACGATGGACGCAGCGCTTCATCCGCCTCTCTTCGTACCCTGATGGCGACGTTTCACCACTGTGGTGGAGAGTCAAAGGTCAAAGGTGAGGTCAGGAGGGGAGAAAGTGTCTCAGGCTGTAATGTTTACTGCTGGTGGTCAGACTTTAAGCAGAGAGCAGCTGAGGAGTTTCAGGGACGACTCAGTCATTTCCCTCAGGATCTTCAGACATGGAGGAGCTGAAATATATTAATATTAACCGCTGCAGTGATTATGACGAATCCAGGTGGTGACTTTTATTTTGGAGGGGCAGTGTGTTTTAATAACTAACTAGCTAACTAACTAATGGACACAGCACAGCTAACGACAACAAGCAGCAGCTAGCATCAGTCTGTTCATGTCACTCAGTCAGGCAGGCTAATGCAGTTAGCTCCGCACACTGAGAGTGAACGGCGCTGTTAGCATCTGCGGCTAACAACAGTACACAAACCGGCAGTTAGCCGGTTAGCACGAGCGCCCGTTAGCAGCGCTAGCATCTGTTAGCACAATCCGATGTGTAGCGGACGAGCCGGCTAAACGACGAGCTAACGGTTCGCGTGTAGAGTACAGGAGGTGGTTCCAGTTTTAAACATATGAACTTATGGAAAGTGTCGTTACCAGTCCATGTTGGAGGGTCAGTTCCCGCTTCACGAGGCTCAACAGTCTTCTTCTTCGTCGGTCGTCGGTTTTCATTTCCGGCAGACGTTAGCTTAGCGGCTCGCTGCTGCCGCCCGCCGTTCATGGCTGAAAGTAGCAAAGTTAGCATAATTTAGCTAATTATAGTCAAAGTATCAAAAGTAAAAGTACTAACTGTGCTGTGAAATGTCCCCTGACTGTGGTTTAATATCAGACAGATGTGAAAACTGCAGTTCCTCTAATGTCCACTTGAGGCTGGTTCCAGAAGTGAGTCAGTCTCCATAAGTCCCCATGTTCAAAACTTCACAGCAGAAATAAACATGTTTACAGCCTGGTACAAAAAACAGTTTTGGTCTCTGTAGATAATTTCCCAGTTCATGACGACTGTTGTTGCTGTTACATCCATGATTTGTTGACATTTTGGTAAACTAGCATCATTTAAAGTTTATTTCTTCTATGATTTCTGTGTTTGTTTGAACTTCATCAATAAAGTTTATCTGATGTTCATGAGGTTTAAACTTAACCTGTAGTTCTCCATTAAGAACACACAGAGGCAGCGTTGTCACATATTTATCTCTATATAATGTCTCATTAACTGGCTGATAATCACATTTAAAGTGTTTTTATTGCAGTAAAAACTAAAGTTGATCCATTAAATTGAACTGTGAACATCAGAAGTTTGTCCAACACAAACAGAACAGACAAATACTCATCAGACTGTACGACGAGGTGACGTGGATCATCTTCATGTCTGAAGAAACAAATGCTGGTCCATCATAAATGTTCCTGGAGTCTCTGTCAGCAGTTTCATGGCAGATATCCTCGACTTGAATCGTAAACAGGAGGCTCCAACTTCTTCTTCTTCATGACAAAGAGGCACCTGATGAATCCTCTGACGCTCTTTTGTGAGCACGGAGTATCAGAGTGGTTCAACAACTGATTACGATGCCTCCTGGGTGTCTTCTTCTGGAGGTTTTCTGGGTATGTCCAACTGGCAGGAGACCTCGGAGCAGACCTACAACCAGCTGGAGGGACTACATAGCCCATCCAGCCTGGGAATGCCTCAGGATCCTCCAGGAGGAGCTCGGATGAGGGAAGAAGGACGACGACTGGAGCGCCGTGCTAAACCTGCAGCCACCACGACCCGATCCCAGATACAACATTACATCACAACACGGCACAGAGGAATCTTTAATTTCATATTTATTATCAAACAGTACAAAAGTAGAAAAACAACATTTTTTTTGGCAATAACGTTTATACAACGTTTGAATGAACGAGGGGAAAACGTGCAGAAGGCCGCTGAGTTTGAGGCCGACTGAAGACGACCTCTGACCCCGTGTTAACGGACACGTCACACCTATTGAAGCTGCTCTGAACTTCACACACGTGTTTATATGTATATAAATATACCGTACAGTACAGATACTGCAGGGTCGGCTGTCCCCACATCACAGGTTTGATTCTCATCAGGTCGTCCAAACCTTTTTGGCTTGAAGTTAGAAAAATTGAGCGATGTTGCCACCCGATAGAGGTTTGAGCATGAAATAAGCAGAACGACTGTATGCGTGACCCCATTTCACCCCCGTGGGGCCGTAAATCAAACGCACTTCCGCGAGTTCAGATGGATGATTAACGTGCGGCGTCACCAGCATCGCTAACATTTCACAGCTCATGTTGTTCGACTACTGTAATGTCCTTAAATACTACCCTCTAAAAACAGCATTCAGCCCCTGCAAGTGCTACTTTTAAAGTGCTCCTCCTCACATATAAAATTACATGGTGTAGCTGCACCGCACTAAATGATCCTTATCGCTCCCTGCGCTCTTTCACATGCTCTAACATCTCAGCAGGGATCCTCCTCCGGCAGCAGCAGCAGCAGAGCTTTGTCCTAAAATAAAATCCACATTTGAAAACCTGTTTATTCTGCTGAGAGTGCATAACTTAGCGCTACAGTCTACAGTGCAGCAAAGTGGCAGTGTGTAGTTACAACCTTTTTGTTGTAATTCTCCTGAGGTTTTTCCCTTTAAGTCCTAACCTGGTTTGGTCCGTATCAGAAGGAAATTTGAAAAACGTCTCATGCTTAAACTGCTCCAACCTTCAGGGGCGAAATAAAATATGAATTTCCACCATTGGCACACAACAAAAGTGTCTCGATGTTGCTGATTTTTGAGGGCAAAAACAGCCGACGCTACTTTAGCTTGTTAGCTGTGTTGCATCTCTAATGGAGTCCACAAAAGAGGAATGATTTCTCATGAGACAAGAGTCGAGTTGTACAAAAAAGTTTCTTAATAAACTGTGTGAAATAAATTTATCCAGGCTACTTAGCAAGCAAGCTAGCACAAAAAAGAGGAATAGTTTATAGAGTTACGAGACAAAAGTCTGTTTTTCTACAAATAAGCTGAATCTTGGATAATTTGTGTGAACTTCAATCAGCCCTTAATCAATCAGAGCTAACTTGCTACTTAGCTACTTAGCTGGTGAGACTAACTAGCAGGTGCTCCCAGATGCCTTCCCAATTAGCCGTTAGCTCACCAGCTATTATTATTATCATTGTATTAATTTTAGCCACAGAAAAACATGCTACATTTATCATGGTGCACAAGCCAATTAGCTCGAGACTGACTCCCAATGTTCCTGGCTGCTAGCGCGTTAGCTCACCAGCTACAGTGGTTCAACCAGTAAGCCCTTTACGCAGCAGATGTTTTGACTTGTCATAGAATAGAAGATCACAGGTGTTACTCAGCAGTTCAGGTCAAGTCAAAACGTCTTCCGGTAAAAGGCCCGTTAGCCCCGCGAGTATCGCCACGTCCCTTCCAGGATCACTGATTTTGCAGGGACACTTCCTGCGGTGGGCTTTACACTCGAGCCGGGCTTGCGTCTTCGCCCTGCTCGACCACGTGTGTGTTTGTTTTCTTGCAGGTTATTGGTTTGAACCTGCAACCATCAAACCTGAGCACAGGGTCGCTTCAGTCAATCAGGGATTGTAGCGCTGCCGCCACCAGACCGAGCCCTACACCGATCCCCGTCCAGGTGGACCTGGGGACGACTCCGGCTGACTCCAGTTCGAACGACTCGTTGCAGGAAAGAGTGGGGCTGGCCACGGTGACGTTAGCCGGGCTGCGGCTAGTCGTGGTGGTGATCCGTCGTAACAGGAAGTCGTGTTTCATGGCGGAGTACTGATCAGGACCGTACGGGATGGTAAGCTTCTCCGTCAGAACCTCGTGACCCGGATACGTCACCTGTCAGTCACAGAGAGAGGAAGTTAAAGTCACATGCTGCTGTGCTGGTTCAGCTCTACCACCAGAGGTCAGCACGTCGTGTACCGTGAAGCTGTAGCTTCCTGGCAGCAGCAGTCGGTAGTATTCTCCGTGACGGTCGGTTCTGAACGGACACATGTTCTCACGACCTTTGACCTCCACCACCGCGTTCTGGACCGGCACTCCGGAGCCGTCGAACACACGACCTTTGACCCCTGAACACAAACACACAAACACAGGTAACAGGTAGTATCAGTCAGAGGAGAGACCACTAAAGACAGACAGGTAAAAACTCTGATAGTTAACCTTGCACTGTAAACAGCGAGACAGCTAAAGAAACAGTGGGTAAAAATACACAGACAGACAGACAGACAGACAGGTACTGACCCAGGTGGACCTGTTCGATGTAGGCCAGCAGGGACTTCCTGTTCTCCATCCACAGAGCAGGAAGTTGACTGACTGGAGGAAACTTGCAGCAAGAAACCTCCAAAGTCAACTCCAGACACTGAGCCCACACGTAGTTATAGTCCTGCATCCCGCCTGCAGCACACGGGAGAGAGAGACAGTTACACACAGACAGACAGAGACACAGACAGACAAAAGTATCATCTTGAAAACATCGGCTCTCATGTAAGGCAGCAAACAGGGCAGAAACGTGTGGTGTCAGGCTAACGTGTGCAGCTCCCTCAGGTGTCAATCATCCGATCACGTTTCAGCGCTCGTGTTTCTGCAGCAGGAAACCAGAGACGGCAGCTCAGCGATGAGTCTGTCTTTAGTGTACGTCTCGCTCTCTGGAGGTTTGTACTCGAGTCTTTGTACAAACAAAGCGAGTAGTGTGTCCTTTATGTTTCGACGTAGAAGGTCGGGGCGTGTAGCACTCAGGAGCTTTCACATGAATAGAGTTAGCTTTTATAACGTCCATCATGTGTCTGTAGAGTCAAAGATGAACCCGGCGGCGGCTCTCCAACCAGCAGAAGTGGGACACGGAGTCATCGGGTCATCAGGACATCTGCAGATGCATTAACGCAGAATTTACACTTCTTTACACTGCCGGCTTTTATCCTGTAAATCAAGTGTTTCCTTATCTTGTTGGAACTGAAACCAACACCAACCTGTGCAGGTGAGAGTACAGACAGCTGCCTAATGTCATTACTGATGCACCATGGGCCGTCTGTGAACAGGCACGGTCTGTTCTTCCTCTGTGGTTCCTCTTACACCTCGGAGGAAGAAGCCATCAGCCTCTTGGTTTTCTTCTCAGTTCTGCAGTTTCACTCCAGGATGAAAACTGGAGTTTTGGAGTATGGGGTTAGTCTTTTCTAAGCCCGACTGAACACACGTTCCCAGCATGCATCTGCGAAGATGCTCTGACACAAGAATCCGTCAAGCGTTGACACGCCTGTTGCCTACAGGCGTGGTTCACTGCCAAAACAACCTCCTCAAGTGAAGCTGAAGCAGAGGTGTCAAAACTGGAGCTGGATCTAAAAGTGACGATCCACGATGATCCTGCAGAGATCTGAGATGATCCTCAGATCCTCAGCCGTCCATTCTTTATACTGTCAGTGTTGCGTAGATGCTGCTAGCATCAGTTATATTTGATGTTTGCTCTCCTTTGACTGACTTCAGTACGTTTGACATCTAGTTCGCTAGATATCAACAGTTCATCCAGCCGCCATCCAAGCATTCTGGTGCCCGTCTATTAATCTAACGGGTCGTGTCTCGATGATAACCACAGCAGTGTTTGACTCTCATCTGCAGCCACACGAGGAGACAACAAAGACTAAATTTGTCTTTTAAAAGTTGGACGAACTGTACTCGAGTAACGTAGCATGAAGAACGGCAAAGTGAAGTCTTGTTGTTTGCTTTAGGCAACAAAACTACTCGGTTTGATTGAAGTCAACCTTGACTTTTGGTTTTAAACAAACGCGCAGCCCAACTCAACATGAGTTGAGAATCTATGGTGACCATCAACAACGCCTCTCCAGACGGCGTGACACTTAAATTTATCGGATCACCACCTTCGTCAACCCTTAAAAAAACATTTGGACGTGCTGACCTATCAGAGGATACCACTCGTATCCGTTGGTGATGCCGTTCAGGAACGGCCTGCTGTCCTTGCAGCGGTTGCCCAGGTGCATGGTGGCGTGGTTGTTGGAGTACGTTTTGGCCAGGTGGATGAACACGTCATCATCGGGGCTGATGCTGGCTCCACCCACACTCTCACTGCCTGAAAGAGAAACAGACAAAAATCTATTTTTCCTGTTGGTTTTATTATATTTATTAGATTAACAGCTCTGCACGATTCCTGACTGTTCATGGCGTTTTATTTTCCATTGGAGTCTCAAACAGCAAATACCCAGATCCATTTAAATCTGGAAGACTTGAACCAAATCTGATGCTGCAAACCAAATGTAGTTTGTTGTGTTCTTACAAGGCACCATGGGAAGTTCTGAACTCAGTTTGTGGCCCAGTTTAAACTGAACTTGTATATTTTTGTGACGCTGCTCAACATCATGGGAGCAAGAGTCTGAAATCCTGTTTCCTGTCTCACTCCCAAAATAGGTCGAAATTGAAACATTGTCAGTTTTCATGGAGTCTCAATATTTTTCTGTGGTTACCTCCGTTGCTGTTGTCGTAAGGATAACTGGCCACCAGAGCTCCTCCGTGAAGGTTGGCAGAGAGAACAAAACTCTCAGTCTTCAACCAGCCCATCACAGCTCTGACCTGAAACACATCACAGGGCAATGTGCCAATCACAGAGGGGACGTGAAGACGTAAAAAACACCTCACTTCACCTCAGGTCAGTTTTAAAGAAAGGTTGAGTAGTCTTTTATCAAACAAACAGGAGGGAACAGAACATTTGTTGGGACTACTTTCAGCGGTGGATGAATCCACGTTTGGTGCTCTAGTGCTCTACAATGTCTGTTAGTGTGATGAAGGAACAACACTATGGCACCCCAGAAGAAGAAGATACATCAAACTTTGACACACACAGCAGTAACCAGTCTGCAGTCCTCACTTAGTCCTAAGTCCTGACATGCAGGTTTATACCGTGTGCTGGGAAAATCACAACCACGACGAACCTCTGCCTCCCGCTTCTCCTCGTCAATCTGCTGTTTCCTCCGGAGACCGGCGAAAGCGTCGGGGAAGTTCCTGTTCAGGTCGATGCCGTTATGGTTGAATCTGAAACAGACAAACTGCTCGTCACTTCACTGATTTCCTGGGTACCGACTAACTCCAGGAGCTCAGTCGACGACACGACAGAAAGTTTTTAGAGCTAGGAGTGGGCTGCGTGGTCGGCCATGTTTGACTGTTCATCTGAGACGTCCTGGTCGACTGATCACTGGTGCCGTTGTTTTGTGGGTCATTTGGGAACCTTTCACTAACTAATTAATGAACAGTTATTTTCAGTTTGAACCAAAATATCTCTGATATGGGGATTCACTGGACAAAAAGCAAACAAACAACAATCTTGGCTCTGAGATAAAGTAATCATTACTTTTTTTGGAGACACTTTGTAGGCGATTTATCGGACTCCAGGAGAAGGCGCAGCTGCTGCTGCCGAGGCTCCCATGGGCAAGGCACTGAAGTCTGAACACTGTTTCCCACGGTCATGTGACCTCCTCTAGGGAGTGAGTGTGTCCTTATTTATACAGCGGAGACTCCAAAGAAAACCGTTTAAAGAAAGGTTGTTATTTCTAATATTTTAAACCCAATTTTAATCTTTTTCAAAGTTACATATTTTCTAAAACATAACTTTGAGTAACATTATTCTTCAGCGTGCTTATGCCTGTAGTTTACGTCTCATCCTGCCATGCGCTCCTCTGACGCACGTCTAATCATAACTAATCAGAAATCTTCACCCGAGGCCGTCGGTCTGTCAGCTGGTCACGTCTGTCCAATGGCACAGCGACACACCTGCATTGTCAGCCTATCATCTGGGATTATCTCTCTGCCTGAAAGTGTGTTTGTGTGCTTCGTCAGTTTGACAGCAGCCGACGCCCCTCGGTTGCAAAAATCTCCCCGTGGCGTCGAAGCGCCAAAGACTTTCTGTCAAAACTTAATTATCATGTATTTTACATTATTATAAACAATTATCTTCACCTCATTCATCTTCTTCACTTTAAATGTGACTACGTCAGTGCTGGAAAGTGCATTTACTCAGCTGTTGTGCAGTTTTAAGGTTAGGCTCTGACAGAAAAACAGTCATGTTGGGACTCCATGTGACGTAGTCGAGTCAGTGAGTTGATAGCAGCTCCATCAATGAATCACTGACCCTTTTCTAAACTTCTCAGGCTTCATTTAAACAGCTTTGATGCTCCAGGAGATAAAAGTTGTCTGAATCACCTCATTTTGTGTAACGAGGTGAGAATTGTCCTGAAGTTTCAGGAATAAAGTGTCTGTATCTTCAAAAATAAACTAGAACCAGTGACACATTCGATCTGAGTCATTTAACAAGTTTATTTGTGCTGCAAAGCGGCGAAATAATCTCACCTCCTTGTCTGATTTTCTTCAGTGAAACGTTTCCATATTCGGGTTGGAAAGTGGTGACCTCAAAACAGACCACACACACACACACACACACACACACAGACACACACACACACACACACACACACACACACACACACACACACTAAACCTAACCAAAACACAAGCCTAAACCTCAAACGAAACTCTTAAAACCTTTGTGGGGACCGGCTTTTCACAGGGTCCCCATAATGAGGCTGTGTACACAGAGTAACGTCCCCACGATGTGGTTAATACAAACACATGAACACACCATATACGGTACATTAGAAGGAGCCAAAACACTTAAAATTAGATTCTTAGGGGCGTTTACCGTGACCGTAATCTGTGTGTACGTGTGTGTGTGTGAGATACAGATCAACAGTGTGTGTCTGGTTTCCTGAATCTCAGAGTGTTTTGGTTTTGGCGTTGGAGCGTTGCATAGTTTAGTCTATACACAATAATCATATTGTCTACAAGTGTATGTCGTCTCAAGTCTTTGAAGTCTTGTTTTGACATTAGGCCTCTCTCTCTCACACACACACACACACTTACCTTGAAGCAGATAGTTTACAGGGTGGTGGCAGATTAGAAGCAGCTTTGTTTGAGTTTTTAACATTGAAAAAGCTCCTTGAAGCTGCTGTAATCAATATTTCATTAACAATACTGGATCATATGACTGCTTGTTAGTGAAAGGGGATGCCAGGAGTCATCGCCTCGCCTGCCATTGTAGCTCTTTTTCAGTTTCCTTAGCGGAGCTTTTAGCTGCTAACAAGATGGATATTTCCCTCAGGAGGTGGTGGAGACCAAACATGGAGCTAAAAGAGACTAACTAACTAACTAACTCATCATCATCATCATGGTCTCATTTGGAGTCATCACCTGATGAAGGAGCCTGTTTTTGGTCTCCACCACCGTCACTTTGGCTGTTTGGTGCTGAGCAGATTCATGGAAAAGGAAAAAGTGCAGGGAAACCAAAACAAGGAGCTAAAAGAGGCTGAAAAAAGCTGCAGACTTTGTTGTTTGATTCAACTTTAACATAACGTGTGTGTGAGTACCTGCCCGTGCTGTACTGGCAGTGTGTGTCCGACTCATCGAAGCCGTCGGGGTTCATCGTCGGCAGGATGTGGATGCGGGTGTTGGTCAGCAACTGCACCGACTCTGTTTCGTTGTTACGGAAACCACGCACCAGGTCGTCGATTAGATGCAGCAGCAGCACCCGTCCAAGGACCTACACACACACACACACACACTTTTAACACAAGTTCAAATTAACGTGCAGCAGAAATATTGAGGTTCAAAGAACAAACAGTTCAGCTTCATATTTTAACATGACGTGACTCAATGAGCCTGCATGTTCGCGCCTGATGGGAAAATGGTGGGGGAGGACGTGAAGTCGTGAGTCAGCGAGGAATCGAAACGCAATCCAGAGTCAGAGGCTGTTTTTTCCAGCCGCTGATTGGACGTTAAAGAGAGAATTAAAAAAAACTTTGTGAATGAATGAGAGCCTCGGGGGGCAGAAAGAGAGAAGGGTGGGAACGGTGTGTGCAGCGTACAAAGCCGCTACACACACACACACACAGAGTTACTGCGTCATGTCAGGACCCGCTCTGCCTCCAGCTATCATCTTGTTTCCCGCCAACACTCATCTGAGCCGTCTCCCTCTTCTCTCTCAGCTGCTGTCACTAAACAAGCATTGTTTGTGCATCTGAAGCCTGATATATCTTATTCCTCTGCGCCATAGAGCTGCACTGTTTCGCCGGGTGACATGTTCCTTGATTAGCATAAGGGCACACACTTTATTTTGACTCGCTCTCACGTACGCCGCCCTCACAAGAGCATCAAACAACAGAAACTGATGTGAGCGGCTGTTTTAGGAGCCTGTAAATATAAAAATAGACATTTTAAGCAGTTTTAAAAAGATTTAAAGGTCAGATTCAGGCATCTGTTTACAGAATATAACATTCATTAGAAGGTGAATCGAGGGGGCTGCGGTCAGAGGGAGTCATGGGAAAAACTACGGAGGTCTCGAAAGTTGCAATAAATCTGAAAGCCCCGATTCTTGAGTCAGTTCTTGATATGAATGTTATATTCAGTAAATACAGCCCTCTGAATCTGACACACTGGACCTTTAAATCATTTTATTCTCCTCAGATGGTCGATATTTTCTGATCTCAATGCTTTGTGTGATTTTCTTGAATATTCTGGACAGTCCTCGTATCTTTAATATGAGTGACAGTGTGTGTCGTCTGCAGGTATTCAGAGGACAGGGCAGCCCCTCTAAACGCTGAGCAAGTTTAGATAACAAGTTGGAACCGGCCCGCTGTTGTTTATGTTGTTGTGCATTAGCAGATGTAAGCTAATGTTCGGCGTCGCGGCGAGTCAAGGTGGGCCTCGCTCGGATCAAAGCTTCCCTTCACTGCAGGAAACAGGAAACTCATCCCTCCCTCGCCTACACAAACACAAACACACACAGTCTTCTTGTTTTAGAATCCCACACAATCAATCTGAGAAAACAAAACTGATGCTGTGAGCCGATAAGCGTCGAGTCTCAAAGATTACTGAGCCATGTTCATGTCGAGTTCCTCTGAGGCTGAGCTGATTGATCTACAAAATACAAACTCAGACATTTCATTCACTATAAACGATGAATAAAATGAGCAAACTCGACATTTAAGGAGCTGGAACCAGCAAACGTTAAAGGTGCTCAGTCAACTCAAGAGCTCAACTTCCCCTCGCAGTATCGCTGGGCACCTTTTAAAGGTCCGGTGGTCCACCAGCTGGAAGCGCCCACGTTTCTACAGTAACCCTGCGTGAGTCTTATGAGACGATTTTTCAGAGTTTTTTGGTCTGTTCCACAGACAAAGTGTTTTTTAAATATTGATGTGAGCCATTCTGCCCGTATCTGCACACGGACGGCTGAGACGTCCTCCCTCGTCTGACCTCATCAGGTTGTTTGCTTCCTGTTTCCTAAACAGCACAGTTTTCTGTCGGGCGGGCAGATGTATAAGCGATGCGTTTCCTACACAAACACTGACGTTTATGCAAACAGTAGAAATAACAGGAGGAAATCCATCATCTGACTGAGTCAGACGAGACTCGTGTGATGGCGTCCGCTGGTTTCTGTACATCAGGACTGATCCTTGGGGTTTCAGTAAAAGCTGCAGCAGCGTGGTGGATTATGAGGATTTACAAAATGTATGAAGCATTACTCACTGACAGGTGCAAACAGTCAGGCCTTTCAGCAGCTAAGATCGTTTGTCATCAAGCTTTAGCAGCATTTATACCTCCGATGACTCATTTGAAACAATTAATAATAATAATTAGCAGACGAATGAAAGGAGCCGGAGAACCTGTGAAGTCTCATGGCGTTAATAAAAACCCTGGACAGTGAGATCAGAGTCTGACCATGAAGAGGAGGACGGCTTTCTGCTTTACACCTACAGACCTGTGATCGACGTGCTGAACAAATGTCGTTGCTGTTAAACTAATGTTACTCTGAGGACGCCTGGATAATCAGTCTGTAGTTTGACTGTAATGAACGCGGCTGCCTGCAGGGGGCCGGATCGTAAATAAGATATAAGACAGAAAGAAAAGAAGTGGTCCGTCTGTGATCAGCTTCATCTCCGGTTGAACGACCGTCTCTTCACCTTCACGGCACCAACGAGGATCTCCAGACAAACGTCACGCAGAGACACTTTTCTGGGAAACACACACACAGACAATGACCTCTACACGACACCTTTTCTTCTTCAGCTTTTCCACACAGGCTACCGTCCTGCTGTTATAGTGTGTGTGTGTGTGTGTGTGTGTGTGTGTGTGTGTGTGTGTGTGTGTGTGTGTGTGTGTGTGTGTGCACTCGGTGAAAAGGCCTTTTTTCTGGAGCCGACACACTCCACTGACTCTGTTTGCTGACTGTTTGCTGACTGTGTGTGTGTCCAGGCGTGACTTGTCTATTTAAGGACATTTGCATCGACTTCCACACACACACACACACACGCAGTGTGATCGGAGCTAGGCTGTCGCCACGGTAACCAGATGCTGGTCAGAGAAGTTTCCTTTAATTTAAATGGAGATTTTTTTTTCCAGTAATCCATATTTACTTTGTCTTAATACTTTAAAACTTCTTATATTTTACATCGAATGACAGATTCATCGTTCTGGCATCAGATGGACTTAAAACTTTTATAGTTTTTAGTTTTGCAGTTTATTTTGTCACAATAATAATCTATGATGAGTCTTAAGAAGTTCAGCAGTCACAGTCTCACCTGTTTTGTCATTTGATCTTTGACACCAAACAGCCACTGTAAAAACTCTCTAATCTCATATTGCTGTAATAAAACTGCAGGAGTTGGTCGACTCTGGTTAACTGTTATTGTTAGAGACAGCCCTGGTTACAGCCAAGGTCAGGTCAGATAACAAAAGCTATGCTAATACTATAAAAATGGATGTGAATGGAAGGTTGCTTGGTCGTGGCTGTGGAGGAAGGAGCACTCGTCTAAGAAACTGAACAAACCACAAATGTGAGGCTCGTGGTGGCTCTACAGGAAAAGTCAAGTCCTTATTATAGTTCGTCTCAGAGTTACTGAGCCACATTCTCTGCCAGTTAAACCAGTAGATGTTTAAGAGTCAGCACCTCCAAGTCTAAGGCCATGAATCTCTCCTTGGAGTTGGCAGTGAGTTGCTGCACAAAGTAAAGAAGTTCAAGTTCTGCATCTAAAGGAGTCAACTCAAGCTGTTTGGGCATCTGATCAGGATGCCTACTGTGCGCCTCCCTTTGGAGGTTTTCCAGGCGTGTCTAACTGGCAGGAGATCCCAGGACAGAGCTCAGAACAGAACTCGCTGGAGGGACTATGTAACCCATCTGACCTGGGAACGCTCCAGGAGGATCTGGGGAGAGGAACGTTTGCCTAACCTGCCAACGCGACCGAGTCCAGGTAAGTGGAAGACGATGGATGGATGCTGAGACATTTCACAGGATAAACAACGTGCTGGCAGCGCCACGATACATCATCTGGGTACCATGAATATCTGCACCAAGCTGATGCTGATTCATCCACTGGTTGTTGAGATACATGATAGCATTAGCATTGTTTGAAACAAAGAGGTAGACCGACCAACCAAGAACCCAACCATCCAACAAAGATACTGACCAACCAACCAACCAACAAAGATACTGACCATCGAACGAACCAACTGCCACTTGAATAAATATAACAGAGATCCTTCTTGTCATGCTGGGAGGTTTTGAAGCGGCCTATCTGTCACTAAACCGTGTGAAGATGAATGTTGGTGTGTAAACCACCTGCCCGTCTCATGAAATCTCGCTCATGTGCCGCTAATCTTCGTGAGTCAACCTGAGGATGAGATTTATCCACGCGGCGGTCGTGATGGATGAACGTTTGACCCGCGCTCGATGAAAAACTCTTCTCTCTCTCCTGTCGGTGACTGTGATCATAAATCCATGATGTGTTTTTCAGTGTTGACTCAGCGTGCGGTTCATTTTCAGCTGAGATTAATACACACCACACACACACACACACACACACACACACACACACACACAGTCTGCTGTGTGAATACAGCAGTGTGTGTGGAGTGTGTTTGACTCTGAATGGCTTTTGTTGATCTCTTTAGTCTCTTTTTAGTCCTGCTTCCTGTCAACTGGGAGGGGTCGTCTGTGTGTGTGTGTGTGTGTGTGTGTGTGTGTGTGTGTGTGTGTGTGTGTTCACCTCGTTTCCATGCATGTTAGCCACATATTTGAACTCCGGGATGCCAACGGTGTGACGGCGAGGACTGAGACCCAAAACCAACACCCACAGCTCCTGACCTGAGAGAGAAAGAGAGCAAACAGTTTTTAACATTTACGCCTGTAGGAGGACGAGATGCCGAGATGTTTCATGGTGAATTTAAACTCTATAGTTGATATTCTGCACGACACTGAATGAAGTGAGTTGGATAAAGTTAAGCTCTCAGCTGGTTTGGAACAGGCTCGGTCTCCTCCGGTGAATGCTAAACATTCAGGAGGGAACAGACCTCAGAGCTGCACCGGTCTGTACTCTTATAGGAACAATGGGCCAAAGGAAAGACGTTAAACCGACAGAGAATCGTCGTCTCTGCAGGCCTCGTCACAGAGAAGAAGAAGAAGAAGCGTCTCAGTGTCTTTGAGCTTTTGTTTTGATTTTACAGCTGCGGCTTTGGCGCTCTTTGACCTCACTTCCTGCAGCAGCTGTTTCCAATGAAGACGTGCTGTACGTTAGCTCAGCCTGTGACGAAGGTCTGCTTCAGCACTCATGATGGTAGCACCAATATTTGCTATCACAACGAGTAGAAAACACTGAAAGACAGCGACTGTGGACAGTCAAAGCAGGGATGTCTCTGATTCAACATTTATATCAGTGACTATAAACTGGCTTTAAGGAGTGGACAGCTGAAGGAATGACGGCTCGATGCCATGTAATGTACGCACATCAACAGTTTGGAGATACCACTGGGCGTGTACCCGCTCACACAGATGGAGAGAGCTCAGCTGGAAGATAAGATATTTTATCAAACCCTCCCAGATCATGTCATGGTGACCACACCCCGACCTGCTGAGGGACTGTGGAAACCCAAAGACTCAAAGATCTGAAGACTTGAACGTCAAAGTGTTCCTGTAGGACACAACAGTGCTCACCTCCTTTGTTTCCCCTCCACGGTGTTACGGTTAAAAGAGTCCCCCTGTGTTACCTGAGCTCTATTTGAAGGTTCTGGGACAGACCATGTGCTGATCAGTGTAGGGGGAGACTCATTGTGCCTCCTTAGTTTGGGTCTTATGTAACGTCACAGCGTCGACGCTCAGGCTTCACTTTTTACACAAATTCCTGTCGTTCAAAACAGACGTGAACATCAACGTCGAGGACTTTGAAACTATGCAGACGGAGAGGAATGTGAAGTTCAGCGCGGAAACCTGATGAACGGGACAGGAAGACATAATCACAGAGTTTAGTGCGGCTCCGTGAGGCTGCACAGTGACTCAGTGTGTCACACAGCTCAGCCTGCTGTCACTGCTTCTGCAGGTATTTGGTCATAAACCAGGATTTTGAACTTGTATCCCAAGATTGATATTTGTGTCCAACAGTTTGTCATAAAACAGATTATAGGACATTTCATAGGACCTCATCGATATCTACATAATTAATTAAGTAGTACAAAACACAAAAACAAAGTCCAAATACAAATATGAAAAATAATGTTTTTATGACTATAAAATAACTTACACAACTGCTCTTTTCTCTTTAGGTAACTACTCTTTTGTTTTGTCCATTATATCAAATATAAAAGTTTATTTTCACAGTAATATGATAAAAATTAGCATCCATATAACCGATTTATCAGACCTGGTTAAGCAGTGTTTAGTTCTGGTCGTTCATGTGCCACAGCTGAAGTTTCTGTGAAAAAGTAAAATCAGTTTTCTGACTGATTTCCTTCTGGAAACTCTCTCCGTGACTCCTCGGGCTGGAGTTAATATTTACCCAGAGAGTGACCCGACACTATTTCTTCACAGCTGGAGGCGGAGATGCAGAAAATGTGGAGTCATTAACCACAACACGACACTGCAACATTTAATGAGAATAAAACCTTAATTCTGGATCTTAAATCAGTCACGACCGAGCAGCGGACTTCCTGTACGAGGGAGGAAATGAAACTTCTCTGACCTCTGATGAAGGTGCTGATTTTTACTGAGTAAAAGTTTCCACACAAACACGGCTGCAACTATTCTGAACGTCAGAGCTGCAGATGAATGAATGAAGCTCTGCAAGCTTCAGCAAGTATCAAACACACACACACACACACACACGCAGTGTGAATTACTCATCACAGCAACATGAGGGGAAAAAACCTGGCAAGCTGCAGACAGACAAAGTGGCACACACACACAGAAACACAGGTTGGACGGAGGCCAGCTGGCGTCCTAGATTAGCACAGATTAACTGTGTGTGTTTGTGTGTGTGTGTGTGTGTGTGTGATTAGCCAGATTAAGCTGTCCAAGATTAAATTAACCACCGTTTACTGTCCAATTATATGATCACACAAACACCAAGAGGCAACCGTGACTCAGTCGGTGTCAGGGTTGCCATAGTGACTGACATGCGATACTTCATCCTTTATACATACTCCATCGTGTGTGTGTGTGTGTGTGTGTGTGAAGTAATCGAAAGTCTATTTTTCGTAATGTAAAATTCAAATTTAGAAATTTTCCTTTCTCATTTCGATTTGTGTTGCAAATCACGTGGAACGACAAAACCAAAACAGAGTCGTGGGCTCAGACTTGTCACATCGACGACGAGAGAATCCGAGCTGAACATCTTTTAATTTATTTACGGAAACTTGGGAATGAATCAGATGATCTCACTTCGAGAATCGTTCAGTTTGGATTGTAACAGCACACAGCGAACACTGACAGAGGCCAGTCAACCATCGTCCCGTGTGTGTGTGTGTGACGTAATCTAAAATCTATTTTTCATAATGTAAAATTCAAATTTAGAAATTTTGTGTTGCAAATCACATGGAACGACAAAACCAAAACAGAGACTCAAACTTCTGACTAAAGCGAGGTCCAAAACTCTGAGACCACGTTCAAATCTTTCATATTTTAAGTTTGACAGTGTCAGAATATTTTTCCAAGCAAAGCATCAAATCGTGTCCGGACTCGAGGGGACAGTGTCTGAAACGCTTTGCAGAACCTGGATCAGTTGTGTCCAGATCAAAGTGAGCGCATCATCAGCAGATCAAGCCTCAAAATAAAATACTGACGAGTTCAGTCTGTCAAAGGAAGGTCTCAGAGGACGAGCAGCGAGGAACATGACGAGACGTTTGACATGGCAGAAACATGTGACATGTGCGTACGCAGACCACAGTGTGTCGAAGCCACAGAGCTGTGGACTGTGGAGCTGGACATGACCTCACCCTGACCACAGAGGAGCTGCAGGACACACCTTAAAGCTCAACACCACGTCCTGTCATGGACGTCCCTCCACCTGAGTCCAGCTGGAGTGCACGCTGGCAGACAGACAGAGGTGGAGCAAGGCCTGTCCAGACTTTGGTTGTAACATTTACATTGTATAAAAACTGTAACTGTTCCTGCCCACCGCGTCCAAACATTCCAAGAGAAGAAGAATGCTACGTTCAAGAGTCAGTGAAGGCGTCGTTACCTCTGACAGACTGGCCGATGCTGTACAGGTGCGTGATGTCCGGGTTGGTCGCGTTGATCTGCAGGAGGTACTGCTTGATCTCGCTGTTGCTGTGGTAACGAAACTCCAACGTCGAGGCGGAGGTGAGGACGAGGAAGAGGAGGAGGAGGAGGAGGAGTGATGACATCACTGCAGCGCAGCCTGTGGGGTAAGAAAACAGAGAGTCGACAGGTTGAAACAGACGACGGTGTGTAATTAGTGGACTGAGTCAGGCGATGCAGGAGCTGAAGACTTCATGAGTTTACGGTCTCACTCTCTAGTTTCAAGCCTTCCTCCACACAGACGTACAGGGTGTGCTTCAGGGCGCGCCTGCTTTGTGACTGACAAGTTATTCTCAAACCAGGCAGTGCTGATCAGATACGATCACCCACAGAGTCAGTTCAGCTGTGAGAATCCTCATTGCCATTGTTTCCCATGTGGTCATCCCTCTGGTTACCTGGTTGAGATTCAAGACTGAGCGGTTCTTCCTCTGCGTGTCAGGGATCTGTGCCTGTTTTCTGACATTTTATGCAGCAGATAATTGATTGATTGTCAGAGAGAAGAGCTGTTATTTACAGCTCTGTTCCACCGCGTCTGAAGGAACAATAAGATGAGACGGAGATGAAATGGAAGCTCAATAAGAGCATTTGTCTGCCTGCTGACGGCTGCACGCTCATGAAAAAGCAATTATCTGCTGCAGAGAGATGCTGGGAGGCGAGATCGGAGCGTCAGCAGCTGCGTGGAAGCCGTTCATCCAAAACTTCAGGAAGCGGAAGATGAGTTTTAAATTGAAACTGTCAGCCGACAGAAACTGATGAATTCAGACACAGAGTGTTCATACGAGCACACGTGACAGAGTTTGGCTGAGCTGCTGGTCTGTTAATGTAAAGTCAGCTCAGGAATTCAAACCCGTCTGTAAATATGTAATTATGATTATGTGAAGCAACTCATGGTGTGTTCAGGAACGCCGGCGTCCAGGTAACAAACTGGTTACTGTCAGTGTGGATCAGTCTACACGTGAGGACGTTTTTATTTTCCAGTTTTATCTGCAGCTGCTTAGTTTCTGTCACTGTCTCAGTCTCTTCACGTGTTTCTGTCAGGAGCCAGTTTGTGTTTATGTGCAGACTGTTCTGGACATTATCTGCACATTAACACACTGAAATAAAAACCTGACTGTGATTTACTGACGTTTATTTTTTAAAGATGATTTATTCTAGTTCTGTTTTGTTCAGGCTACCTGATATCTGACTGATTAACAGGAAGGATCCATAACAAACATTAAAATCACCATGATGTGATGATTTGACCTTCACCTTCCATCGATCAGCTCAAACTGTCAGAAACTTTTCAGACATTTTCTGTAAACGAATCAAACTGTAAGTAAAATAACAATAATAACCTGTAATTAAACATGTCGCTTATTTTTAAAGATGACCGTACTAACAATCTCAGGATTTTCAAGTAAATCTCTGGATAATAATCCTGTAAAACAACTTTGACTTCTTTAATTTACAGTCATATAACCGTTTTTTAATTTATTTTATTTATTTCTTTTGTGTCAAAGTTCATGTTTTTAAGCTCCAGAGACAGAAAGGTTGAAAACTGAAGATGAACCTCGAGTTAATAATTCTTTAAACTAAATTCAAAAAGTTCCACATTAATAATTAGACAACAAACAGAGAAGTCCTGTGTTAAATATAAAATCTATACAAAATGAAGAATACAACATGTAGGAATATTAGAAATATAAATATTATAGAAGCAGACTGCAGATGGAAAGTCCAGTCAGCTGTTTATTATAGAGCTGAACATTATAGAAACGTTAAATGAACGTTCCTGAAGCAGCTGATCGATCAGTACCGACGGTCAGAGCTCTTACCTGTCCGCTGTCTGTCGGTCCGGTTCATGTGTCTCCGCTCCAACACCGACCTGCTCCTGCAGAGGTGAGACAGTCTGAAGAGGAGCCTGTCTGTCTGTCTGTCTGTCTGTCTGTCTGTCTGTCTGCTTCTTTGAATGAATGTTACTTATTCACCAACGGGTCTCCCTGTCTCTCTCTGGGAGGGGCGGAGCTTAGTCAAGTCAAGCGTGTGTGTGTGTGTGTGTATGTGTGTTGGCCGCAAACACAGATTCAACAGGTCTATGAATGAAACAGACTGATGATTCATTCAGTTTAACCAAAAGACTCATTTAATGGACAAATGTGTGTTCAGCTCATTTGAGTCTGTTTGCTCTGTCTCATATTAGAATGTTTACGGTAATTTCATCTAAAGTGGAAATTTAAATTCATTTAAAAATAAAGTTTTGTCCCACTGTGCTAAATATGTTCAGCTGTACTCGAGTATTTGTTCTGATTACATTACTTCTGATCAAAAACTGGTAAGTCCAGTCCGTGCCCAGCTCCTGTTCTCGCATGACACTGGCTCCACTCCCCGTCAGCATTCCCCGTAAACCTCGTCTGCTTCTTCTCGGTGGTCCAAAGCACCTGTGGTACAAACACTAACACTCCCCCGGTGCTCTGAGCTCACAGTCCAGACAGCCCGCTAACAAACTGAGCTAACATGAGCTAACGACATCTAACAAACTCAGCTAACATGAGCTAACAACATCTAACAAACTGAGCTAACATCAGCTAACAAACTGAGCTAACATCAGCTAACAGCAGCTAACAAACTCAGCTAACACCAGCTAACAAACTCAGCTAACATCAGCTAACAGCAGCTAACAAACTGAGCTAACAGCAGCTGACAAACTGAGTTAACAACATCTAACAAACTGTGCTAACATGAGCTAACAACATCTAACAAACTGAGCTAACAGCAGCTAACAAACTGAGCTAACAGCAGCTAACAAACTGAGCTAACAGCAGCTAACAAACTGAGCTAACAACATCGAACAAACTGAGCTAACAACAGCTAACAAACTGTGCTAACAGCAGCTAACAAACTAAGCTAACATTAGCTAACGGCAGCTAACAAACTGAGCTAACAACAGCTAACAAACTGAGCTAACAGCAGCTAACAGCAGTTAACAAACTAAGCTAACAGTGTTGCGTACTTCCTGCAGGGGTTCAGAGTACCAATGAGGGTCAATGAAGAGGTTGTCAGATTCTTTGAAGAAGTTGTAGGGTCCTCGAGGAGGTTGTTGCGAACCCGAGGGGTTGTAGGAATTCCTGGAGAGGTCGCGGAGGTCTTGAAAAGGTTGATAGGCTGTTTAAAGAAGTTGTGTGGCCTTCAAAGAGGTTGTAGGAATCTTCGTGAAAGGTTGTGACAGACCTTGAAGGACCCATTGAAGAGGTTGTAGGACTTCTCGGGGAGGTCATGGGGAGCCTTGACGTGATGCTTAGAGTCTCAGCATGGTATGAACTGATCTGACCTAACGTGTTGAACTGAAGAGCTCCTTCGTGGCGGCTCTGAGGAGAACACAGATCGATATAAACTCTTCAGTTTCTCTGATCTCAAGGTGAATCTGTGAATATAATACAAAGTCTTCTGTAAATTAAGTCGAACTATCCCTTTAAAATGTATTAAATATGTATGTCTATAGACGGTGTAATGTATAATCTAAATTTAAATCCCAGGCCGAGTACATCATATAACCTGGTAATCTGCAAACTGCAGAGTTTCAGATTTTGTTGAGGTGCAGTGAGACTGCAGAGGTGTCATCTTTTAATGAACTGATTATTCAGCTAGCCGAGGTTGCCTCATTTGAAAACCATCTCGTACAGAGCGAGAGATCACTGTGTGAGAGCGCATCGATTACACTGAAGGTAAATGAAGTGAGAAATGATGTCGGTAAACAGGGAGACAGTCAATATTTATTCATACAGGTATGAACGGCATGTAAATGTGCTGAGTGTGGACATTTGTATGTACCTGTGTGTCTACAGTGGGCGTACGTGTTGAGCTGCGATGATTAGCTGATTGATGGTTAGTTAATGTTGAATATCTTCAGATTTGTGAGTCAGACAAAACAAGGCAGGCTGTGAATGTTATAGGACCCTGGAAACAACCTTTATCTGACCCAGACTGACACCTGAACACAAACTGAACCAGTTTCCATTTTATATTTTCTTTAGACTTCAGATCATCTGCTCGAACTCTGCTGGGATTTGGACGGACAGAGACTCTTTGTTGCTTCTTTAATAAGACATAAAGCAAAATCTGAGCGTCTGTGATGGAGGGAGGAGGTCAATCAGAGTTTTATGGTGAGTTGGCGCCATCTACTGTCAGTGGTACTTCAATGCTGTTTCATTTCATGAGGTTTTCAAGAGGTTTCTAGTCATCTTGAAGACGATGTAGGAGATTGTGATGGTCACTGGAGTCTTTGAAGGGTTTGTGAGGCTCTTCGAGGTTGTGATTTCATTGTTCGTTGAGGTTGTAGGACATCATGAAGGGGAGGTGATTGCAGTGGACCTTCAGTAGACTACTTCAGGAGTTTGCAGTGAACCTTGAGTAGTTTGCAGCGGTGCCTGAGGATTGTACTTTGGTCCTTGAGGAGATTTCAAGGGCATGGGGTCAATCTCAACTCATAAACCCTTACAAGAACTTTTTACTGACCGTAAGTAAAGTTTTAAACTGTCACAAAGTCACAGTTTGATGTCTGTACGTGCAAATCTTCTGTTAGTAAAGACACTGCACGCTCTGCATTAGTGAAAACATGTTTGGATATGAGAAGGAACATTGTGCTGAGCTGTTAAAGCTCAAGATCCTATTCTTCTCTTTCAGTTGATTCAAAGTTGTAATTAATATTCTGGCATTTCCTCCTCTCTGTGTCAGGTGTACTCTTCTGCTTTTTCAGCTTGTGCTTGCATTAAAGTGAACCGACAGCATCCAAAGTGTTTTTAATCCTCTGTCTTGTACGTTGAGGTAATAATGTTGGAGTAATTGTGGCTTGGGGGGGGGGGGGCGCACGGCTGATTGACAGCTCATTTAAACAGACACGGTAAAGGAGATGAGAGCCAAGGTTTAGAAGCAGGAAGTTAATGAAGCTGTAGGGATGAGGGACAGGTACAACATCACTGATACACTCGTCTGTCTTTGTGTAATTGAAACCTCATTTAGTAAAAGGCGTTGATGCTGATTCACCCGTTTTCTCTGAACCCAGAGACGACAGAAAAGAAAAAAAAATACCTGAAAACAAAGACTGAGTCTTTAAACTTTAAATTAACTCTACAGAAGTCGAATGTATGGAGACTCTGAGAAGGTCGCCCAGACAGCAGACCGACACTGAGCCAACACTGAATCAATGTTGATGCACCAGAGAAACTGTCAGCATTGAAATATGACAATGATTGCACCCAGAAATCATAAACGTTTTGTCAGTGATGAAAAATAGATCAAAACAAACATGAAATCAATGTTCAACTTAAAATGCCCTGAATTTCTGCCCTGGGTCATCGTTGTAATGTCGTCTGGGTCCAGAGAAGTTTCAGGAGTCATTGGAGAGGTGAAGAGTTTGTAGACCTCCGGCTCACTCCAGTTGAAAAGTTACAGCAGCTATTGTGAAGTTATTTTTTGTGCAAAACGTTTTTACAAACCCCAAAAAAAATCAATTAATGGAGAAAATAATCAGCAGGTTCATTCTGGGATTAAAGTTAATTATGTTGAGCTCATTCGAGCCCTCAGGCAGAAATGTGCATCGATATTTTGATACATCATCTAAGTCCTTAAAAAGCAAGTTCCTCTTTATAAAGTAGTTTCATTGTTGGTGGTGGACTCATGCACGAGGGACTCACAGGAAATGATGCAGCATGTAATTGTAGCTTCATTTTCGATCCTGCAGACGTTTCCGAGCTGGATACATTTCCTACTGATGCCGTTTCACATTAAAAGCATCCGACTGGTGAAACACAAGCAGTTACAGGAAATGTGATACATTCATCACAGCGGTTAGCGCCGACCGCAGACTGCAATCATTCACCCGAAATGCTTTAACGAAACGACACATCGCTCTCTGCTTTTAATCTAAAACAACTTGCTCATGACGAGTTTCATTACGAGAAGTTTTCCCAAATGTCCTTTTACATTCCGGATATTCCAACTTCAGCAAATGTTCTCTGTGTGGAGATCAGCGCCAACAACACAAGAGACACACAGACAGGTTAACAGAGAGACAGACCTCCACAGAAAGTTAATCTGTTGGAAATAAGACCCTCTAAGTCTCAGAGCTTTGGAGGAAATCTCAAATCCATACCATGATATTTACATAATCTGCCTCACATCCTAACAAACTCATCCTCCTCTCCCATCATGCACCTGGCCGCTGACACATTACCATAACTCATCCAGCCTGTGCAGACTTCCAGCTATTTTAGCATAATCTTGACTAAAACAACCAGATTTCATGCAGGTATCTGCTCCTCAGGCGGAGGTAGGGGGCGTGACCTACCTGCACAGGTTAACCTACCATGGAAAGTTTCCAGAATATTTTTAGTTCTAATTAGCAAATATCAGCACGCTAAGAGGCTAAACTGAGATGTAAAAAACTGTAAAACTGTGAAGGACTCGAACTTTTCACGACGACCTCTCAGCGTAACATTTAATCCTCTGATCATGCTGTAATAATTATGAATAATATCAGGCAGGCCTCTGCAGACACACAGCTGATCCTGCGGTGAGCGACTCCACCACACACCCAGCTGTCACGCCGCCCGTCAGTCAGAGCGGTCGACAGGCTCCTGTATTGTCAGCAGTCAGCGCTTTTCTCTGCAGCTCTTCACATTAATGTTGCATGAAGCCAAAGTCTGTTTAAGCAGATTTACACAGTCTCTCTCCTCTGATGGTGAGTGGCGTTTCTGCAGGCGGCAGCAGCTTCAGCCTTCAGTCTTCTCTGCTCGATCCTGTGTTGTTTGGTTTGTACTGATCTCGGTCCAGCCTGAGTGATGCCTGCGTAAACTTTCCTCGCTGTTTTCAGTGCTCGATTTAAATGAGCCCCACTGCGGAAAAATGAATCCAAGTTTGTTTCTTGGAAGTGGATGTCAGTACTGACGTGGTTCAGCATGCTGGTGGAACCAGCTGTCGTGTAGAGGAGCGAAAACATTCTGCTGCTGGAAGTGAACGCATCACCATACGTTCACCAAGACGGAGGCAGTGTAAGATCGAGTGAAGACCAAGACCAGACAGTCACAGACTTTATGAGACCGTGAGCCCAATTACATTGCCCAGCTCCTGTTCTGGCATGACACTGGCTCAGCATTCCTGAAAACCTCTTCTTCTTCCCTCCTTTGGTACAAACACTAACACGGCGCTCACATTTGTAGATATGTGGGTGTTTTTTTTTGCTGCACTTGAGAGGAGTGTGGTGTGTAAGCCTGCGTCGACACAGAGAGCTGTATAGCACACCTCCACTTTAGGCTAGTTGGTTTGGAGAGACACTTAATGCGGCCGCCTCTGCATGAACGTGCAAAGGAGAGAGAGGATCGTGGGAGGTTCTAGTGGCTGGACTGGAACTGTGCCAGACGGTAATAATAACATTAACGATGGCTCAGTCCAATCAAAGTGTCCCAGTAAGCCAATTCAGTAAGAACGTGAGTCAGCAGGTACAAAGCTCAGACACAGAAAGTGCTGCAGCTACATGAGAGCCATTCATTTTGTAACTCCCACCACCAGAGGGCACTCATGCTTCACATAGAGCAGGTCCAACCAGGGGAAACTCATTTAAAACATTAGAAACTGGATCATCATCATAAATGAATCATTACGTCTGCTGACGGACGTCCTCAGAAACCAAACAAACCTCGTAACTCTGCCGCTTAGCGTCAGGTCAGACGCCGAGAACCATCAGTGTGAGACACACACGGCCAAGACTCACACTGGTAATTAGTGTTAATTATGAAGCGTGGCAGCTCTGTTTAACAAAGTCTCTCCAAGGTGTAATGTACTACAGATTTGTGGTACTTTGTGGTACAATTCAGACGGGTGACACTGTCCTCTTTAAAATATGACTACATCATCTTTACAGTATTTTACCGCCTTCTTAAAATTACATAATGTAAAATGACAATAATTGTCTGTCATCAAATATGTGGCTCATTATGTAAATGTCTACGTCCATGCTAAACTTACTGTCCTGTAAAATAACAGTGTTTCTCTGCAAAAACGTCAAACATCATTTATTTATTATATTTAACAGTTTAATAGTTTCTAATTTTTGTCTTCTGTAGTGTTGTTGTACTTTGTACTTTCTCAGTACAGAGAGAGAGAGAGGAGGTAAATTGAAATGTTCAGAGCAAATTGGTTGTTTCCTCAAGAGAAGTAAAGAAAACACTTGAAGATGACAGATGCTGTGTGTGTGTGTGTGTGTGTGTGTGTGTGTGTGTGTGTGTGTGTGTGTGTGTTGTGTAATAATTATATCAGCAGTCAGAGTTGATGGATGATTAAGGTTTCTCTCTGTAGCCTCAGGTGCCCATTAATCTGTCATCACCACTGTATATGTGTGTGTGTGTGAGTGTGTGTGTGTGTGTCAGTTTGAGTCTGTATGTAGCAATTATTGTTGTATCGTAACTGTCTGTCTGTGTGTCTGTACAGCTTAGGGAAGCAGATATGAAACCAGCTTCACTGCAGCAGCAGAGCAGCGTTTGGGTTAGAGATCAAAGTGAAGAGAACAAACCGCGAATCAGCTACAAAAGGTGTAAAAGATACAAAGAGAATACGACCGAGCTACAGGAGGAGAACCAAGCAGTCAGACAAATCCTATTTCAACATCATAAAATCTACGATCCACGACCAAAACTTCAAGTTCAACAGAACTTTATTATTAACTAAGTTAACCAGTAAACGATCCGCGTGAGAACTTGTTGGCTCCAACTCATCCAAACCACGTCAGCTGGTCAAAAAGTTTGAGTGTGTGTCACTGACCTGGTGAAAAAACAATGATGGACTCACTAAGCTCTAGATGGGATGGTATGGGGCTGCATGCATGAAGGCTATGGCACCATCTCCTCCATGCTCTACGGTGGGAACCACACATGCAGCTGGAACCAAAAATCCCAAATTTGGACGTTTCAGACCAAAGTCCATTTTCCCACTGGTCCAGTATCCGTTCTTTGTGTTTCTCTTCTTCTTCTTGTTGGTCTCCTTCAGTCGTGGTTTCTTTGCTCCGTGTCTTCTTCTCGAACACTAATCTCTAATCTGAGGTTAATTGTAGCTAATAGCTAACTCCTGGTCTTCCTCTCTTGGGGTGTTACTCATCAGAACCATCGTAGCGTTGGAGAAGACGTGTCGTATGTGAAATGATCGACTTATTCATGGAGCAGAACAATCTACAATGAAACTATCATTACTTGCAGCATTATACAAAATAGTTCCACCAACTCCGACAGTAAAATCCTGCTTTTACATTAATGCATGAGTCATAATATTCAAATGAGACACACATATAATAGAACAGCCACCGGGGACATTTTACTGCATTGAGTACTTTTAATACTTAAAGTACAATCAGATTTTTAAAGCAGGGAGTATTTTCAGTGTGTTATTAGTATTTGTACTGAAGCTAAGGATCGGAACACTTCCTCCAACACAGTCTCACTATTGATTTCCTCCTGTATGAATAATCTCAGAGAGGGGATCATGTGGTGGTGGGATGGAGTATTTGGGGAGGTGGCTGAATGGGAAGGGCTAAATGTCACCGCAGCGTCATGCCGACAGGCCCGACAATGGCCGGATGAATGGATGTGGGACGATGCGTTAGAGGGAGAAATGTTCTTTACACCCATCATGTCTTCGAGATGGATGTGATACTCTACCCAGCAAACAGTCAGACACCCCTGGCCTCTCTGTAATTCCCCACCAGGTGGTTTATGTCATGTTATTTCATCGGATGAGCATTGAGGACTTCCCTCTGAGATTACTGAAGGACTTTGACTTCTGTTTTCCTGTCAGAGATTTATAGACACAGTAAAACTCTGCCAGGACGGGTATAAGTCTGAGGAAGGAGAAGAAATAGAAAGAAAGACGTGTGTCATGTCTCTGTTTTATGAGATGTGAGATCTAGAATGTAACCTTCACTTTAAAGCATTGGTTACATAAATTTAACAATTTTTTATTTTATTTTTGCCAGACAAACCTGCTGGGATGGCGTTCTTTGGAGTAACTTGAGTAAGTCATTTTCATTATGTCTTTTCTTACTAATGTTAACTGTGATATTTTTGGCCGTTATGTCTGTGAACCGATCAGTGTTTGTCGATGTTAAATCATGTAAATAATCCTGGTTTCTGGCTGTTACAGTCGCTGTTGGCAGAGCCCATAAATTAAAGCTTCAGTTTATTTTCCATGGTGACCTCGTGTTACACTGCTACGCACTAACCAAGACGAAACACACGCCTTTAATACCTCAACAGAAAAGTAATGATGACTTTTAAACTGATAACAAAGAAACAAAGTTTTACACCATGTTAAATGTTCACGAGAATGCTCTGCAGTAATGTGAACGTCATAAAGCTTGTTGCTGATATCAGATCATCCTGATGCAGACACTGGACTTCACTTGTATTTGTACTTCTATTTATTAATTATTAATTGGCATGAACTACATTCAAATCGTCCAGCTGATGGTCTTGTTTGTTTATGCAGGCGATATGGAGGCTTAAGTCTGTCTCATAATCAGTTAAAAACTTCTAGTAGTAGCATGTTTCACCTTTTTAATACCAATGATTTCAGCTTTTCATTACTAAGATTTGATCTGGACTAAACTGGGATGAGGTTACGAGACAAAGGAAACTGAAAATAAGAAAGTAAATGACTCATAACACGCCCGTCCTCGCTCCACCCAAGTCCAAAACAGTCTCATCAAAACACGTCATCAGCGTCTTCCAGAAAAATGAAGGAATGTGTTTTGTCAGCAGACAAAAAGATTATCGTTGTTATAACTCCTTCCTGGATAATGGCAGGACTCACGCCCAGTGAGTGAGCCAATGATTAACTTTTATACGGAAGCTTTACCGTAATATGTTTTATTATATGATGACTTAAATGCTCACGGGTCAGAAGATGATGACTCTTTTACAGTATACGACAAGTGGTGGCTTGATGATGACTTCTGTTGGTCATTTTACACAGTGGGAACCACACATGTAGATACCACCCGTTCATCTTCTCAGAACTTGCAACTAAAAATACAAAGTTTGTTGGTATTTTCCCCAAAAGGTGGAAGCTGAAGTTCCTGTTGTGAAAACTTGGACTAAGAAATGATCGTGGACATTTGAGACCTGCTGGTGATTTACCCACACCCACAGAGCTGACATCACACAGGTAAATACTGGTGACACATCAGGGGGAAATTTAATTGGTTATTCCAAGATAAATATAAAATATGCAACAGAATTTATTTGAACGCTGGAGTAATTGGTGACATAATTCCTTGCATGAACAACAGACACACAGAGATCTGTCTGTAATCGACCCACTGGGGAAATTGCATGAATGTCTTTTGTATTGAGAATTTGATCTGATCTTACAGGGAGCAGAGATGGTGACGGTTGAAGAGCTGCTTGCTGAAACACTGGAACACTTGGATCACAAGGAGCTAAAAAAATTCAAGTGGAACCTGCAGGTCATAGATGGCTTTACCCGAATCCCAAAGTCCCAACTTGACAAGGCAGACTTACTGGACACAGTAAATGTAATGGTGCAGACATACAACAAGCAGGCTGTGAAGGTGGCCCAGAAGGTTTTAAGAAAGATGGGGAGGTTGGATCTGGTGGAGAACTTGTCAAAAAGATACTCAGAACCACAAGGTAAGCCATGAACTGAGATGATGAGAGAAAGGCGACTTCCTACATGGTTGTCTGTAGTCAGGTGGGTTGGGGCTCAGATTTTTAGTACACTTGCTATAGATGCCATTTTCGTCCTCACAGGTGACGAGATTCCAGCGCCAGACCTTCAAGAAAAGATCAAACTGTACCAACGCACACTCCAATCGCACCTCCAGAACAGGTTTGGATGTACTCAAGAGGGCATGACAGAGAGGACGGATGAGCAGTGCCTGAGTGACATCTTCACGGAGCTGTTCATCTCAGCCGGGGGGGAAACACACATTTATGAACAACACGAGGTCGTGCAGATTGGGATGATAAAGGGAAGGGTAGCAGAGACGGAGAGGCCGATTCAACCGAGTGACATATTCAAAAGCCCCACAGGAAAACAGAAACCCATAAGAACAGTTCTGACGACTGGAGTTGCAGGAATTGGCAAAACAATCCTTGTAAATAAGTTTGTGCTGGACTGGGCGGAGCAGAGAACGAATCAAGACGTGCACCTGATATTCCCCTTCACTTTCCGTGAACTGAATTTACTGAAGGCTGAAAAGTTTCGTTTGACGGAGCTGATCCACACATGTATCTGGGAAACCAAAGACATGCTGGACGAGGAGCTTCAAGACATTTTCATCAAGCTTCAGGCATCAGGAAACCGTGATTTTGACAAGAGTGAATTTAAACTTCTGTTTGTGTTGGACGGGCTGGATGAAAGTCGTCTTCAGCTGCACTTAACGCCGAGCGAAAAGCCGCCAACTGCCTTCGACGTGACGAAGTCAACCACGGTGGATGTGCTGCTGACTGCCCTCATCAACGAGACGCTGCTTCCCTCTTCTCGCGTCTGGATAACCACACGGCCTGCAGCAGCCAACCAGATCCCTCAAACCTTTGTCGACAGCATAACAGAAGTGAGAGGGTTCACTGATTCACAGAGAGTGGAGTACTTCCGGAAGAGATTCCCGGATGACAATGAAGCCAACAGGATTATCCCCCACATCAAGGCCTCGCGAAGCCTCTTCATCATGTGCCACATCCCAGTTTTCTGCTGGATCACTGCTTCAGTTCTGAAGAACATTTTAAAGAACAGAAGACAGGCAGAGCTGCCCAAAACCCTGACGGAGATGTACACAGAGTTCCTGCTGTTTCACATCGCCCAGACAGAAGAGAAATGTGGCAGAAAGAAGAGCATTCAGTACATCCAGTCGTTAGCTAAACTAGCTTTTCACCAGCTGATGATAGACAACCAGATCTTCTATGAGAGAGACCTGAAAGACAGCGGCATTAACCTCCATGAGGCCTCGCGGTACTGTGGGGTTTTCACGCAGATCTTTAACGAGGTGCCAAGGTGGAAGAAGGACAGCGATAAGGGCGAGATGTTCAGCTTTGTCCACCTGAGCCTTCAGGAGTATCTGGCTGCCCTTCACGTGGTCATGTCGCTCATTAACGACAACAGGAATATCCTGTCTGAGCCGAAGATAACGCTGGAATGTTTGCTGACGCTTTGCAAGAGAAAATCCTTAAACGAAGTCCACGAGATTGCACTTGAGAAGGCCCTACAGAGTCCAAAAGGGCACCTGGACTTGTTCCTACGCTTCCTCTTGGGCCTTTCGCTGCAGACCAATCAGGATCTCCTAACGCGTCTGCTGAAGGTGACAAAGGGGTTCTCTGAGGACAACCGCACAATAATTGGGTCCATCAAGAAAAAGATCAAGGAGAACACTGACTCTCCAGAGAGGAGCCTCAATCTGTTCTACTGTCTGAATGAGCTGAAAGATGATTCTCTCGTCGAGGAGATCCAACAGTACCTGAATTCAGGGAGTCTTTCCCCAGACAAGCTCTCTCCTGCTCACTGGTCAGCTCTGGTCTTCATCTTGCTGTCATCAGAAGAAACGCTGGAGGTGTTTGACCTGAAGAAGTACTCTGCATCCGAGGAAGGTCTACTGAGGCTGCTGCCAGTGGTCAAGGCCTCCAACAAAGTGCTGTATGTGCACAGAAAATTACATGCCTTAACTGTATCAAATACAGATATGTTTACTCATTTATACTCTGTTTTAATTACTTCTAAGGCTGAGTAACTGTAATCTGTCGGGGGACATCTGTGAAGCTCTGGCCTCCGTCCTCAAATCTCAATCTTCACAAGTGAAAGAGCTGGACCTGAGCGACAACGACCTGCACGATTCAGGGGTGAAGCTGCTGTCTGCTGGACTGGAGGATCCACATTGTGTCTTACAAACTCTCAGGTAAGGATGCATTCATGTGTTCATCTGATGAACAGATGGGATTGCTCCTCAGGACGTGATGTTGGCATAGCATTGAAATATAGGTGAAAGTTCTTCAGAGGACGAGGACACTCGGGGGACGATCATACCCCTTCTGACACACAGTAATTCCTTACGCTTTAGTTTTGGTGCCTGTGCGATTACTACCCTTTGCATCCCGATCAAAAGGGAAAAGGAATTTCTCCCCAAGCTACCTCAGTTCCAGACAGGAATTCCCAGCTGGGTTGGGAATCCACTGCTGCAATTATATTAGGACATGAGGCATCAGACGTGAGAATAAAGGGTTCAAACTTGACTCAAGGCGATCGTCTCAGTCGTTGAATCGCTCTGTCAGCTGCCAGGCTGAAGTGGATGCTGGCGTTTGTCCTGACAAGCTATGTCAGTGCAGCAATACACTGCAATTCAGAACACACTTTGTAAACTACATGTGTTTGTGTGTATGTGTGCAGGCTGTCAGGCTGCATGGTAACAGAGGAAGGCTGTACATCTTTGGCCTCAGCTCTGGAGTCCAACCCTTCCCACCTGAGAGAGCTCGACCTGAGCTACAATCATCCAGGAGACTCAGGAGCGAAGCTGCTGACTGCTGGACTCAACAATCCACAATGGAAACTGAAAAAACTCAAGTATGAACCGACGAAGACAAACAATGAGTCTGTCACACTGATAAAGACTAGACAGAGATTTAAATGAGTGGAAAATACCCCATTGAAAAGGTAATGATGGCTAATTTTGACTTCCTTCCTTCAGCCTCGAGCACAGCGGAGCACAAAGACTGAAACATGGCCTGAAGAAATGTAAGTTCAGTCTGAGTGTGAGAACAGGACCCACACATCCAGTTATTCTATAGCACATAAACAAAATACTGTGAAGACTTGGCCACATTAACAATTCATTTCAAAGCTACAGCATATATCTGCTATAATAACGGACTGTCAGTCAGTGATCTGACATGCAAGCGCTAACCTTTTAAAGCAGCATGAGATGACACAGATCCTAATTGGCCAAGTCCTCTGGGCCTAAAGAGCAGCAGTGTCAGTCAAAGTAATACATGTCTACTAAAGGATCAAACACTGCCCGTAACCCGTAAAGACCGGACGTGTATCCAGACAGAAAATGGACGAAATTGGACAAAAAAAGACAAAGTATAACTGGAAGTCCTCTCAGTGACTAATAGTCAGACCCAGATTTACTCAATTTCAACTAAATTTAGAGGCTGCTGAGTGCGGTTACCCAGCTCCTGTTCTTGCATGACACTTGCTCCGCTCCCCGTCAGTATTCCACTCTGTAAATCACAGAGTTGAACTGATGCCTTTAAATAGTAACACTGCGTCTGTTCAACGGTAAACTGAGGATGTTTTGCGTCTTGCTTTGTCCATCAGATGTCTGTGAACTCGCGCTGGATGAAAACACGGCACACGAACACCTCAAACTGTCAACTGACGACTGCACGAAGGTGACGGCCGTAAAAGAGGCGCAGCCACGCCGTGATCACGCAGAGAGGTTCAACTACTGGCTCCAGGTGCTGTGTAGCAACGGTCTGACCGGTCGCTGTTACTGGGAGGTCGAGTGGGAAGGCCGGGTTTATGTAGCGGTGACGTACGGAGGGATCAGACGGAAAGGAGAGGGAGCCGACGGCTGCCTCGGAGCGAACGACCACTCCTGGATGCTGCTCTGCGACGATGATGGATACACTGTCCGACACGACGACAGAGCTACGCCCATTCATGTCCCATCGTCTCCTGCTTCCAACAGGCTGGCAGTGTTCCTGGACTTTCCTGCTGGAGCTCTGTCCTTCTACAAACTGACCTCCGATGCTCTGGTTCTCCTCCACACCTTCCAGTCCACATTCACTGAGCCTCTTTACCCCGCGTTTGGGTTTGGGTTTGAGTCTGGAGTTGATAGCTTTGGCTCGTCTGTGAGCATATGTGAAGTGGAGGATGACATGTTCTCCTCCAGCTGTTGACTGTTGAGTTCACTCTTGGTTAAAAATAAAGCATCAGAAATGTCTCCTCCACTCCACATCAATGCTCAGTATGTTGCACACAGTGAAAATGGCGTTGGCGTCCATGATTTCCAAAAACAATCTGTGGACTCGCCTGCACACTCGGGTCCAGAGAAGCTGGCTGTGTTTTCTGGATGTGGTTGATATCTGTGTTTCCCTTTAGGAAGACTTAACTTGCATTTGGCACAACGTTCCTGAGCCCATAATATTTTTCACGCCGCCTGATGGGTCGAAGGTCGCGGACATTCATCGCTGCAGAGATGACTGACTTTGGCGACGTTGGTGAAATAAAAGGCTGAAACTTGAAAAGTTGGGTTGGGGCGTCTGTAATTCTGACGCTGGAGACCTGGTTACAGTAACACGGCTCAGATTCAGCTGGAGAAACTGGATTATTCGGTCGTATAAACCTGGTTTAAAAAGGCTTTATTAAGTGTGTGAAAGCCTCGTGCTCCTGCATCCCCCAGATTCACACACACAGTCATCCTGTGCTGGTAATCCAAACTGTAGAGAGCCGCTGGTGTGTGTTTGCTTTATTATCTGTGTGTCTCTCTCTCTCTCTGTGTTTATGTGTGTGTGTGCTCCAGGGTAAATAGCGTCTGATTTGTACTGTGACTCTGCAGCCTTCAAATCTATTTTCCCTCAATGTCACAGACTCTGTGTGTGTGTGTGTGTGAGTGTGTGTGTGTGTGTGTGTGTGTGTGTGTGTGTGTGTGTGTGTGTGTGTTCAGGGTTTCATGTCAGGTTATAATCCTGTCAGGCTTAGAAACCTAAAGTGACGTGAACAAGAGAGAGAGAGAGAGAGATGAATGACAGGCTCGCTTGCTCTCTTTCTCTCTGGGGTTACCATGGTAACGGGGCTGTCCGTCATCACGGCTGCAGGTTGGACAACCGGCTGACTTTGTGCCCCTGAGCAAAGTTTGAGTCTCGAGGGGCAAAAAAAAAGAGAAGAGTTTTATGAATGCTGTGAAATCACAAAAAACATCAAACTAAAGACTGAAACTGTCGAAAGATCAAAGTAAAGACTCTAAAACTGACAAAATATCAAACAAAGACTCAGAGACACAAAACTCTAAAGATCAAACAGCCGAGAGAAACATCACACTAAAGACTCATGAATCCATCCAAGGACTAAACCTGATATAAATGTCAAAATCATTTAAAAAATAAAATTTATACCTGACAGGAAATCAAACTAAAGACTCAGAAACTGACAAAATGTCAAACTTAAGACTTTAAAACTGTCATACATTAAAAACAAGACTTAAAACTGGCAGAAATATCAAACAAAAGACCCAGAGACAGACACACGAATCAGTCTGAGGATGCTGATGATGAATGACGAGCAAAATCATCTAACAAGACAAAAACAATAAAATAACACGTCGTTCTTTTCACGTGTTCTCCAACATATTTAATCTGAGGATTGTCTTTACAGACTTTAAAAGAGACCAAATGTAAAAACAGACTGAAACAAACTAAAGATTCATAAAATGATTAAGTGTCAAACTAACTCGGCCATCCGACCAGAGACTGGCAGACACGTCAAACTCAAACTGGCACAGAAAAGACAAAAATAACTAAATTAAGACTTTAAACCTGACAGACTAAAACTTTAAAAATATACAAAATAACAAACCAACGGCAGAAATATCAATGTAAAGACTTTAAAAGGACAAAATATAAAAGTATTCTGACAGGAACGTCAAACTGAGGACCATAAAACCTGAAGAAATATCAGATAAAATGGAAATAAGGAATAAAATAATAATAAATGTGGTCAGAAGCGATCAGAGTGATCGACACGGCCGTGAGTTACAAACCTCGCTCCTCTGCGGGTCCCTAATGAGGAGCTCCAGCCGCGTGTTAGCATGAAAGATTTGAGAGACAGAATATGAAACCTTCTATTCTCCTGCTGTCACACTGTGTGTGTGTGTGTGTGTGTGTGTGTGTGTGTGTGTGTGAGACAGATATTACCATATCAATGCTTTCCTTCTGATAGCTTCCTCCCACCTTCTTCTCTCCTTTTCTGTTGGGACGTAATTGTGGCTGATTATCAGTGGAGCACTGCTATCAACACACACACACACACACACACACGGGATGTGAATCAGAGCAGGTAAATGTTGAAGCAGCAGAGAAAGTCGTCTGTCGGGGACAGAACAAAATAAATCACTTCACTGAACAGAGAAATGACGAGCGAGACAAACAGACAAACCTGCAGCAGCTGATTATTCTGACCACACGGGGGCAGCAGCCGTCACCGTGATTCACGTCTTTTAGCTCCATGTTTGATCTCCACCAACTCCTGAGGGAAACATCCGGCTCTTCAGCTGCTAAATGTTCCACTGTGGATACTCTCGCAGGGTCAAACTCCCGACACGTCTATGAGAATAAATATACAACATCTGGTTAGGCCTCGGAAATAAAGATTAACGGTTAAAGATTGTAAGTCATGTGATAAGTTACAGCGTCTCTATTTATCTTATCTAACACATGAAACTTCTTTTTCACGCCTCCGCTCTGTCATAAGACTTTAACGGCTGCTGACTGCAACACTCTTCAGGCTGAAACGTGAACGTTATGTTGTCACATGATGCTGAGGGTGTAAAAAAGTAATTAATGCTCCTTTGCTGTCGATTCCAAAGTTTGAGCAAAGTTCTGCACGTCATACGTTCACTGAACTCACTGTTAAAATATGCTGGCAGTCTGTAAACACAATGTATGAACGTGTGATCGTATGGCAGTGAATAATTATGTATATTAGTGACTTTAAGCCTTAAGGCTGCCAATGAATATTCATCTGATTAATGTCCGGGAAGAAAGACGGAGGGTGGAACTCGTTATGTTTAGAAATGATCACAGATAATATTTACACCTCGACAAACACCTTCTCCTTCATACCAGACAGGAAACTGACAGCAGGAGGAGAAATGAATCGAATGAATTGACATGATCTGTAAGAGTATGTCGCATCACTATCATTGTGTCTCTTTGTAGTAATGTTGTCTCCTTGCAGTTGCTGTTTTGTGTCTTTGTAGTCGTTTAGCATCTCTCCGTAATGTTTTGTGTCTCACTCACAGATCGCAGGAGGACGAGGAGGACAGGAAATGAAGAGACATGAAGGATGTGCAGACACAGTTGTGTCGCTGCTGCTGACCTGATACTTCTGAGCTGAAGTCAAGGTTACTGCTCGGCTCTGCTCGGCCCGGTGCGGCAGCGTGCGTTGACATTTCACACCGTGTAGTGTTCTCCCGACTTTGTGGGAACTGTTTGGTGAGCGCTCTTTCCTTCTGCAACATGTCAATGCCCCTGTGCATGAAGGCAGGTCCACACAGAAATGTTTTCCTCAGCTCGCTGTGGAAGAACTTGACAGGCTCTGACCTCTGACCGCTCATGTTCTTGTGTCTGAATGGGAGAGAATCCCTGCAGAAAGTCTGTCGAGTCGAGGCTGTCGAGGCAGCAGATTAACGCTCATGGTTTTGGAGTGACTCGCTCAGCAGTCATACATGAAGGCGATGCTCACAGCCTGCACTGCTGCGGCTGTGGAAGCCTCAGAGGAGGCTGAAACTCAGAGTTTGTATGTAAGGAGCGTTTTTACAAACACTGACGCCAGGACAGAACAGAAACGAGAAAATCACACAACGAAAATCCTTTAGAACATATTCACTAAATTTAGCTCCACGGCTGTTAAAGTAGATTCACTGTGTCTCACCTTGGCTTCCCTGTAAATATATGTAGTGTCAACATGTGTGTGTGGCTGCAGAGTGTGTGAATTAAGATAACTGCCTTCGGTGAAATTCACAACTTTGCAGAAATCTTTGAGCAGCAACAGACTCGACCAATCACACGACTCCCGGAGGTCTCCACCAATCAGCATGTTCCATTTCCCACTAACGAGGCTCGTTATGAAGACAGACAGGTGGCGAGAGAGGACAAAGTTTTCTGCTTCGTTAGCTTTAAATATCAATTAGCCCCGCCCCTGTTTGGTATCCGGGTCACGTGATTGGTCCAGCGAGAAGTCGTTAGAGGCGTTAACAGCAGTCTAATTAGGGAGGGGTCAGACTCTCATCCGTCTGTCGAGGTTTTAATTTCTGATTTCTGTTTCTCTCAGCCAATCAGAGCCTCCGCTCGGCTCTCCCCACATTAGAACGTCGCCACCAATCACAGAGCAGATCTGTCAACGTAATGGACTCTGCTGGGTGTGTGTGTGTGTGTGCGTGTCGTTTCATGGATGTGATTGGTTGCTTTTCTTTCATATTTCCACTGCAGCTCGCTTCATAAGTCACAGTTAAAACTGCACACACACACACATACACACACACACACACGTGTGTTACCAACAAACTGAGGACTGTTAAAACCTCAGGTTCACTGTAGCTGCTGTTAGCTAATGTTAGCTCAGTTTGTTAGCCGGGCTGTGAGTGTGTGTTAGTGTTTGTACCACGGGAGGTTTGGACCGCCGGGATGAAGAAGGCCTCAGGGGGGAACCGGAGCTGGACAATCAGGCAATATAACCGGGCTCAGCAGCTTCTATGGACATGATGGCAGAGGAGCAGAGAGTGAAGAGGACGCTGACGGAGGAAGCTAAGAAGAGAAAAGGAGAGAGTGAGCGAGCAAGAAGCCGCCGGACAAGAGTAAATCTGGGACTGACTTTTAGTGGTTGGTGAGAGCTTGGTGAAATAAAAGGCTGAAAGACAGACGCCGAGCTGGGCTGACTGCTGCTGGACTAGTCAGTGATATTAGCTGCTGCTGGGGCTGCTGCTGTGACCTGGATGATGATTGATGTTAGCAAAGTTAGCTCAGACGTAGCACAGCAAAGACTGACGCTCCAGACGCTGAGAGAGTCTGGGAGACTCTGCCGGTCTTTTGTACTGCCTGGGATGATTGGATGATGAGGATCAGGTGGTGAGGTGATCAGACAGGTGAGAGGGAAAAACACAAGGCCACGCCCAGCAACACACACACACACACACACACACACACACACACACACACAGGAAGCCTCCATCATCACACACACATGAATTATCTAAAGAAAAACTCGTCTGATGTGAAAGAATAAAACAAACTTCACACCTCAGGAGGAGTCCTTAAACTTTCATTTTAGACACACACACACACACACACACTCACACACACACACACTCACAGGTTAGAGGCTGAGGCTGTGGAGAGGAAACATCATTTATTCAATATTCCATTACCTTCTCGTTTGAGGCGATGGACTCATTTATTCTCATCAGGACGGCGAGAGAGAAACAGGATATTGTGAATTAACTCCATCACTGTGACGACGTGCAGCCGTTATATAAAGTTTATGATGGAGTGTGTGTGTGTGCGTGCGTGCGTGTGTGTGTGTGTGTGTGTGTGTGTCCACTGTAAAGACAGTGAAGGCGGAGTCCGCCTCATGAACACGTGCGTAGCTTTCCCAGCAGCCACTGAGGGGCTCTGTACAAACAGCTGTCTGTCTCCTTCCCTACCTCCTGCTTTCCTTTACTAACTTCTTCCTTCCTCATTTCCTTTCCTTCCTAAACTTGTTTCCTCTCATCTCCATTTTCTCCCTACCTACTCCCTTGCTTCCTTTCCTGCTTTGCTTCCTTTCTCTGCTCCCTCGTACCTCCTCATATTTCCACCTCCTTGTGTCTACACATAAATTCTCATTTTAATAGATTCCTCCTCCTCGTTATCTCTCCTTCTCTACCTCCTTATGGGGTAATAATCTTCCACCCTCCAATCTTTCCTTCTATTTCCCTCATTTCCTCCTCCCCTTTCCTTAATTATCCTTTACTCGTGTCCTAATTTATTTCCTTCCTTGCCTCCTTTTCTTCCTGATTTTGCTGCGTGGTTCCTCCTCCTCCTCCTCCTCCTCCTCCTCCTCCTCCTCTCTTTCTGTCCAGATTAAAAATTGGACTTCCAGCAGACAGATGAATGGTGTGAACAGATGGGTGGCCTAGTTTCAGCCTCTCTCCTCCTTTTATCGATCCTCTGTCGCTCTATCAGTAACCCATCATCCATTCATCAGTCTCTGGAAAACAGAGCGAGCCGGAGGAGGAGACACAAAACTGTCCTGAACCTTCCCTGGAAGACTTTACAGTCCCACAGACTGCAGTCACAGAGACTACGTCCAGGTTTTAGACAGTCATGGAGACAGTCACGGAGACTACGTCCAGGTTTTAGACAGTCTGCGGGAGGCGAGGCGGCGTTACACGTGATCATAAATTCAGTCTTTTTTGACCAGGAAGTGACGTTAGACTCAAGTTTTTCCATTTCTTTACTTCCTGTTCTGAGTGTGTGTGTGTGTGTGTGTGTGTGTGTGTGTGTGTGTGTGTGTGTGTGTGTGTGTGTGTGTGTCAGCAGCAGGTAATCGGCTCAGCACAGAGCTCAGAGACCTATCCTAGGGGATTGTGGGTATTTTCATGTGTCAATTCACATTAGGTTCAACATGAGGGAGTTCAACACAACCACACAAATGCACACCTACACACACACACACACACACACGGCACAATCCTCTTTTCCTGTAATACATGACACACACACACACACACACACACACACGCCTGATTCTTTGTGTGTGTGTGTGTGCGTTTCTTTCTCCAGGTGTATTAATCATCGGGGTGTAGATTCAGCAATCTGTCAGAAAGCTGAGAAAGAAAGCTGCACACACCTACACACACACACACACACACACACCTACACACACACACACACACACACCTACACACACACGCACACAGGCTTGCAGCAAAGCTAAAACTCCTTACTGTGACCACGTCTGTCTCAGCAACTGTCAATCATCCAGAGGCCCAAATAAGACTGACCACAGACTGTCTAAAACCTGGATGTAGTCTCTGAGACTGTCTAAAACCTGGACGTAGTCTCTGAGACTGTCTAAAACCTGGACGTAGTCTCTGTGACGTCATTAATGACTAACGATGACGACAGAGAATGAGATGTTTCCTTTTTTCACGTCCTAACACTCTCCTATATTTTGACCTTCTCATCTTGTTTCCTTCCTCGCCTCCTCTCTTTTTTTCCTCCTGTGTGACCCGACAGGAACATTTATTTTTTGCTCTGTCATTTCTCAGACTTGTGACAGACTTAACCTTAATCCCATCGACTGGAGACAAAAAGAACACGGCCGGCGGACTCACGGAGGTGCTGGAGTGTATTTCACAGTGTTGTCGATCAGTTTGTCCCGGGTGACTTCACATCGTTGTTCTCTGGTTTCTGTTTTGATTGGTGTGTTTTGTGTCGCAGTCCTGAGGGAGCCCAGACGAAAATCAGCCAGTTCAACCTGTGAAGTTTTTAATAGATGAAACTGTTTGAGTTCGCCGTGAAGTAAAACATGCTGACTGTATTTTGGAAGAACTGTTTTTATTTAGAGGTTCTGTAAAGACGTCAGTTCATCTCTCTGCGGCCTCAGTGTGTCATCGAGCCGCCCGTTAAGGACCGCCCACAAAATCCGTGACTGAGAACTGTTTGACCCTAAAGAAACCCCTAACGAAGGAAGGAGAAGGAAGAACCTTCAGTCCTTCTCTTAAACTTTGTGAAGAATCATCTCCTAAATAAAGAAACATGCGTCCGTCACACCCTGTCTGCCCTCTGGGAGGCGTTACAGAGCACTGCTCGCTGTGCAGGCCGTCATTGTGATTCTGCTCATGGCTGCTGTGTTTATTTTCGTTTTGCATAATATGCAAATTAACTGCAACTTTCCTAAAATGATAATAATAGTGTGATGGCTGCTCCTTACAGTGGTTTATTCTCGGGCTCCCCAGAGACCTGTCGTAGTCCTCGTATGTTAAATATGTTGCTGCAGCGAGGACGGACGACACAAAGACTGAAAACAACAAACAGAACTGGAGCGATCACGTAAACACGAGTCATCATTAGGAGACACATCAGAGAAGAGCTTTCCAGTCTTGGCGCCGTGTCATGGCGCCGCGGTGGATGCAGCGGTTAACTGAGGCTAAGCACACGAACAGGAGAGGCTCATCATTAGCAGGTTCTCCGCGCCGCTTCAAACAGGAACCTTGGACAGCTCCTCACACTGACAGCTGCAGCTTCAGGACCCCGGAGAGCGCCGCGCGCCGCCCTGAATGAAAATGAGGCTGACTACACTACCCACAATGCAACCCAACAACCTACTGACTACACTACCCACAATGCAACCCAACAACCTGCTGACTACACTACCCACAATGCAACCCAACAACCTGCTGAACTAACAGCTGGGTGTCCTCCAGCAGCAGGTGGTTTGACTAGAAAAGGTCAACGCTTCATGTCAACACCGTGTGTGTGTGTGTGTGTGTGTGTGTTCCCATAACGAGACCTCACCTTTTGAATTTCCCATCACCCCCTGCTGTTAAAGGCTCACACATACACAAACACTGTGTGTATTTATATCGACTTTAAAACACTTGCTAGTTCATTTCATGTCTAAAACCTGGACGCAGTCTCCATGTTGATCCCTTCAGTCATACGTTGTGTGTTGGGTATAATCTGATTCGTTGACATGCAGCGGAGGTGGATATTTCACATCAGTGTGTTCACCTTCACCTCACATCTGCAGGCATGAAGCAGGAGACCTGCAGGCGCTCTGCAGGCTGCGTGCTGATTGGACGGTCGTCAATATGTTGTTTAGATTTTCATGTCAGACTTCTTCTGCTCAGCTGGAAAGAAAAAGAAGAGCTCTCTCTGTGATTTACAGAGTTTCCTGATGGACAGTGAAGTAAACTGCTGCCAGCTGTAGCTGCTGTTAGCTAATTACCAGTTTGGTAGCTGTTGTTCGCTAATATCAGCTCAGTTTGTTTGCTGGGCTGCCTGGACTGTGAGCTCAGAGCACCAGGAAGAAGAAGAAGAAGAAGAAGAAGAAGAAGAAGAAGAAGAAGAGGTTTTCAGGTCCAGCATCAGCAGCTTCTATAATGGCAGAGGAGCAGAGAGTGAAGAGGACGCTGACGGAGGAAGCTAAGAAGAGAAAAGGAGAGAGTGAGCGAGCAAGAAGCCGGCGGTACGATGAAAACAGCCACGTTTCATCATTCATCGTTCATGAAACTGTCACTGGCCTCAGGAGTGGGCGGAACAAAGTGTAAATTAATTTGATTGACGTTTCATTTCTCTGATAATCAGCTGGGCGGCGTGTCGACGTTTCATCACTCACATCAAGATTCAGCTCAGATTTATCGTTTAGAAAAAGCAATTTTTGTCCCTTCAGCTGAAATATTAATCAAAAAAAAAACAAACGTGTGTTTTCATCACGTCTGTTTTAATCACATCACTTCACTGTTTTTATCATTTACCTCCGTCCCTCATAATACACAGCTGTGTGGGAGTGAACTCACCATCAAACAAGAAGAGGAGGAGGAGGAGGAGGAGGTTTAAAGATGCCGATGGACAAGAATCTGGGGCTGGTTGCTGAGATCTTGGTGAAATAAAAGGCGTTGAGCTGGGCTGACTGCTGTTGGAGTATTTTTAAAACTGTATTTCTTAAAACTTCTGAAAACAGAACATGTCATTTAGATTCTTCTCCCTGAGGCGACGGCGAATAAAAGATGCAGCCTTGATTTCCTCTGAACGTGGAAAACACATTGTTGACGCCTCGGAGGCTCGCGCTCATTGATCTCGGATTGATTCGTTCAGATGATTAATAATCAGACGTCTGTTTTCACACACTGAAATCAAACCGGTTGAATTCTCCGCAGAGCTGCTAAAAGGAGCATCAGTTAACACGCCTGACTGAGCCTGCTCCCTCGCAGAGAAATAACTCAATAATCCTTTAATACGTACCAGATATCACACGACTGCCTCGAATCCCCACAGCAACATTTCAAACACGAGGGCCCGAAAACACATTTAAGAGAAAGGCTCGAGTGAAATCGGCCCTGAGAGGAGCAGCAGGGACACGTACTCATATCTGATGGTGTGTATGTACGATGTGTGGAGACGCTGTGAGAGGTGGAGCGCCCCAAAACTGCTACCGGAAAAGTTGAAGATCAACGTGTTGGAGTAGCTGAAATCTTCACGTATCCTCTAAAACAGAGCGCTGATGAACACACAGATCATTAGACACCTGCGGCATCAACGCACTGCAAGACGTCAGAGTCGGGATCAGTAAATGCGGCAGGATCCAGTGGAAGCCATCTGGTTTCGTCTTGTTTGAAAAGTCGATGCAACCAACAGGCGATGACGGAAAGGCCGAGAGTGTCGCAAAGGTTAAGAGAAGTCACGCCGGGTTAAAACGTTCATCGAGCGGCCGTGACGTCCGTGATGTTAAACGACCAAAAAACTGCAGTTCCTGGCTCCAGAAGTGAGTCAGTCTCCATAAGTCCCCACGTTAAAACTGGCTATCGATGAATCGAACGCTCCACAACAAACATCAACAGGAAAAGTGAATGAGTGAGTTTAGCTTCGGCACCGTGACGAGTTCAATCAGATTATCAGAGGTTTTGGGTTTTAATTCAGATTTGATCAAATCATCCACGGAGCTAATTTGATCATTACGAAAGTGGAAATGTCTCCGAGAAGATGAACTCTGTGGAGAGCGACCGGCGTGTCTGTAAACGTGCAGAATCATTAAAATATGAAATAAGTGAAAGAAGAGCTAAGTTTGTGTGTTTTCAGGGACGGTCCTGCACTTTTTGCACATGCGGTGTATAAAACAGTGTTTGAGTCTTTTTTGTGACTGATGATCGTCTCTGTTTCACCTTTTCTGCAGGATCTAAAAATTATTTCATATAAATTACAACGTGCTGCTGTTCAGCTGGCAGGCGCTCTCTGTGCTGCGTGTGCAGCGCTGTAATGTATCCTCTGTCACGTCTACCTGCAGGTCAGTTCCCTCCAATCCGCCCATTCCTCTCCTCTCCTCGCAGCAGGAGGTGCATTGTCGAGGTCAGCCGGTAGCAGCAGCAGCAGCTTTTCTTTGATCCTCGTCGGCCAGATTGGATGTTTCTTTTTTTTATCACATTTTATCACAATCTGAGTCCACGGCCGTCCCGCTGAGGGCGGCGATGAACGCGGTGAAACGGCCACGCGGTGATGTAGCACCTCGTGATGAACCACGCGGAGCTGAAGCCGCGGGGAGCCGACCAATCAGAGCAACCTCAGCTGCCAGACATCCCGTCCAGCGAGTGACTGAGCGTCTTCAAGCTCCAATATAAAGAGAGTTTCTTTGTAGTCACAAACTCCTTCGACCAAATCAACCCAAAAACTAAACCCGAGCCGCAAAGTTTAGAAGAAGAGAACCGAGCTCGAGAAAAACCAGAGTCTAAAATTTCTCACTTAAACCTGGAAACTAAACTCGGGAAGTAAATTTGGGTCTTTTAAAACTCAGAATCTAATTTAAAAGTTTAAAAGTTAAACCTGCAGAAGTTTGAATATGAAGTTTTGATTACGTTCATTAAATCATTTTTTTTGAGTTTCCTCCTCCGGTGGCCGACCTTGGCTCTCCTTCTCCTCCTCCTTTTTCCTCCTGCGATTATCTGTGGATCAGCTTAATTACAGCTCGTTCATCTTTTCTGCCAGGACTCAAGGACGACACACACACACACACACACACACATACACTCCGCCCATTCCTTCCTGCTACAGAAAGTTAATTTTAGGGAAATACTCCTTTAATTATGATTCATATCTGGGTCATTCATAACCATCACCAGCTCCAGACACCGTGTGAGTGTGTGTGTGTGTGAGTGTGTGTGAGCGTGTGTGTGAGTGTGTGTGTGTGTGTGGTAATATTAGCATAGAAGCTGCGTGTTGTCTTGGCAACCGATGTCGAGGAGTTATCTGTTGGGACGAGGTTTTCATATTTAAAATCATTTTTCAGTTCATTGTTTTAACATGATTTAAATCTCGTTTCAGCCTTAGTCATGTGACCGGACCTCCAAAGACTGGTCATGTGACAAAGGTCGAGTCAGGTCGGATTCGAACCTGTGACCTCGCAGCAAACGGAACAATTAGTGCCTGACCCACATTGTGTCTTCCAGGTAGACGGCGCGTCGGCACGCTTCACTGCCACTCGTACCGCTTGTTAAACCATCTGTCAAATTACCGTGGCAACAGAGCATCCATCACCCCCATCCATCATCGACAGGAGGCACCGAGGAGCGGGAAAACACACAGAGAGGTTTGACAGACGAGAGGAGAGATAACAAGGAGAGGAGGAGGGAACGTAAGGAGGGAGAGGAGAGGAGAGAAAATAATGAAGAGGAGAAGGAGGAAGAGAGGAGGGGAGGAGAAGGAAAGGAAATGAAAAGAGGAGAAACTTAATGAGGAGGTGAAGACAGGGGGAAATGATGAGAGAAGAGGAAAGGAAACTTAGGATATTAGGAAAGTAAAGAAAGAGGAGGGAAAGGAACTAGGAGAGAAGGAGAAAAGGAAAGTAGGGAGTAACTCAAAGGAGCAAGTGGGTAAGGAAATAAGTACATAGGAAAAGGATGAGGAGGAGTAAAGAAGGACGTAGGGAAGGAAAGATGAAGAGGATGAAGGAGAGAAAATACAAAGATGAAATGGATTCTTTGTGTCACTGAAGAAGAGCAGAATAATTCAGTTTGCTGAAGTCAAGGTGAACTTGTAAACTGTGTCGTAATTCCCCAAACTACACACACACACACACACACACACACACACACACCTGATGGATGAAAGCAAATCCAAAGAGAGGAAAAAAAATGACAAGAGAGAAAATAAAGGTGGGGAGGAAGGAGGCGAGCAGCAGTGTGTGTTTCCTGTTTTCACATTAAACTCTGACTTCACTTCTTTCCTCTGCAGGTTTAAAAAACAAAAACAAAAAAGGAGGAAGCAAAGAAGGAAATGAAGACCGCGGAGACCGCGGGAGGAGGAAACGGAGGAAAACAAAAGGAGGTGAAAAGACGAGAGGCAGAGGAGGAAAGGAAAGAGAGGCGAAGACTGCACAGCAAAGAGACGAGGGAATGGAAGAGGAAGCAAGGGAGGCAATTAGGAGAGGAGGAGGGAAGAGAGAGAAGAAGGTAGGAGGCTAGGAAAGGTGGAAGGGAGGACGAGGCGGGGGCAAAAATTAGGTAACGACAAGGGAGAAAGTCAGAAAGTGATGGAGGAAAGGATGAAAGATGAAGAGGAAGCAGGAAAGCAAACAAGTGGATATGAGAGGAAGACAAAAGGAAGCAAAGGAAGCAAGGAAAGGAGGGTAGGGAGGAAGAGTGCAGTCTACAGTGCGATGAACCAACTCTGCACACCTGACTGATCTCTGTCCTGTGATTGGCTGGGTCATATGATTTGACCTTTGACCTCTTCCAAAGCACCGCTCTCTGACCATATTTGGTCTTTCCTTCCTCCCACCTTGTTAGACCTAATGAGTCGTGTCACAGACACCTGCTTTCATCTTCCTCTCCTCGCTCTTCTTCTCTCCGTTACATAATTGTTTTTGTTTTACACCTTCATCCTGCAAGAAGCGATTACCTTTCTTCTCCTTCACGCCCAAACGGACCAGCACCGCTCCGCGTTCTGCAGGCACAGCTCATGAATCTGCCTCCGTGACGATTATCGAGTGGACCGTCCTGAGTTTCATCAAGCCGCTGATAAACAAGGCGGTACGCGTGTGAATATGAGGCTTCGATATTTATTTTGGAGGTGAGGAATTAAAAACTCGTCCGAGCCGCTACAAGACACTTTATTGACTTTTCATTTTAGCCGTGAGACCGATGGACTGCTTTCAGCCAGAATCTCATTTACTTGCACAAGCCGAGCGATTTCCTGCCGAGGACGACCCAGATATTGAAAGTCAGCATGTTACATCAGATTTCCTCAGCTCCTTTTCATCTGTGCTCACAGCTGAGGATTTCCACGGCTACAGTAGGAAAGACCGGGCCGGGCCGGGCCGGCACGCTTTCTACGCCTGCTTTACTCCGACCTCACGGCGCCTGCTGGTTCCTTCACTTCACGGAAAACTGTCAACGTGTTTTCCTCTTTAATTTGAAGCTTGATTACGTGATGAAGCTTGAACCGGTCGGTCCTCTCTGCCGACTCTTCCATGATCTGTCCCCCAGAAAACGGCCACCGCCGCTTTCAGAGGCCGCGTTCGGTCCCGGGTCTGGCTGCGATCACTGGAAGGAAGACACGAGTTCATAGTGCTGGCTCCAACGCTGATATCGGCCCTTCCTTCTGTTTTATAAGACTCATGTCAGTCTGGTAGCTGCTGTTAGCTCAGTTTGTTAGCTTCTGTTAGCTGGGCTGCTCAGACCGCGAGCTCAGAGCTCACAGAAGTCTTCAGGCCCAAAAACAAGCCGTACTTTCTGATGTTGACCCGGCACACTGAGTCACCGCTGCTGCGTCCAGCTGTTCGGACACCTCCAGCTGCTTCCTTCCACTAATTCTCAGCACTTCTCCTACGTCAGGTTTTAGGGGTCTGAGGGGGAGGCGCTGTCTCCCCGGGGGGGAGCATGGAGGGAGAAACGTGTGGCAAAGATACAGGAAGTCAGTTATTGCGGTTTGGGTGCTGATTTGGCCGCTTATCAACTCCGTTAGCAGTCGGAGCTGCAGCCGTGGATGTGACACACAGCTCGGGGAGGATATTAAGGTGCTTTAAACTCTTAGTGCTGCAGTTTACATCAAAAATAGCACTGAGTCATAAACACACAGTGATGCATGTTTGCAGAGACGCTCGGCAACAAATACACATAATTATCTCTGAGTCGCCCGAGAGGCTTCATCTTTTTAAGTTTCCTTCAGTATCAGATGAAGCTCGTTATGACGCCCACCTGTCAATCAAAGCGTCCACGCTCTGAACCCTGCATAACTTTAAGCCTTAATATAATGTGAACAGGTGAGTTGTATATAAATTCACCCTCAGTACAGTTGTCATGAACGGGGAAATTAGCTGGTGGAGGTTGTTGCTTGGTTGAGACACCAAAATCAGACAATAACAAACAAACTGACCAACAACTCCGACCTCCTTCAGCTTCATGTCATTTCTCTGCGTCACGTTCACGTTACGAGAAGATTCACACGGAGACACAGAGAGACAGACAGCATGACACACACACACACACACACACACACGGCGATGAGTGAGTAAAAATAAATTCAGACAGATCAACAATGACAGACGAGTGCAGACAGACAGTCTGTCAGCGCCTCTCTATTCTTGTTTTCTGTCGGCCGCGTTGCGCTGCCGTTACTCACCGTGTGAGAATGTGATGTTTAAATTGCTGCAACACCAATCTGTCACAGCAACACAGCCCAGTGTGTGTGTGTGTGTGTGTGTGTGTGTGTGTTTTGTCAGACAATCGATGGTGAAATTGATCAGAGACAATTTTTTCAGGCTGCTGCGACGACAGACGTTATTCTCTGAAACTAAACGGTCGTGTTGCTCCGTGCTGCTTCTGTCGTTTTTTGCGTGTCGTGTTCCAGATTTTATGATTTCATCTTAAAAACAGTTTTCAGTGTGGTTCAAGTTCTGGATGAACCCGGACGGGTTCAGACTCCTCTGACGTCCGCCTCAGGCTGGCTGCAGAAGTGAGTCAGTCTCCATAAGTCCCCATATCCAAATGTCCAGCTTCACAGCAGAAATAAAGCTGTTCAGAGTTTTCATGTCAGCACGACGTGACGTTCCTCACCTGCAGACTGACAGTCGCTCGCTCCGTGCTGCTGCTGCTGGGATTCGGCTTTCATCGGCTGCTCCTGCCTGCTGGTGCTAATCTGGAGAAACTCTGACTTTTGCGAGTTAATGAAGAGAGCCTGAACACACCATTAGTTTTGGGACTTTGCGAGGTTAGCTGCAGGAACACATGATGATCCAAAATGGCTCCCTTTGAGCCATTCCTACCCCGCCTTGGTTTTAAATAAGCCGAGCTGACCGGAGATGAATTTCTCCACGTTGGTTTACTTCATCCGCGTTTAAATTACCGCCGGAAGAAAACGAAGGAGAGGAAGGAGAGGAGGTTTTTTTGTTTTGTGGTTTCACCCTCCAGGAAAGAAACTAAAAAGCAAAGAAGAAAGAAGAGGAGGAGGAAGAGGAGGAGGAAGAGGAGGAGGAAGAGGAGGAGGAGGAGGAGAGTTTTTCCTGAAGGCCAGGAGGAATCAATCAAGCCGACACACCTGTCTGTCGCTCAGTCTGAAATAAAGAAATAAGAAAAACAACTGAGCTGAATTATTTATTATTATGGAGCTAAGAAGTACACACACACACACACACACACACACACACACACACACACACAGTCTATCAGCTGTGTTTGTTGCTCAAAGCGAGTGTGCGTCCTTTCCTCTGTTTCTTTATCCCCTCCATCCTTCCTCTCTAATCATAGCCTGGCAGGCTGCTCGCTGTGTGTGTGTGTGTGTGTGTGTGTTTAGAAGAACCTGAGGAAATAAATTCAAACAGGGAAAAAAGGAGTGACAGGAGGAAAGAAAGAAAGATTGAAGGATGAAGAGGAAGAGGAGAGGTTTAAACGTGACGCCTGAAGGCAGAAAAACAGCTGCTGCACACACACACACACACACACACACACACCAAAGGGTGGACGAGGACAGTCGGCATGTGTGTTTATTGGAGCACAGATGTTCTTAATTTGATCTAATTATCTTTCTTTGGGTTTGTTTACTCTCCAACACGGAGAGAGAGAGAGAGGACTCACTATGATGGACGAACGATGGCGCGTTCAGGGACGGCGTGAAAAGTTTGACCACTTAAAGTCTCCATGAAGTTTTTAAGAGTTTGTCATTTCCTGATAAACCATCAAATAGTTGTTGATGATGTCGTGTCCTGATCTTAACATCCAATGAAACGCTTCCTCTCGGTCTTATCACAGCGTTGGACAGCCGGCCTGCTGTCTTCGACCTCTCTCTTCGTGAAGGCATTAGAGAGTAATTTAAAAATACTTAGATGCTCACATTAATGCTGCTTTTCACAGCGCTCGGCCATGAAAGCTACCAGGTGTTTTGAATAAGCTGCGGGCAGAGCCGTGTGCGCTAAAAGGTTAATGTGCTTTCTCATCGGACCTCTTTGAAAGAAGCTTTCTCTCCGCTCGGTGTCACAGTTTGAAATATAAAAAGCTAACATTATTCATTTCTCTCCTTGTAATCACACATTTCTCTTTCATAATTTCTTTCTTCCTCGTTCAGGTGTTTTTTCTCTCCTGCAGCGCTCTGACTCACTTCATGTGTTTTTTTTTTTTTAAATAAAGGCCAGACGAATGAAATACTTTGTCATCGTTGTACTGGTTATTAGAAAACACAGAACGTGTTTCTATTAAAGCGTCCAGCCGTGCAGAACAGTGTGTGTGTGTGTGTGTGTGTGTGTTGATTTAAGGATAAAAAATGACAAAACAAATATTTATAAACTTCCATAGATAAAGAAAATGATGTTTTTAAAGGTCAGAAGAGTTGGAAGTTTTTTTTTCGACCAAGTTCAGTTTAAATATTCATGAACTGTAACTTTGGGCTCCGGGTCGGGAGAAGTACGTAACGCTTTACGGCACTAAGTCACACACACCAACTATTTCACTGATTCTGGTGAAACTGGATCAGATTTGATGGAGAAAATGTTGAAAAGGCTGAAAGACAGACGCCGAGCTGGGCTGACTGCTGCTGGACTAGTTTCTGTGTGTGCAGCGTTCTTCCTGTTTGAAACCAGACGGCTCTCATTTGTATTTCACCCTCAACTCGAACCAATCACACTTTCATTGCCCCTCAGCAAACCAATCAGTTCTGCCGTCTGCAGCCTTAGTCATGTGCATAATGAGCTGTCAGCCAATCGTGTCTTGCCTGGGGCCAGACACTGGCACGTGATTGGATGCCAGTTATGTGCATAATAACCTAAACACCTGAGCTCCTTTTTAGCTGAAATGAATCAATTAGTGTGTAATTATACTGAAAGGAGAAAAAGAAAGCAGTGATTGTGTTTTTCATACATTCATACGTTAAAGTGAGGACGCTGCTCAGAGGCTCTTTGAGGAAAACCTAAATCCAACAGAGACGATTTGACGCAGAGCTGGAAGATTTTGGGGGGATTGAGGTCACTGCACTTTTGTTGGACGTTCCCTGAATGTTTTGTGGATGTTTCTATTTTTAAAAAACACTAATGGTGTCTCCCTAATCCATACCACCAGAACTCTGAGCAGGCTTTGAGTATGTAATGTTCTCAAACCACACAGCACGACTTGATTTATTCTGCCACGATACAATAAATAAAGTGAATTAACCGTCATGTCTGGATGCTAACACACTGTTTGCTCATGCTGCAAAACATTCTTGTCTCGTGCACATCCGACCCGGGACCGAACAGAACCTCAGAACCTCTCAGTGTCCAGGCTCCTGGCACCCAGGGCTGAGTCAGTTCAGTTAGCTACATGGCTAAACTGAGCTAACCACAGTTAGCACTTCACTACTTAGCAATCTTTATGTCAAGTAATGGTAGCTAATGTTAGCAGTGAGCTAACTTGGAGAGAAAATACTAATGTCATTAAGTTGATGTTAGCTTCACAACAAAGCTAACTAATGTTAGCGCTACATTAGCTTTAGCACCAAACCAACTGGCTCCATAGAGTAAATTAATGTCAGACTTTCATTAGCATTAGCTTCAAGGCAGCTAATCAGCTCTCATGTTTATCTCCAAGTAAGCTAATGTTAGCAGTGAGTCATATGACATTAGCATAGCATTAGTTTTAGATCCAATGCTAGTGATTAGCTACATTACTGTTAGCCTACTGTCATTTTCTCCTGAAAACACTGAAACACTTTGTCTCAGCGTTGAGGACGGAGGAGTTTGACTTCAAGTCGACGTGTCGAACTTGTTAGCGAACAGTTTTTTGTTCGCAGCATCATCATTCATCCGGGAGTCGTGTTTGTGTCACCTGATGAATGAAAGTCTAATATTCGCTCCGCTCTGGCTCCATGTGTGTTTGCAGTCCTCAGGGAAATATCCGGCTCTTTAGCTGCTGAACGCGTCACTGTGTCAAAATGTTGTCGGCTGGAAAAGGTCAATCGCCTCGCAGCGGCGCACAGATTCTGAGCTCATGAGCTGATGCCTGAAGCTGTAATACACAAATATTATTGTACAAAATGGGGGCCTCTTTTTTTTTACAGTTGCTTCGATATTATAGTTTTTATTTCTGGCCTCCTGTTGTCTCATAGACCTGTAACTGTGACTATGTAACGCTTGATGTTCTCCTGCTGTCTGTATAATGTAACTGTGAGAGGACGAATGGAAATAGACACAAAGAAAGAAGAAGAAATAAATCAGAGGTGAACAAATGAGAAGATAGATGAAATAAAACCATCAGCATTAAACAGGCACTGCAGAAGAAGAAGACGAAGAGCAGGAGGAGGAGGAGAGGAAGCGAGCGGAGCGGGTCAAGAGACGCCGAGGACGGACTGAGTGAAAAGATGAATCACATTCGGAGGCGACCTCCATTACCCTCGCGCCTCTTCCTCCTCCGAGGGAGAGCGCGAGCGTCGGAGCAGAGTCTGAGTACATAAAGACGCGAGACAAGGACTTCATCAGGTCTTCATTAAAGCCGACGTCCGGCCGCACAATGAGGCGAAGGCGTGAAGTGAAGAGACAAAAAGGAAGTGAAGGGTCAGAACTGAAGGAGCCAGTGCTGGGTGAGTGGTGAGATCGTGAGGGAACGGCCAATCACAGCAGAGTTTAGAGCAACAGCAACCAATCACAGCTCATACATTAAATTAACTAAACTGAAGATTTGTGTCATTAAAAAGTGTTTGTCGTGTTTCATGAACGTTGTGCTTTTGGAAGTGTGTGTGTGTGTGTGTGTGTGTGTGTGTGTGAGATCAGTGTCTCTCTGTCACTCCACCTTAAATGAAAGACCACACACACACACACACACACACACACACACACACACACACACACACACAGTGTTATCCGGTGTCATCTTATCCCATTAAAGAGCTTCTTCTCTTCTTATCAGCTCACACACACACACACACACACACACACACACACACACACACACACACAGCTTAAAGCGGGAGGTTGTTGTAGTTTTATTTTTAAAGGTCGGGGCAGTCAGACATTTTTTGGAGCGCAGAGCTTCCTCTGCTAAATTTGTGATACATAAAAGAGATCAAACATTTCATGTGCGCCTCGGGTCACGAACGCCGAGCGTCGACCTGTCTGTGACTCCTGAGCGGGAAAAACGTGTTTCAGCAGCAGACGTTTGTTTATGACGATATTAACATGTGATCTGTGACAGCTGACTGTAACATGCCACACGGTGACCGTCTGTTTCTGTCTTCCTGTCCTGTGTGTGTTTCTCAGTAAATGTTCTGTCTGGATTCACACGTCTGTTTTTTTTGGCACAGCGCTGTTGATTCATGCTAAAGCCTTTTTCTCCACTAACACTGCCAGTGCCATGATAGTTTAATCCCAGTGAAGTTTGCTTTAATCCCAGCAGAGACTTTTAATCCTGTTACTGTTTGTGTCTTTAACGAGTTGATTTATATGCAGAAGCTTCAGCAGCGTCATCAATCCTGAGATTTATCTAAAATAAATGATTTCAGGCCTTTATGAAGCCGGATTAGATACAAGTCATCAGAAGAATGACGAAGTCAAAGCTTTGCTTCTGTCTGGATCCTTTCTGCTCCGTCCTCTCGTGGATCTGTCCATTCGTACCCAACAGGTGATAAAAACACCTGTAACAATCTGAAAATGAGAAGCAGAGGTCGACGTGGAGAGAGGTTTCTCTGGTCCTGCTCAGAAGAAAAAGGAGCCCGGCGGCAGCAGCGGCGGCAGCGTTGGTGTGGACATAATGGAGCGGGTATAATGACTGAATACAATCCAGAAAGTCCTTTTTGAGCAGCAGATCCACGAGTTCAAAGGTTTATCAGAGTTACACAAGAGTTTGTAATATTCACAGACAGCGCAGCTCCCTCAAAGTTCAGTTCACGCAGATTAAAATGAACTAGTTCACATTCATTTATTCAGAAAGTTCAGCCTTCAGGTCACAGATATTTTCCTTGAAGTCCTTGTTCAGTGTCTGTACCTGCCTTCTCCAGACACACGCTGGGAGGGCTGCAAACCAATAACTTATCCCATGAATGGAGGCTGCAGATCTCTGACAGCAGATAGTCCGGTCCCAGTCTGTTTTCATGGAAAGGTAAATGCTGCAGTTTGACTTCGAGGAACTCTGTGGCTGCTGGTTAATTCATTCTCGTGAACATCATATTTCAGTCTGCTCTGTCAAACGTCTCTCACGCTCAGGTACCGGATATAATTCACGGAGAACGTCACTCAAACGAGCATTTTGTTCAACAAACATCTAAGACAAAAACAGAACTCCTTAATTTTGACTCCAGGGTCAGCCCTGGAAACCCACCAAGAAAGAGTTTTAATTTCTGGTTCCGGTTGTAGATGAGAACTTAAACGATCTCCAGTCACTGATTCATACAAACATGAGCCAGCTTCAGCTGTAGCTGCATCTGCACCCACTGAACTAACCATGCCACCACACCAATTGTGGATTAAAGGTGTTAAAAGGAACATCGAGCCTTGTTAGTTGATAATGGAAAATGCTGATTGGTGGAAAACCTCCTGCTCTCGTCTGATTGGTCAGCGTCTGCCGCTCAGAGGCAATTATATTTAATCACACAGTCACACTACATACATTTCCAGCAGGGGAAGGTGGCAGAGAGAAACTAAATGAATAAAAACACCAGGATCAGATAAAGCAGATTTCTTTTCTTCTGTTCACGAGCTGAATTAATCAGTTCAAACTAATCTCACTGTTCAGCTGTAAATACAAACAAAGACATAACTGAGTGAGTTTAACAATTTTCCATTCACACCTGCTGATAAAATATGATCTGTAAGAAAGACAAGAAATTATGATTTACACCAAGCGGCAACGTCCGTGACTGTGAAGTGAAGCAGCTCATCAGAAACCTGAGAGGACGTCACAGAGACTACGTCCAGGTTTTAGACAGTCTGTGGGGCGTCACGGAGACTACGTCCAGGTTTCAGACAGGCTGTTGGGGACGTCATTTCTGTTTTATGAGTCTTTGAGTTTGGGGAAACTAATGCAGCTTAAACATGATGGTGCTGCAGATGTCAGAATGCTCACGTTCTGATTTTGTCCGGGCGAACGTGAGCATTCTGAGATCTGCAGCAGAGCTGACTAACTCTAAATCACACCCCGCTTTATCGTCTGTTTTCCTCCAGTTGGAGTCATAACTCACTGAATGAACTTCACGCTGTGTGGACGAAGACTTGAAACTGAGAGACTGAGACCGTGAGCTTGTGAGTGAATAAATCAAACGAGAAGCCGGCTCACTTTTCCTTCGTCGCCCCCTGTTGGCCAGCGTTCAGACACGTCTGCAGTGGCCTCACTCGTCATCCTCAGAAACTCTGTCCGCTAATTACAGACTGTCAGTGCTTATTAACAGAGAGGAGCTCAGCAGCAGCAGCAGGAGGTGACGAACTCCCAAATTCATTTCCATATATTTTTTTTTTATCTGGGAGGAAGAAAAATCCTGAGCGCAGCCGTCCATCATCCTGCTGCTCTTCTTCTTCCTCATTTCTTTTTCTGCTTCGAGTGAACTCGCTGGATTTATTTTGTTCTTCAGTGTGTGTGTGTGTGTGTGTGTGTGTGTGTGTGTGTTGATAACAGTTCTCGTCTGATAATCAGCTACAATTATGTCCCAACTGAAAGAGACAGTGAAGAAGTGGGTGGAAGGAGGAGAGAACTATTGATATGGTAATATCTGTCTCTCTCTCTCACACACACACTCACACACACACACACACACACACACACACACACAGGCCTACATTACAGCGTGACAGCAGCAGAATAGAAGGTTTCATTTTCTGTCTCACAAACCTTTCATTACGACGAGAGACTGAAACCGCTCATTAGAGACACGGAGAGGTGTTGCATTCAAGTGAAGTCGTGCAAAATGAAATTGGAGGCGACGAAGCCTGACTGTTTAATTATTATTATTATTATCTGCAAATTTAGAGCCTTTAAAGTCTTTTCACAGCAAACAAGACTTGCAAAACGAGCACTTAGATTCTCGGAGATTGATTTCCGTATAATGAGCTCGTTCTCGCAGGAACCTGTCAAAGTCTTCGAACATGTGATCTCAACACGAGTGTTCTCGTCTCCAGCTGTACTGAAGTAACTCCAGCAACTGTTGAGTGAACTGCAGAGTGAGCAACAAGCTGAGCGAGTCATGGACTCCTCAGGACCTCTGAAGGTGTGCCGTGCAGGTACCAGATCGGCTCAGAGTCCTTCGTCTGCTGATGACGTCGCACGATATGATTGGCTGAGAGTTGGTAACTAGATAGAAGTTGATGGAGCTGGTTTCCGTGGTGTTTCCGTGATCGGCAGCAGCTCGCTATTGTGGAAGTGACGTAATCAGATCTGGTACCTACACCGGCACCAAGACGTTGGCAGCAGATCCTTGAAGTCCTGGAAACTTTCAAGGAGGCGGACTTGTTTGTCCGACACATCCCACAGATGCTGGATTCAGATCTGCAGAATCTGAGGGTTGAGTCAACCTTAAACTTGTTGTGTTCCTCAAACCATCGCTGACCCACATTTGCTTCTTCTGCCGGTCAAACAATGTTCTAGCTGACCCAACAGAACTCTTCCAACGTGGTGCCACGTGTTCAGGAGCAGGACCGGCTGACGGATGATGGATCAGCATCAGCTGCGTTCTCCACGGCGACGCAGAAGCTGTGAGTGGACTCCCAGAGTGAAGTCAGTTTGAGGTTGAAACTTTCTTTAAACTGTATTCAAACACACACACACTCACACACACACACACAGTGCAGTGATGTCAGATTAATAGTGCTGAGGTGCGTTCAGGGCCTCGGGCTGCAGATAGAACCTCAATCATCCATCAACGCTGACTGCTGATATAATTACTACACACACACACACACACACACACTCACACACACACACACACACACACACTCACACACACACACACACACACACAGGTTCTGTCATATTCCAGTTTTTTTACACTTGTCTCAAGAAAACAACCAATTTCCTCTGAACATTTCTATTTACCTCGCCGCTCTCTGTTTCTCTCTGACAGCCTCGCTCTGTCGTCTCCTGATTGGCTGTGAGTTACACGCTCACTGCTGATTGGTCTTTAATTAACGTCCTGTCAATCACAGCTTCCCGGCAACAACTCAGCTGAGGTTTTATGTGTTTTCTAAACGTTTGTTGGCTGAATCTTTCAGTTTGTGTCTGTGTGGATGTAGCATGAAGGTGGAGCTGCTCCGTTGAGAGACAGCGTCCATTAAACCCACGTCTGCCCTCGACGCCTTCACACGCCGCCTGCACACGGAATCACCTCCTGTTCTAATGACCTCACAGGGGAGCGCTGAAACCAAACAGATCAGGATGAAATAAGAATTAAAAGGACCTCTGCCCATGGCTCCGCTGCCCTCCGGTCACTTCACGCTGCTTTAACGCAGCCTCGTCCTCATTTCTCTGTTTTTCTGTTGACGACCGAACGAGCCTGAAATACTGATTGGACCTCAGGTGTCAGGAAACAGGAAGCAGAACTCTGTGTACTTCCTCATTTTTAGGTGTTTCCTGTAAAAAGCGGCACATACGGAGGGAGCTGTTCCAGACCTCCTGTACCGCTGAATACTAGAGTATTTAAAGACTTCTTGTTGCTGTCTCCATGGTTACTAACGATGTTTGACGACAGTTTTTAGTCACCAACATAATTAAATGATCTCGGAGGTTTGATTTCTTGTAATCACAACTTAATTGTCTCATTATCTGAAGATATCAAAAGATTTTTTCTTCCTCATGAATTTTTTATCAGCGTCGAAAGTTGAAAATTACAACTTCATTATCTCCTCGTCTCAAAATAACTTTAATGTTTCTGTAAAAGTGTTTGACTCAAACATGAACAGTTTCATGACTAACAGTAACACAGACATAACAAAGTTAGCTGCACGGCTAACCAGCTAACAGCAGCTACAGTCCTCGGAAACACACGCAAACTCTCGATGTCTCGTATCAGATGGAGGATGCATTTAAGAACAAAGTGTTAAAAACTGTTAAAGTTATTGTTTCTATTCAAACAGCTGCTCGGTGTCAGCTCTGCTTTGCACAGCGTTATGTAAATATTCTGAGTCAGAGATTAGAAATTATGCAAAAACCTCCACGAGTCCTCGACTCTGTTGCCATGGTGAAACGGTGTAATGCTGTAACTCTGCTGCTGGACTGTGCTGCTGCTTCATGAGACTGAAACACAAAGAGGATAATGTATGACACACACACTCACACACACACTCTGTCTGTGACATATTAATCTATATTCATGCTCTGAGAGCTCAATAACCTAAACCCGGATTTATTTCACACACACACACACAGATAGAAAACCAGTGAGTTCAGTTTTAGTGTCTTAGTCTGAACGAAGACGAACAGAAATTAAATTAATTCAGTTTGCAGAGATGAAAAAATGCAAATGAATATTCAGTGTGTGTGTGTGTGTGTGTGAGAGGGTTTCGCCTCGAGGAAAATCAGCTCAACTTTCATTCATATTGAAATGAACCAGCGAGACAGAGAAGAAGAAAGGAGGATTAAGAGGAGATAAGAGAGGAGGAGAGGAAGGACATGAAGGAGAGGAAATGGGGAGATGGGGAAGGAAAGGAGGAGATAGGAGTCAGTGTGACATTATCTGTGGTTCCTTGTTTCACTGCTGTCAGAGAGCAAACTAATCCAGTGTACACACACACACACACACACACACACACACACACACTCTCTCTGTACAAGTGATTATCCATCAAAACAAAAGTTTGCTGAGAGGCAGCTCATTTTTAATTACTGTGAGCTAACAGCAGCTAACAGACTGAGCTAACATTAGCTAACAGCATTAGCCGCTGTCCTCACTCTTCATGGTGGAACAGGTGCAGCGTTGCTTTAATAAACTCGGAGTATTAAACTTCAGTTTGTTCACGGCCTCTTTTATTTTAATGTTTCCTGCTTAACGAGCTTCAGTCATAACGAGTGTTTACTCTTTAATAACTGTTTCACTCTTTGCACTCTTTCCCGCATAGTCGAGCTGTTACCGTGGTAACTGTGGATTATGCTTGTTATCAGAAAATGAATTACAGTTTTCTCTCTCTGTCTTCCTGTCCTCCATTCAACTGTGTGTGTGTGTGTGTGTGTGTGTGTGTGTTATCTAAAATGAGATTCTTCTCGACGGACAGAAGACATTTAGAATAATAACAACCTTCACACTGGTCTTTTCCTCCTCCCTCCCATCCTTCTCTCACTTCCTTCCTTCCTTCCTTCCTTCCTCTGTACTTTACTGTCCTTCCTACTGTCTTTGTTTTTCCTCCTTCCTTCTCTTCTTTCTTCACCTTCTCAACTTTCCCTGCTTCCTCTCTTTCCTCCTTTTCTCCTTCATCCACATTTTCCTCTTCATTTCCTCCTTTCCTTTCCTTCCCGTCCTGCTTGTCTTACATCATCCTTTGTTTTCGTGTCTGACGGCCCATTTTCCCTTTAATATTGTTTTAATGTATTTAACATTATTTTACAAAAGAATTATTGTGACGACGCCATTGCAGAAGAGAGAAGCTGTCAAATAAAGCCTGAATTAAGACAATACAAGGAGGGACGTCTTCACTTCCTTACATCCTCCTCCTTTCCTGTGTCCTTACTTCCTCTTCCTTTCATACTTTTACCTGCAGCAGCTTCCTCCTCTTCCTCTTCGTGGTTATAAACTCGCTGTTCCGTCTGAGAGAACGACAGATTCAATTTGGTCTTTGGAGTAAGCGGCGGACTGCCTGCCTCCCTCTTCTCTCGTTTCCGTTCTTAGAACACCAAAGTTAGTCCTCTATCTCTCTGATTCTCTCTCTCTATCATCTGTTTAGCTCATTTCTCTCTCTGTCACATCCTTTCCGGGTCCCATTAATCTCCATGCACGCACACAAACACACACAAACACACACCAACACACACAGTATAAACTCACACAAACACTGGGGGAGATTTCCCATGATGCCGTGGGAAAAAAACAGTGGAGTCATTCATCACTGAGGATGAAGTTTAGATGCACACACACACACGCAGCTCTGGATGTTGCGGGTTTGATTCCCGACGCTCCGTTCGGTCTTCTTGCAGTTAGAGGATGAAAACTCTGCAATTTGTGGTGAAATGTTTTGGAAAAATGTGGGACACCTGACTGCTCACGTCGTTTCCATGGCAACTGCATCAGCATCACAGACGAGGCGGAGTTACAGACACTCGCAAATGACTACGACCAACTTTTACTACGGCCGATACGGTCGACGGTTCAGGTTTCAAAGTCACAGGTGAGCTGACTTCATCCATTTGTGCAGTGAAAAATCACATCAGAGTGATTGGAAATATTGATTTTATTATCATAAATGCAGAAAAAAGGTTTGAATTATTAAACATAAATGTTCCTTCAGAGATACTGCCTCCCCTCTCAGGTTTTTGGTTGTTTATAACTGTGGACAGCAGCTGGCAGGCTGAGCACCGGCAGGGGACCAAAAAAATGTTTTTTAAACTCTTCTAACTTTCAGCTCGGTGTGTCATCTCAGCTGATCAATTAAACATCTGCAAGCATCCTTCTTTGTGAGTTTAACCATCAGCAGGATTTTTTTTCATGCAACCTTTGGTCTGCTTGCACAGACCTTGAGGAGAGGCGCTGAGTTAAAAGTAGCCCTCGACATCCTGGACGAAATCTGTGGATCCCACCACTGCTGGCTCCATCTCACTGTGTTGTAGCTGTTGCTTCCAGTTCAGTTTCTAAGTGAACGCTGACCTCAGTGTTCACTTGTTACTCTTCTTCACTGAGCACTAAGGCTGCGCTGACCTTTGCTCCCCTAATGCTGTACTAATTAGTGGATTGAAACAGACTGAATTACACACAAGGTTAACCACTTTAATATCGTCCAATCAGAAAACACAGGAAACCACAGCGGTGCAAACAGGAAGTAGGAATAAACTCTGCTCTGCAACTTCCTGTTTCCGTCACGTTTTGGTCCCGTCGTCATCATCATCATCATCACATCACATTTTTTTCATCTACTTCAACATCTTTAAACTCCACATTTTAAACTTTAAATATATTTGTATGATTTACAGTGTTTATCGTACATGGGGCAGATTCGTGTGCTTTGTGTCTGTAAACCACATTTCCCTGACAGACAGGTTCAAAATGCACTGAGTCATTATAATTAGAATAATACCAATTAGCTCACATCAACAGTTAAGTCAGTCCTGATCGTCATCATAATAATCTGAATTATCATAACTTTAATCATCACGACTGGCACAGCAGTCATCGTCACCACCTGCTGCTGTCATCACACACACACACACACACACTCACTGGACACACAGTGTATAGAAGCAGGCACACCCATAAATTCATATATGGCTCCATTATTAACATCAAAACCGGATCTAACAGAATAGGAACAACTTCAAAATGTTCAGCTGGACCGAGGTCAACACACTTTTCAAAAGTTCATCATGATTCATCTCAGGTCCTTTTCCAAAGTCCTTCAAAAGTTTCCAGGTCGGCACCCCTGAAACATTCACACAGGAATATTTCACTGTTTCCAAGACGCCACAGTTCGTAAAAGCCGTAACTTCCATAGCGCCACAGAGCCCGTTACACCGTACAATCCATGCAGCCATCGCCGACCTGCAGACTCCGTCATCACATCTGTCAAACTGTTTTTAAATAAATCGCACTGCAGAGGCCGAGCTGCAACTCCGTCACCCTGTAGGATCCTCATCAGCAACAAGGTCGTCCATGAAGAATTCGTCACGCTGTAGAATCGAACACGTGACGCTGTGAAATCCGTCACGCCACAGAATCCATCATGCTGCAGAATCTGTCGTGCTGTGAATTCCTCCGTTATGTCTAATCTGATGATAAAACCTTAATCTGTCTCGTGTAAAAAGCTGTGTCGTCTGCATATAACGACACCCGCACTGTCTCCTCAGTTTTACCTCCCGTCCGCTCATTTATTCAGAAATCTGGGGACAGAACAAAGGATGGACTAAATGCTAATCACTGAGTGGCTAAAAGTAAAATCTTTCTGTCCAGCAGTTGAAGCTGATGTGCTTCATCCAACAACGTTCTGCTTTTGTGCTTTGTGTTGAGTTTTCATTGGTCATCTCCAGGGTCAGTCGTCAGGGTTGTCATAGTTTTACAGTCCTGTGGAGCCGGCTGCACAAAACACCAAAGTGTTCTCCTTAAGTATGAAACTTAAGGCTTTTCCCTTAGCTGAAGGACTTCAACAGTCCGCCTCAGTTAAGGAAAATCTTTAAGGCATTTACAGCATTTGAAGAGTTTACAGCATTGCAGTCCAACAGTTTTACTCTGTTTGAACTCACAAAGTTGCTCAGAGATAATTTTTAAAAAGTCAAAAAAAAGAAAGAAGAAAACTAGAGAACCAAAACATTACAGTGCTGTAGGAACTCAATAAAAGTCAATTTGATCTGCAAATAACAGCAAACTAAAAAAAACAAAAACAAAACAAATGTGGGAGGAAATTAATTCAAGAAGTCTCCAAGAGAGATCCAAAACAAAATGCCACAACCTGTCTGCTTGGTTTCCGTCCTGATTACTCTTTTCATGGCCAGAACAAACAACTTAACTGAGGCAACGATCAGTTCCACTTTAACTTTCTTTGAGATACGGAGCAGAGTTACTGTGGACAGGAATATCTTAACTCAAGGTGTTTTGTGCAGCCGGCTCTGAGGAGTTACTGTCAGGTTTCATGAGGAGCGAGTTGATTGGCTGACAGATTTCAGGTGAGTGTTAACGAGCTGCTAAAAGTGGAATGTGTGTTTTGTTTCCTACAGTTAAACAGAACGAGCAGTCAATGAGGCTGCTGCCATTTAACACCAAAACATTAAATGTGACTAAAGTTATGAATCTTTACAATAAAATCAGACACTGAAAAGGAACAGGAAGTGATGTCTGATGAGGAAGAACGTGTGACCTATAAGTTCTAGAATATTCTCCAGTTCAACTCGTGTTTCGTCACGATTTGGTGGATTTACGTCTGGAGCCGTTCACTTTAAATGATTCTGCTCCATTTCTTCTGACTGAGACGGATTGGACATTTTCTTTCAATTATTATTTCCAGCAATCGTTTGATTTTCCCAGTTCACATCAGGTCAAATCATTTACTGATGGCAGAACTTCTCGAATGTTATCGGTCTGACGCTTCGCCATCAAACTCAGAGACAATAATAATGTCAGATTCAGTCTCCGTCACACCTCGGCTGCGTCCCAACACGCCTTTAATGTGAGAAACACTCCATTTGTTTTTTCACTTTTGAAATATTTTCCAGCTCAGCTGGTTCAAACACAAAAACAGACCACAGCATCGCGGCGTCTCAGCTGTTCAGCGTCCTCTGCTTTAGAGCAACATGCTGAAGTTATTACCAGCTTTTCATATTCAAACGCTGAAGCGAGGCTCCACTGAAGCCCGCTGGTCTCCCAAACTGCTGCTTTTGATCTGAAAATTTAAAAGAAAAAAAAAAACAAAAGCTGCTTTTGAAATGAAAGCTGAAGCGGCGTGAACGTTGTGGAGAGTTAATGAGTTTGAACGAGTCCTCGGAGACACACGGTCCATGTGTTTATCACAGCTCACGCTGAAGATGTTGACTGCTGGGAAATCTGCCTTTTACGGTCAGCAAACACACGAGGGTCTGATTTAAACTGTTCGGGTCTCTGGTTTGTAGTCGGCCAATCAAAATGCAGAAAATTACAGATATGAACATCATCGCCGTGCTTGTATCCTTTACGAGTGATACGTTTTGGTCTGGATGTGATTTTTGGCCGATTTCAGGTCCAGTGTGTCAGATTTAGGAGAATCTATTGGCACAAATTGAACATAATAAACATTGAACATAATAATCGTGTTTTTGTTGCCTTTAAATGAGCCCTCTGCCTCTACAGTGAGAGCGGCAGACAACACACTGATCCAGATATTTTCTCATTTTGAGTTTTTACCACATGCTTGGAAGGAGAGGGTGAGGCCTGGGAGAGTATTCATTCGGTTGCAATCTGCAACTTGACCACTAGGTGTCACTAAATCCCACACATCGGACCTTTAATCGGACGATCGAAAGTTCTCGGACACGAAAAACCGTCAGGAAGACGAAGCAGGACGTATCGTGCTTCTAACTTTCAGTGTGTCACGTATGTCAGGAGGGTTACAGGAGGCTTTGAGTATTAAACTGCTTATTTTGTAGCTTCCTGAAAACATATTTTTGGTTTTTAATTCAATAAGCAACCGGAACCGACTGATTATCTCCAGCTGTGACGCCTCATTCTGCCAATTTCAAACATCCTGATCATAATTGAAGTGTTTTCAAGGCTAGCTGCTTCAGTCACCTAAATTTTTACCTTTTCCAGTTTAACCACATCAGCCACACAAATAATCCACCTGAAATTAAAAAAGTTTGAAAATAAACGTCTTTAAAAAAGCAAAAAAATAAGACAAACCAGCCGAATAACCAGTCAACAAGTCAGTCTTTCATGCTCTCCGACTGCATCTGTAAGCTAGCAGTGTATTAGCGTTAGCTCAGCAGCCAGTCTGCAGTCGCTTCGTTAACTCTGGCTAGCTGGTGTGCGTTAGCCGAGGGCGGCGCTCGGAGGTTTGCTCAGCCACTGGTAGAACTGCCGCCGGTGGAGGCGGTGCCAGCGCACGTTGCCCTCGACGATCTCCAGCGCCCGCGGCAACGCAGGGACCGCCCCCACGCCGCTGGACTGGATGAACTCCTTTAACTGAAGAAAAGAAATGACGGGAAAAGAGAGAGAAAGAGACGCCGTGTGTCATCATCAAAAATGTGACAACAAGCCACAAGTTAATCACTGGGTTCAGTACATAGCAGCTATCAATTTAAATGGCTGCTATGTGCTTTTGTGTTTTCATAAAGAAGGCTCTTCTAACTGTTCCCCTCAGATGAAGCTCAGACCCTTCTGTAGTTTACTTGTCTAGTTTTGCTCCACGGAGATCACGAGGACGTGATTTCCTCCCGTAGACACTCAAACTAAGAGAGCATATTTCTGTAAATACAAAAAAGTTCTGAGAAAAACAGTGAAAAACCAAAACACACATTTACAGGATTCTTTGTGATCTCCTTTTGATATCTAATATAATGTTGTTTCACTTCACTTCACTGAACTTCTCCTGAAACAGCTTGAAGCCCCTCTGTGGAGGCTCGGCTCCCATTTTGAAAACCTTTTAAAGGTTTTAAAGAAAAGATTTAAAAAATACTTGTGGAGCCGCTCGCACTTCACGACTCCAGCAGAATTGTCTGACATATAACAAGTTATTCTAGCTCAGATCGTCAGGCGGCCGGCAGGTCAAAGAGGTTTCTTGCTGTTTTAGTAGAGAGAACACTTTCCTCTTTCAGCCGCAGTTAAACGGCGACGTTCCATAAAGAAAATGTGGATTATTAAAGTTAAAGGGTCGTTTAAAAGGTTCATAATTAGAGTTAGAACTTGGAGCATGAAAGTCGAGGCGTCAAAGGGAAACTTTGTCTTGTGAGAGGTGAGAAATGAGAGAGAAACTCTGCTAAATGAAGAGAATTAAATCTATATTTGAAGTCGGGACTGAACTTATTGTTGCTCAGACTTTGACAGATTCACTGGAGCGCAGGAGAGGATCCGTCCGCTCACCTCGCTTTAATACGCTGCGTATCGTTACCTCCTCGCCGGGCCTCCTTTACTCCTCTGTCTACTCCCTCTTTCTGTTTTCTACCTGTCCTTCCTGCCGTGACTCACCACTTTCAAAATTTGCTCAGTGGGCGACTTTTCTTTAAAACACACACACACACACACACACACACACACACACACATAAATAAATAAAGCACGCCATTCTTTTCTTTTCAGGCAGGTTTTTGTATTCAAGGGTCCCATTTAATTCCTGGTGTTTCTGTTCAGAGGCTTCACAGACACTAAAGCCCACGCTGAGGCTGCTTTTTGTTACCGAGTATTCATCACAAAAAACAGAAAACACAGAAAAGAAATGAAGAGACTTTTTATTCAGAAACGCCCTTAAGCCTCTCTGCCTGTGGAAATGAGACGTTGGGAACATTACAGAGCCGCATTCAAAACAAACTTTCATTTCTACTCTGTTCTTTGAGTCTCATGAAAAACTTTATTATATAAAGAATAAATATAAATGTAGAAATATAAACACGATCGCTGCTTCATCATCTCAGCGATCTGAAGGACGTGTGCAAATGGCAAAACTGGAATTTTAAATACTTCTTCTAATATTACAATAAAAGGATACGAGTCCTGTTAACTTCGTGTTTAAGGTTTGTGTTTCGTTCTGTGTCAGTACATTTTACCATGACAGTAAAAGACTGTGATATTTTTAAGTCTCTGATATAAAATAGTCCTTTATTCTGTATAAATAAAGGTTTTAAAGGCAGTTTTTCAGTTTGCCGTCACAGTTTTTCATTGTAAAATCTACAGAGCTGTTACCGAGCAGCTGAGTCTCAGCGTTAACCCCGTCTGCTGAGCGAGCAGCAAACGTGGCAGAGCTTTGTGGTCTACATTTCAGAGCGCCGTCTCTGTGATCAGTCTCACCTGTGTGATGAGCATGCTGTTTAATCAGCGCCTTGATACGCCTCACCTGTCACCTGTGGCCCTGCTGCGGGAGGAATTAACCCTTTGTGTGCAGAGAAAGTCTCAGATTTTTTTACTCTAACTCATTTCCTGTCTGTGGAAGTCGCTGCAGGACCTCTGTAATGTTCGTGTGTTTACCTCATTGAGCTCTTTGTCGGTGTTCAGGAACTCCGTGACTCCACCGATGAGCTTTGAATTCATGAACAACGCCTCGCCGTACCTGAGCAGAGACAGCGAGACAGTGTTAGGTGTTCTGTTTGGTCCCAGTTCAGACGGACAGACGGACAGATGGACAGACAGACAGACAGATGTCCTCTCGGTCGCTCACCGTGCGTTGAGGACGTCCCACTTTTCTCTGAAGTACTTCCAGGCGAGGTTTCGACCCTGAGGGTTTCGGCCCACGTGGATGATGACGTCGATCACATCCTGTTCTGGGACCAGGTCGGAGGTCAGAGACAGGTTCAGTAACCTGGGAGACGGAGAGAGAGACAGCCAAGCTCGGTTACCATGGTGACTAAATTTATCCAAACGTCTGACGCTAGCGCCCCTCAGGATGAGAACTAGCAGCTGCTGGTCGACCTTCAGTGACCAAAACTGAGTTTAGAGTTAAACTTTCTCAGACGAAACAAAAACTGATCAGACCGCCTGAAAAATGTTTGGATTCTTTATTAAAGTGGCAAACACACAAACACAGACGCTGTCTGATGGAAAGTGACGTTTAAGCACCCTGTTCTGTTGTCAGGAGTCCTGCTGGAGGGCTACAGTAATCTGATTACTCCTGACTTATCAGAACGTTTCAGAAACCCAGCGTGTAAATACGTTGTGTTTTAATATCAGAATGAAGTTTACTGCCAAGCAGGTTTGCACTTGAAGGGATCTGACTTGGTGTAGACAGCACAGAAACAACATGAAGTAAAAAATATAAAAAATAAAGGAAGTATATATAAATATAATATAAATAATATAAATATACACAGACTGTGTGCTGAAACAAAGAAGCTGACATAAATAAATGAACTCGTCACTTCATCTTCTTTGACTTTGTTTCCATTTCTCTTTATATTTCTGTCCCCGTTACTGTGTGTGTGTGTGTGTGTGTGTGTGTGTGTGTGTGTGTGTGTTTTCGTTAAAGCCCCAAATCAATTTTCTCTCTCTTTTTCCCACAATCCCTCTGTGCTGAAACCATTTCCTGTGTGACCAATCAGTGTGTATCTGTGCTGTGGTTTTGATTTTTTTGTGTGGGCCGTAGAGAGAGCGTACGTGTGTACGTGTGTGTGTGTGTGTGTGTGTGCGCGCGTACGGGGATAGCTGCTATCTGAACATGCAGTACTACCTCTCTGATTGCAGAACAGTTTACTGTGGCTGGAAAATCAATACCTCACACACACACACACACACACACACACACACACACACACACACACACACACACCAATCTGTCTCACTGTACAGTTCTGAATGTGTGTGAGATCCATCCTCGCTATTTTTCTCAACGAGAGATAGCAGCAGTTAGCTCCTGATAAAATACTCTGCTGTGAACAGACACACACACATACACACACACACACACACACACACACACACACACACACACTTACTTACAGAGAAGGCCAGATTTATGTACAGTACATGTACGGCCTCAGGCAGAAATTCTCTGTATCTTTCATTTAACTTGTCGTCTGTTTCTCTTTCAGCATGAAAGTCAACTTAAAGGTCCAGGGCTCGATTTACATAATATAATATTCATGACTCAGTTTTAATTAACATTTAATCACCTGAACATGAGAATCTTTGTGTTTTTGTTACTTTAGCAGTCTGCAGGGACGTCACAGACACTACGTCCAGGTTTTAGACAGTCTGTGGGGACGTCTCAGAGACTACGTCCAGGTTTTAGACAGTCCTCCTCATAGATGCCACTGAATCGTACACACTGGTCCTTTGAGCTGACACTAAGACTCATAAACTTGCTTTCAAAGCTGCACTCGTCCGTATTTCCACATTAACAATCGGTCGCTTTGGCAAACCTACAGACAAGTCTCACCAAACTCTCTACAGAGAGTTTTAATGCCGATCAGCGTATTGTTTCAATGCAACTTTACTGTTTTGGTTCAGTCTCACAGCTCTCATTAATCTCCAGCCGCAGCAGCAGGCAGCTGTTTACAGCAAATAAGCTCAGATAAAGCTGCTGTACACTACCTGCCCCGCACTAAACAGCAGACAGACACAGTTAGAGGCGAGCTGGTGAACACTGTGGAGCGTTTAGCAGCTAAAGAGACAGATATTTACCTCAGGATGTGGTGGAGACCAAAAACAGAGCGAGAAGAGCGAGCTACATTCATCACGTTGACACACACAACTCCAAATGAACGATAACGCTGCGGCGTGTCTGCTGGATGTGTAAACAGGAAGCAGTTTCCCTCACAGGAGCTTCCTGAAGTGATGATATGTAGGTGTGTGATCTGTGCAGCTCGCTCTGCTGCCACTGAGCTGTCAGATGGATAAATCACAGCTGCTTTCTTTTTGCAACTGAAGGCATTCACATCGCTAAACTTGGAATTAAATTTAAACTTAAAGCTACTCTAAACCTGTAACAACTTTTTGGGGGCAGCAGAAACAAGATATCAACACATATTTGGCATGTTATCACCTTTGAAGTTGATAGGTCACATTATAGGAAACACAACATCAACCTTATGCAGACGATACCCCGCTGTATCTACGCTGTCATCTGATCACTTCCAGGTTGCAGTTAACTTTCTGCAGCTGAATGCCAATAAAAAAATAATCAAGTCTCAGACAGCCTTGGTTCTCGCTCTTTTTCAATAACTCAGCATTGCAGAAACCTTGGCATCATTTTTCATCATAACCTCAAGCTGAGATAAACACATAAACTTGATGCTTCAGTCCTGTTTTTCTCACTTCAGAAACATTTTAAAAAAATCTTCTCTCGTCTCCGGCTCATCCAGAACTCGGCTGCAACATGAAACGTGATGACATCAGTCCTATCCTGGCTCAGAGGACTTTAAGATCTCACTCATTACTTTTAAACCTGAGAGGCCTCGCACCGAGCTTGTTTCCAGCCAGCAAACGTTAAATCAGGAGTTGATTCCACAAGATGAGGAGTAGGTGGCACCAATTGTCCAGTCAGAAAACCAGCAGAAGAGGGCGCAGCAACGTTCGTGGTGTGTTTCTGTGTGTTATTGTGAGGAAGGTTTCATCAGATCTGTGTGGAGCCATCGCGGATGGATTACGGGGCCCTGAACAGCAGCGTTTTCGTACCTGTGGAGGAGGAAGATGTTGTCGGAGCAGGTCAGAGCCTCGAGCAGGATCTTCTTCTCTGAAACGGCGCTGGACGAATGAAACTTCATCCAGATGAACTCCCACACGTCCTCGTCCATCAGACTGACTCCGGTGCAGTAAACTATGTCTCTGATGTTGGGAGGAATCCTGCAAAGACACGACATGAACGCATCACGGATCAGACTTCAGGAAAAGTTATAAAACTAAAAACCACGTCTGCAGGATTAAAGAGAGGATTCACAGTCTTTCTTTCAGTCGAGGAGGATGGAAAATATTAAACAAGTTTGAAGGAATGAAACAAAAGAAGTGAAACAATCAGGAAATTTAGCCAATTTAGTCAAAAATAGAACAGCCGCATTGAATTCAATGCAGAGCCGAGCAGAGGTCTGCTCCTGGGACGCTTCTGAACCGGACCGTGGTGGAACCAGTGTGTTTGAAACATTCACTAGATCGACCGTGAATCACTGCGGCGCCCGCTGGAATTTGGGGGTGATTCCATTTAAATGAATGGAAAAGCTGCAAATGTGAACAGCTTCAATGCACCATCACAGTAACCAGCTCAGCTCCACTCACGCTCCACCTGTTCCACACTGAAGCTGCCGGTGACGTCACAGAGGCTACGTCCATGTTTTATACTGACTCTGCTACACACACACACACACACACACACAGACACACACACACACACACACACACACACTGTGCCCCAGCTGGTTACTGGCCTAAATCATCAGTAAAGCAAAAAGGTGAACATTCCCTCCACACTATAATGTGTGTGTGTGTATGAGAGTGTGTGTGTGTGTATGAGTGTGTGTGTACTTGACCTAAATTGTCAGTAAACCAAAACTAAACTTTCATCACAATACAGTGAGCTCAGCTGGCAGCCGAAATTATATACTGAACGCCACGTGTGTGTGTGTGTGTGTGTGGGTGGGTGTATATCATGTGTAGGTGTGTGTGTGTGCAGAGTGAGTGATGCAGGGACAATTACATCATTCACCGACCTGGGAAATCATTTTAGAGATGCTCCACTTAAGAGCAAGCTTCAGCACACACACACACACACACACACACACACACTGGCTAACTTCCACATTACTGCTGACTGCGGCGTTAAAAGTCTTCCTCAGACGACATCTGCCAAACGCTGTGAACTCGACTGAGTGTGTGTTTAAGCAGATAACATGGTGTGTGTGTGTGTGTGAGCTCCTCGCAGGTTCTTTATCATGTAAAACTTCAAGTACAACTCAATACTACAGTACTGCTACTGTTACTATTTCATCAGCGCCGCTGCTACTCATAATAAAAATAAGTGTAATAACGGCGAGGCTTTCTCGGCAGAATATAAAATGGAGTCTCTGGAAACCTCCAGATGGCTCTGATCCCATTAACTAACACACCGAGTGAGTGTGAGTGTGTGTGAGTGAGTGTGTGTGTGTTTAAATAGTCTGTAGAGGATGTTTTATGTCCTGAAGCTCTGTCTTTCTCCTGAAATATCTCTCCCTCCTACCCAATTCCTCCTCCGCATCAAACTTCCATCCTGACAGTAAACACATCTCCACCATCTGTCTGTCTGTTTGTATCTGTCTGCCTGCCTACCTGCCTGCCTGTCTGTCTGCCTGCCTGTCTGTCTGTGTGTGTGTGTGTCTCTCTGCCTGTCTGTCTGTCTGTCTGCCTGTGTGTGTGTCTGTCTGTCTGTCTGTCTGTCTGCCTGTGTGTGTGTCTGTCTGTCTGCCTGTCTGTGTGTGTGTGTGTCTCTCTGTCTGTCTGTCTGTCTGCCTCTGTCTGTCTGTCTGTCTGTCTGCCTGTCTGCAGTCTAAATGTCACCACGTTTTTAAAAATCACTTTGTCGGAGCCGATAAAACATTTAAACGCGCCCGGTGGATCGACGCGCGGCTCGGTGAGGTAATTAAAGCCTGACTTCATTCCACGGCGACTTCAAACCGCCGTAACGCCGCCGCCATCCTCGGAAAATAACAGCTGTCCTGTCGGCAGCACAGCTGGCCAAACTTAGTTTACAAGACACAAGAGCGCCGCCACAGATTGAATGGACAGAAATAGAAAGAGAGAAACTGTGGGCCGAGATTCATCGTTAGAGATTCACGTCACGGAGCGCTTCCTGTTCCTGTTTGATCCAGTCTGTCGTTGACTGTGGGGGCTTGTTTGGTGGTCGAGCGACGTGAGGAGTGAATGAGGAGGGCGAGCTGGTGTTTGCCCTGCAGTTAATCACCTCAGTGCCTGATTTGATCTCCATTAGTGCAGCGCCGTTCTTCCTGCGTTGCATTTTCCTGAATCAATTTGTGCTTAGTCAAACCAACACACAGCCGGCCTGAGAGCCAGGTGATCCTCCAGCAGCACAAAGCACAGAGAGTAACAAGAATGGGGGGTTAATGGGGGCCCAGCGGTTCACTGCTGCCCCAGGACCCCCTACCAGGTTAATCCATCAATGCTGCAGCCGCACTAAGATCATTTTTTTTATCCATTTAGACGCCTCATTTACAACAAAACCCCAGTGGGACATGATTAGTATTCCAGAGAGGGATGTAGGCGCTAAAATATTAGCTGTGCTCTGCAGTAATTACACTCATTGTTCTGGATGGATTTTAGCCAGACAGTCATATTACAGCAGGTGGTTCAAAAAAAAGGCTGCAGGTGTGACACAGGTCGTCTGTCTGACGCGCTCGCTCCATGACGACCGCCCAGACTTCCATCAGTGCTGCAGGTTTCTGTGAGTGCAACACAGCACAGGTGTAAATAAAACTACAGACATGCGCTCTCCCAGCTGGGATTAAAATCACTGACGGGGCATGAAATATATTTAAAAAGCAGAGATTAATGGACGTGGACTGAAAGTGGAGCGTTTCCAAATCGGTTCTGTTTTTTTTTGTTAGTGAGGACACGCAGCCATATGGCCGTGGTGAAAAACACAGTCGGTGCACAGAAAATAAAGCTCGTGCTTCTATAAATATTTAGCTGTGGACGTGGAACCTTCAGGAAGTGACATCGCAGCATGCACGGGGGGAGGACGCGCTCTGCTGCTGCTCCATTGATAAAAACCTGCTGGACCGAGTCTGAAACTGTGTTTAATTTAGTGTTTTTTAAATCGGGCATGCCTCTTATCATCAACTCCCTGCTGTCCATTACAGAACACCAGCATCTGTTTCTATTTAATTTGCTGTTTGAAATCTAATTTTGCAGATCTCGTTAAGGACCCAGAGGGGAACGAACGAGCCAGGAGCACATGAAAGAGAAAAAAGTTGAGAGGCAGGAAGGAAGGAAAATGAAACGGTACACTGAAAACAAACAGATCACGCGTGTTGTCTCCATGAAAACTCAAAGCAGAGCGCGAGTCCGCCGCATTTGAAGTTTGAGATATTGACGTGAAAGAAAGTTGAACTTTCAGCTCACATCGCACAGATGGGGAGAAACATGGAGCTCGTTATTTGTTGAGTTCAGGTGCTGGCACTGCAGGAGTCTTAACATTTTCTGGACTCTTATTTATTTCTCATTACAGGTCCAGTGTGGGACGTTTAGGGGATCTATTGGCAGAATAAGTCTCTTTAAATATGTCTCCATCAGCGTATAATCACCTGAACAGGTGCGTTGTGGCGCATTCAGTACAATAAGTCCATTCTCTGCATTTACGTTTAAGACTGGCCTGAAACTGACGAAACACCGACGTGATCACGGAGTAAATCTGCTCTCCAGCCTGGTTCTCTTTTAAAATTCAGGTTTTAAACAGATTTTTTAAGATGCATGATGCTTTAAAGATTCAAACCTGAAGGTGTCTTTAGACAAGCGGCACGTTTTTATCTTGCATCACTGAAAACAAGAACTCGTGTGTTAGGCTGTAACCTGCTGAAGCAGGGAGCCATTAAATCAAACACACCTGCTGCGGAGTGTGAATATCTGCTCCTGCTTCTTGGTGATGTGTCACTTTCAAATCATCTTCCTCTGGGCGGAGGTGACGGATGGAACGATTATCTGAGAGACTGATTTACCAACAGCAGCATCCGTACAGCTGATACTTGATGCTGGGCTTCCCTTTCATCTGTCACACGCGTGTGTGTGCGTGTGTGGTCGTACCTGTTCTTGTTGCTGGAGATCCAGTCAGAGATGTAGGCGACGGCCTGACGGTGGCACTGTTTGTTCCCGAAGCTACAAGCTAACATGATGAGCTCCCGCTGTAACTCCCTGTGAGAGGAAAACAGGAAATCTGTGTGTGTGGCAGTGATGTGACTTCAAGTTTATTTGTCATCAATCCTCCAAATTACAGTCGATCATTGACTTGGTGATGTGGATTACATGTTTAAGGTTGGTAGATTTCAGTAGGATCAGACTGAAAGAGGTGAAAATAAAGAAAAGAACACAGGAACACAGTCATACTGCACGACATATTTTACCGCTATCGTAAATTATAATTATTAATCACAGCGCACAGTTAGTATGATAATGTGTGTGTGCTGCATACTCAGTCTGGTAGGACGCCTGCAGGACGTTCCCCTCGTTGCCGGGGCTGTTCGCCGGCCAGCCCATCTGATGGTATCGTGATGCGACCTGCTTCAACACATAGTCCTGGAAACACACACACACACACACACACACACACACGGTTAAGTGTTAATTAATAGACAGCCAGCTGTCAGCGCTGAGGAGACAGCTCACTGTGCTAACACGGAGCTGACTGACTGATGGATGGACTGAAGGACTGTTTGAGATAGTAATTGATTCATCGGGTGTTTACACTGAACAGGCTGTACTCGTCCGTGCGGTCCAACAGTTTGTCCAGCTGGTAGAGCGCTCGGCTGGCGGAGTGCCACGGCAGGAAGGACGTCTCCTCCGGCAGATAGCCAATCAGCTGCAAGGGAATACCCTGTGGGAGGTACCCAGCCCTGAGACAGAGACAGAGACAGAGACAGAGACAGATCAGCATCGTGTTTATGCAGCAATCAAAAGAATTCAAGGGAAGCTCCACGTTTCAGTGACATAATGTTCAGTCTGTGTTGTCTCTCTGCTCATGAAAGGTATTTTGGCCCAGTTTGTCTCCGCGTACACAAACCTTCACCGACAGCTCTTCTCTTCACAGATGAACTTTCTTCGGTGAGTGCGGAGGTGAATTCTGGAACATGGATTAAATTTAATGCCTCGTTCTGATGTACATTTGCTCTTTAGCCCTCAGATGGTCCCTGCGGTGTGTGTGTGTGTGTGTGTGTGAATAAACTACAGTATGAACACATTAAGAAAACTTGGCCTCTAAATGCCATCGGGGCTATTTAGCTGCCCCGGTTACAGCCACCGCTTCATGAATATTAACACGCTTCCTTTGTGCATTCATTAACATTCATGATGTTTTTCAGAGGGGCGGACGGCACTCACCTGCTTCCTGCAGCGACCTTCAGCTCCACCCACAGCTCATGAATATTAATGAGCCGGGCAGCCGAGGACAGGCGGTGAAGTCGGAGGAGGTGATGGTGCTTTTATTGGTTTTATTCTGATTGTTGACGCTCGGCAGAGACCGAGGAAAGAAAGAAAGATGAGGCCGTGTGGCGGACTGAGGCCGAGCGCTGACCTTTACTGAGGAGCTGTCAATCAACGTGAGTGACACGGACGCACACAGGAAGTGAAGGGATTTAAATGTTTGAGACGGACAGACGGACAGACGGGCTGAGAGTGAGACAGAACGCCACAGAAAGTTAATCTGTTTCAGATAAGACTCTGTAAGTCTTTGAGGAGCTGAGAGAAACTCCAGACCTTCGTATTTCCATAATCTGCCTCGTATCCAATCCAAACAACCTCCACACGCTCATCTCCATTCCCATCATGCACCTCGTCTCCGGGACATTACCATAATCCATCCACTTTGGCCCGAGACTTCCTGTTTACGGCTCTTGATGGGACTAGACGCGAGCAAAAGGAGGCTGCAGGAGGAGGATGCGGGGTCGCCACGGCAACTGCATCCACGCATTGATCTGTTTGCCTGTTTATTCGTCCGCCGGCGTTCAACTTGCTTCAGACTTCCACCGTCACGCCACACTTCATACCGATGTGAGACGTCGTCATGGCAACAACAAGCTTCCAAACAAAAGTAGAAGAAGAAGAAGAAGTGTGTCTGTTTTCCCTCCTGTCCCCGTCCTTGTTTTTCAGAGAGTGCGATGCACACCACGTTTATCGAAATACGAAATAAAGTAAAACAGATGAAGAGCACTAAATGCCAACAGTAACCGCTCTGACCTGATTACAGCTCCTCGGTACAAAAACCCAAAAGGCCTGGAAACTTTTGAAAACTTCAAGGAGCAAAAAACCTGGAAAATCCCTGAAAACTGAGCAGGAAGAAACGTGTTTACATCGCTGCTGTCTTCGTTCAGGTCGACATGTTGGAGCAGTGAAGACGTCTCGTTCCTGCTCCTCAGAGGATGAACCGGACCAACGTCACACCTTCAGTCCAGCTGCAGCGGAGGACGCGAGCTTTAAACTGTTAGTCAGGCTGTTCCGTTCACACACACACACACACACACACACAGATTATACATTATCAGTGTCCCCTCTCATTACAGTGTGCGTGTGCGTGTGCGTGCATGTGTCTCTCTCCCAGTGTTGTCGTCTTAACGAGCTCATTAACTCGTTAACTTTGTTAAGGGCCAGTTAATTGTTTGTCCATTAGCCATTAGCAAAGGCTCAGTGGAGAGCTAACGAGGGACTGCTGTGGTCTCACACACACACACACACACACAGAAAGAGCGGCGACATCCATCACTGTTTAAGCGCACACTCACAGAGACACGGCCATTTATTACTGCTAAACTAGCTCTCTCACACACACACGCTAACACACACACAGCCCTGGTGCCACCAATCAGCAGTTAGCGCCCTGTGAATTGCTCAAGCTTCAGCCAATCGAACTGTAAGCGGCAGCGTCACTCAGATTAACTCAGAGATTAAAGATCTCTCAAACTGTAATCGATTACTTCTGATCAAAAAGTAGCGAGTCGACAACTTTGCTAACAGCCAATCATCAGCCAGGCCAGCAGCAGCAGATCCAGCAGCAGCTAACATTACTGACTAGTCCAACAGCAGTCAGCCCAGCCTGTGGTACAAACACTCACACTCCGCCGGTGCTCTGAGCTCACAGCCCGGCTAACAAACTGAGCTAGCTTTAGCTAGCAGCAGCTACAGTTTACAGTGGATGGGTTAGTGTGTCAGCTTCCACCTTCAGCGTACTCTTGAGTTTCTCCAGCCTCTGCCGTGATGTCTGGCAGAGGCTGCTGAGCTCGGTTACACTGCCAGCTTACCAGGCTCCGATTCTAGCACAACACCAGGACCCAAGCAGTACCTGAGGCACCATTCACCTGATCACAGGTCAGTGCAGATCAACAGACGAGAAGAAGTGCTCCAATGAAACGACGAGGACTACCGAAGAAACTCTCCTAAGGTGACTTAATGACGTCGGGTGTAACCATGGCGACAGATGCGGGCTGAAGTAAAAGCGTCTTCTGCTGTCAGCGTGAATATTAATGGGTCTGTTTCTGTTTTTTCTGTACAGATGGAAGCCTCCCGCTGAGCTGCTAACTCATCAACACACACTCTCTGGAGCAGAGGACGGCGGCGCGGCCTCTCGCTGTTGCTCATTCGACATGACAGAAGACAGATGGCTGAGAGAGCGAGGCACAGAGGAAAGAACGCGGCAGAGGAGAGGGGGTAGATTGAGCTATAGGCCCGGTGTCAGGCTGGATTTTGGTTACAGTGTTCAAAAAGCTTCAGGCTGAAAACATCAGGATGAGAAACGACACACTCCTCCGTCTCTCTCTCTCTGCGGCTGCAGAATCGCTGATCGCCCCTCCATCACGCCGTCTCCGTCTGGCTCAGGTTGCTTTTGAATTTTCTTTTCACACCATGTCTTACGCAGGTAGTCCGCTCTGAAAGCCGCAACGTCAGTGGTCAGATGGAAGTCTGTCACTCCGGGGTGGCACTTTCTGGAAAATGACCAATCTGCAGCGGCAGAGTAATCCCAGGCAGACACAGCGGAGAGAGCAGGGCCGCGCCTGATGCTGGTATTCAACACATTTCTGTCCATTATTGTGACCCGCTTTGGGTTTAGGCTTGTGTGCAAAGCATAAGCAGTGAAAGCAGCAACATGATTTGTGTCTGCAAGATTCCAAAGAGCCAAAATAAAATGACAAACACTGAACAGCTCCACGAGGAGCAGAACCAGAGGAGTCCGACTGTTCCCTTTCTAACTCGGAGCAACTTTTTAGATGGACGGATTAGAAAACGTTTGAACGAATGAAAACATCAGTGAAGATCTCACGAGTGTTTGATTTATTCACCCGCTCAGCTCGTTCAGGAAGCCCACAGTAACTTTTACAGCAGGTCCGTTTTACTGAACTACGAATATCTTAAATTAACAGAAACTTCCTGAGCTGATTAAATCTGAAGTTAAACATAAATGTGGATTTGGTTTTTTTTCAGTAGTTTCAAAAAAACATTTTATGGAAACAAAATACAAAATCTCAAAATGAAAAACAAGATTTTCCTGTTCGCCTTCAATCAGACTAAAAAACAAGCACTCACTGTGAATTCAGTTAAACTCTCTGTCAGTGTTCTTACTTCTCTGACTTGAAGGTGAATAAATAAACAGACATAATGGACAGAAATATGAGGAAACACGTCCACCTCGGCGGTGGGATATTTGCTAAACATGCACATCTATTGGAGAGGTGCAAAGAAACATGAAGCGTCTGCTGCTGCGAGGCGACGGTGCTAATCCCCGAGCCACAGAGCTGCACTTATCTGCCGGTTGTGGATGTGGAGGAATGAGCCGCTGGCAAAGCTCCAGCCCTCCACCTTGTGTGCGTGAATGTAAATTTATGCGTGAAGTGGCATAGGTTTTAGCAGAAGTCACTTATAAAACAGCACATAAACCTCTGTGTGTGGCTGACTCCGTCAAACGGCGTGCACGGCGCTACAAAAGAGGCTCCTTGATGCTGCCGGCTGAACGGATGATGACAACTCTGAAATACATCTGTGCACTCGGAAAACTCAGTCCATCACGACGGACATATCTGTGGGAGGCAGACACGTCATCGGTCGCGCTGAACAAGCTCCTTATTGCAAAGCAAATTAAAAACAAACAGAAAGAGACTCAAAGAACGGATGAGGCTGGCTGCTCTCCCCGAGTGTCCAGATATTTCACAGGCTGACAGCTGAGAGAACAGAAAACTCAGATCATTTGTCCTCTGCTTTCTTCTGTTATAATAAAGTGCCCGTTCAGCCGCGTGTGTGTGAGGCCTGCTATCAGTCTTTGGACAGATGAAACCAATATGTTGTGTGGTTAAAGGAACACTCACTTGGCCAGGTTGAAGGCATCATCGATAAGGCCTGCCCTGTTTCCAACGGAGATGATCTGAGAGAGACAGACGGAAAAAGGAGACGAGAGAGGAGAGTATCAGCAAGACAGACAAGCAGACAGACAGATGGAAAGACAGGCAGGCAGACAGACAGGCAGACAGACAGACAGACAGACAGGCAGGCAGACAGACAGGCAGGCAGACAGACAGACAGACAGACAGGCAGACAGACAGACAGACAGACAGACAGGCAGACAGGCAGGCAGACATACTTGAGGGTTGGTGTGGAGCTGCTGGATCAGCAGTTTCCAGTTCTGGAGGTCGTAGTTCACACGGAAGTAGCCTGTCTGGTTGATGTTGCCCAGCAACCAGGTCTTGTCATCCATGTGACCAATCCTGTGGGTTTCTGAGACAAAATGAGAACGATGAGTCCACGATGAGTTCACGGCCTCTCCCTGACAAAAAGCCAGATTCTTCAGTTTAAGTCATCCGATATGCAGATGACGCCGCTCTGTTCCGTTGGGTTCCTCGCAGTATTTTAAAGGCTGCATGACGCCGTGTCATCGCTTGTCTATTCAAATGTGGAATTTCATGTTGAATCATGGATATTTAAAGATCTGTTCATTCACATGAAAGCTGCACAGGAAGCCCAAAAAGTTCAAAATAGGGATACAATCTTCGGCATCATGCAAACGTTTGGGTTTATTTCATCTCTTGAACATTTCATACAGACTCATGTTGGATCTGCCACGACCAGCTGGGCCAAATGGATCAAAGGAAGAGGAGAGTAGGACTGCCCTGACCCTGACCAACTTTATTGGTTGTACTTTTTAGTAAATGTCAACATCCTAATCGCAACTTTGTCTCAGGTTTTCTCATGCATATCAAACTTGGTGTTGAATGACACAAACGTCAGACAAATACAGATGCCTCACAAAGTGAAGGTTTTTCATCGTCTTTTCAGCATCTCTGCAGCCGTGCAGCCACTTTGAGATGTCTAATAACAGAAATCAATGGCAGGCTGATAACATGGAATCTGTCAGCAGCACAAAAACACTTATCTGACTGGTATTTTTACTAACGTGGACAGGTTTACAAAATGTGATTCAGCTGCAGAGTCTAACTTAAACGCCTCTTAGAGCCGTCACGCTGAAAGCAAAGTTGGTGTTGATTATAGTGGCATCGCAGCCTCGCACATAAAAACATCCTCTGAGGCTGTAAAATTAGGTTGTAAGCTTTAGTGGAACAGCTTGTAGGATCTTTCAGACTTTGTACAACCGCCAGGTGAAGAAAACGAGGAAAATAAGTGCTGACCCAAGTTTGGCCCACTTCCTCAACTTCCCCACCGCTTGAAATGAAACTGTCTTGAAGTCTAGAAGTTCAACAGTGGCTCCGTTCACCGCGCACCTTGTAAGCAGGTAGAGTTGTAAGTCCCGACCTGTCAGCTGATGTTAATAAAACAACAGAACCAGAGAGTTCTCCAAAACCAGAACCACTGACAAAAACAGTGTTTTCATATAGTGCAGAGCAGACGCTCACGTTCAGGATCCACAAACTGACCCAGAACCAGTTCTCCATAAAAATAAAATAGTTTAGTTTCCCACCAAAAAAAGACATAAAGAGCTTTATTTTATTTTAAAGTTCTTTTCTCAGAGAAACAGAATTATCTTTGTTCTCCAACAACTGAAGCAGAACCGGCCTCGGGCGTTTTTAATCTTAATAAACAGTTAAACAGTTCATTGTCAGAAATCCAAGCATGAATGTACAAAAATGTATTTTCCATAAACCAGAGATTTACGCTCCAAAAACAGAAACAAAAGAAGCTTCACTGAACAGAAGCAGAATGAGTTTTAATCTCCATAAACGAGAATTATCTTCATGCTTAAAAATCCAAAGCAGAATAATTAACAAAAGAAAAGGGAAGCTTTGTTTTCCTGAACAGCTACTGGACAAAAATAGAACAAGACTGATCCAGAGTTTATCTCCACAAAACAGTTTAGTTTCCCACCAGAAACAGAGTTTTATGTCGAAGAGAACCGGATGATCTTTACGTCACTTCGTGTTCTCCAGAGAGCTCCACTCTCCTCAGACAGAGATCTGAATTCTGCAGAACAAACATCTGAACGTCGGATTATGGGAAACTACCTGAAAAGAAGCGTACCTGTGAATCCATTAGACACATAACGAGATCATTAACGATCAGGAGATCGTTTGCTCTGTTAAGGTAACGGCTCGTTATCTCAAGGTAACGAGATGATTAAACCAAACTTTAATGGAGACGATGAGTGACTGATGTCTTCTCGTACCTGTCCTGTTGTTGATCCAGATGAGGCTCTCTGAACAAACGCTGGACGCGTTTCCCACCGCCACCGTCAGCGGCACCTGCCACTGTAAACTACAGAGAGGGAGAGCGATGTCAGTAATGGCCGGTGGAATTGGATTGAGTTTTATTGCCTCAGTTATCAGATAGAGAGACATTAGAGAGAGAGAGAGTGATGGTCAGTGATGATCATTCAGCATCCGTCAGCTGGAAATGGAGCGAGCGACACTGATGGCGTTACAGAGAGAGAGAGTGTAATAGCTGCAGCAGCCAGCAGCATCATTCAGGCTGAAGTGGCTGAGGGTTATTGTCTTCTTCTGAGAGCCTCAGAGGTTAAATGTGCTGTCCACTGAAAACTGCACGAGCTGCTCATTTATTTTTTTCACCTTTTCCGATCAGCTGGGAGATAAATCCAGGCTCATTTACTGCTCGAGTGAATCCCCGAGCGATCAGACTCATGAAACCTTTTTAAAAATCAGCTGATTATCTCCAAACTGCATCTCAGCCGAGCTGTTTTCCTTCCGAGAAGTCGATGACGCCGTCGAGTTAAGTGGTTTTTCGAATAAGAGCGAGATCGACAGACTGACGTCGGAGTAAATCGGCTTGTTTTTCTTCAAGAAGATCAAAAAACCTGAGAGCGACCGGACCCGAGTGTAAAAACACTCAAAGAAAACTGTTCTGTCATAACTGATGTTTTTATAGCTGAATGTTTCAATTCAGGAGAATCAGAGACGCTGCACAGTCGTTTAGTTTTGAATTGTAAATCCGTTCAGTCACAGAAACACTTTGACGCCTCCTTTCCTTCTCAATCTTTCTGTCTCAGACGCTGCACAGCAGCTCTGCAGCTCCAGACTCCACTGACAAAACCACTCACCGAGGATCAGAAAGCTAAGTCTCAGATTACTGCTGATAAATCGTGGACGTTTGTGTGTCCGAGGTTACACACGAGCTCAGACGAGAACACAAAACTGTCACAAATTTATTGTCAGTCGTGGAAAATGATGCATGCCACATTTAGAATCACAGAAGACGCAGCGATGAGTAAAGAGCTGTTCGTGTTCGGGGAAATCACTGTTAGTTATAACTCCAACTTGTCTTGTCCTGGTGATTTTCTGCCTCTGGGCTGCGTTAGTGATGTTACTGCTGCGTCTGCCACGGTGACGCTGCGTTACGTGACAGCGTTCACGGCCCAGAACACAATCGTGTACTTATGCAGAAGAAGGAACAAAACAAATCACTTGAAGAACGCGAACGTGAAGCCATTATCTGGTGTCTGCTCATCAGATAACAGGCTCGGCGTATGTTAATGTGACCTCACAGCGAGGAAATATTCCTCCCACAGCCTGAAATATTCACCTCATTAATGCTTTGTATGGATACGAGACTGTAAACAGACAAAATTCACTGGGAATAATAATCCATCTGATTTAAGAGTCAGTGTTTGTGAAGTGAAGCCTCTAAAACCAGCTAATACAAGCTAAGACAGGCTAACAACAGGCTAACAACAGGTTAATACAACCAAGTTGACAACATGTTGACAGCCAGGCAGCCTCTGTGGCTGTGAGTGAAGTTTGTCCACTCGTATTCATCAATTATTAATGTCCATCTTCCACGTCTGCAGATCCTCGTGCTGTAAACGTCCTCAGACCGCGTACAGACTGACGTGTCATGTGTCTGTTTCCCTCATCATCAGCGGCTGCAGCGGCGCTGTGCATCAACACATCCTGTGTACAAACTGCTGATGTGCTGCCCGGCGCAGACAAGGTGTTCCCTTCATGTCCACAGAGGCGCCGGCTATTCTGGCCAGCGTGTCACTGTGCCAGAGTCCAGTGGACACGTGGACAGCTCTCAGCATCCATGAACGTTCACACACACTTTATTTATTTATTGCCTTCGGGAGAAATTCAGGCTTCGACGTGCAGGCGGCAGTCAGTTTTATTTCTATCGCCCAGTTTGAGCGCCCAGGCGTCATTCAGCCCCTAATCGTACTTTTATGCACAACTTCTGATAATAAAATACATTTTTCTGATATTACTGGACTGAACGAACTTTGATCTGTTTGATTTAATCGAGTATTTTAACATTGAGTGTGTGTGTGTGAGCACGCAGAGTAAATATACATTTATAAGCACAATGAGAGCTCATTAGGAACAAATGGCTTCCTGATGCTGTTAAAACACACACACACACACACACACACACACACACACACACACACACACAGTAACTGCATGTGAGTCCTAATGACGAACATAAAGAGTGTTTAAAGTGAGGCCTTCTCTCAGAGTCACTTTTTAATTGGGCTTGAATTGATTCATATTTTAATTAAAGTGGATTTTAATTACCGACAGCAATAAGTTCATCCATTTAAGAAGAGTGTGTGTGTGTGTGTGTGTGTGTGTGTGTGTGTTAGGGGTCATTGCAACACAATTGGCCAGAGAAAGACCCGTTGACTGATCCCATACCAGCCATCTGTCGCCGCAGGCAACCGCGGATCAATACCGCTGCCTGGCAACCAAATATTTAATCTGATATTTATATCAGCGTGATTGACAGGGCTGCACCTCAATTACACACACACACACACACTCACACACCTAATCGCACAGTCAGCAGTGTGGACAGCAGAATGTGTTTATTAATATTTGATCGAAATGAAGCCTGTTTATTTTAGACAACACACACACACACACACACACACACACACACAGTGTGACTGTAAACGTCACCTCTCCATCTTCCTTTAAGCCTTAATATGATCTGAATAGGTGAAGGGTTTTCCAGGTTTTCCAGGTTCCATTCAAGGCTCTGTGTGCTGTTACAGACTGAAGTCCGCTGAGTTAATCTGTGATGCTGGGTGATATAAATAAAACTGACTGACTTTGACTTTAAAACACACAAACAGGACAAACAGCGGCTGCGATGGCTGTGGCTCGGAGGCAGAGCGGGTCGTCCGATAATCAGATGATCGGCGGTTCGATCCCGGCTCCTCCGGCCTGCACGTCGAAGCCTGAATTTCTCCCGAAGGCAATAAATAAATAAAGTGTGTCTGAACGTTCATGGATGCTGAGAGCTGTCCACGTGTCCACTGGACTCTGGCACAGTGACACTGGCCAGAATAGCTGCGCCTCTGTGGACATGAAGGGAACACCTTGTCTGTGCTTTGTACACAGGATGTGTTGATGCACAGCGCCGCTGCAGCCGCTGATGATGAGGGAAACAGACACGTGACCGTCTGTAGAAGCCACCAGACCATGAAGTTTCCATGACGACATTCCTTTGTACTTCATCACTGTCCACTCAGCCGCTCGTCCTCCAATCAGCGCTCTGTTTACCTGTCAGGTGGCTTCTTCTCTCGTTAGCTTCAATCACAGAGACGTGTTGCGATGCCTTTGATTTATTTCAGTATCATTAGCTCGACCTTATCGTCAGCTCTCGCCGTCCTGCGGCGTCTCTTTAAAAGACGTTTATTCGCCTCGCTGCGTCGGCTGTTTGATGGAGGGAAAGAAAAAGAAATCTGAGACGTCTCTGTCAAACCGTCAGAGACTCGAAGAGGAAAAATAAAATGTCACCTTAACTGTTTAAGTCAAAGAGTTTGGAAAGATTTATTTTATTAATAATTGAAGAAAAAGCTTCTTTTTCTTTCACAGATGAAGAGATGAAACCAGCGACAGGTCATCGGAAGTGTAAATATTTCTATAGCGAGGAAAAAACAGGAAGCAGCTCGAGCCTGAACCACGACGGGCTCCGGTACCATTTCCTGTTACTAATCGACCACCTTCCTGAGTCCCGCCCCTTTTCCTTCAATGCTCCAATCACAGTTGATTATTTTGAAGATGTAAAAAGACGGCGATTTGCTAACATTAGCTAACCTGCTACATGTACCTGCAACATCTTTCACCTGTCTTCACAATGTGTTTGCATTTTCAGCACTAGCACATAAGCTAGCACATCCCGAATTCTGCCTGGTAACAAATTTACTCGGCTGTTATTGGAGGACAGAGCGGGAAGGGGCGGGGCTTAGGACAAAGTCTGACCAGCTGTAAACAGAATAATTGAAACTCTAATTAAGCAGCTTAATGATCTGAACGTCTTCATTCTTCATTCAAGTTTTTTTTCTGCAGATTCAAGATTTGTAGGCAGACTGGACACCAGCTGTCCAGTGATGTTTCAATTTATTCTTATATATGTCAGCATGTTTCTAAGAATCCCTGCATATCAATAAGAAATACAAAAATAAATAAATCAGGAGTTGAAGCCAACAGTGTGTAACACCGAGGGACACGACTGTGCTTCTCAACGCGAGGATCAAACAGCAGCGTCGGCCTCTGATTTAATCCACCGCCGCGTTCATCCATGGCGACGGTACAGCAACACTTTCTTTATACAAGTGTTGGTGAATGCCCCGGGACCGCAGAGCGTGTCTGAACGCAGCCCCACGAGACGCGACAAGAGTGAAAGAAAGAGTTCAGCTCCACCTCCAACAAACAGCTCCGGATGATCAGCTCGACGAGACCTCGGGAGCGACTCGGAGCAGAGCAGCTCGAGCGAAACACAAAAGAGATGAAAGAAAACACACGAAACGGGAGGAGGTGAAGAAAGTTTAGTGTAGGTCAGAGTGATTGGAAATGTCAGCTACTGTAGCAAAACATGACAAAAGGAAAGAGGAAAGAAGAGGCGGGAACAACAGGTAAAAAGGAGCTGATGAAGTATTGATGGAGGAGAAAGTGGGTCGATAAAACAGCGAAGAGAATAAACTCCAGTCGTCGTGAAAGATGTGAATAAAACATCAAGTGAATCAAATATAGATGAAATATAAATGATGTAGAGGTGGTAAAGAATGAGGAAAAACTGGAAAAGTGCTTTTTAGGGGAAAACGGAGGACAAACTTATTGCTTACCGAGGCGTGAAACAAAGACTTACAGGAGGATGAATAATGTGAAGAACAGAGGAGGAGGCGAAAGGCCGGCTGTTCTCCGGAGACTGAAATTATTCTCACAAGAAGTGAGGCGGAAAAGTTATCCTGAGGGTCGCGGTAAACCAAAGGTCAAAGGTCACCTTCCAAAGCCTCTCTTGTCACTGATAGTAACCAAATCCTGCATAACTTTAAGCCTTAATATAACCTGAACAGGTGAGCTGTATATAAATTCACCCTCAGTACAGTTGTCATGAACGGGGAAATTTATTTCTGCTGTGAAGTTGGACATTTGAACATGGGGACTTATGGAGACTGACTCACTTCTGCAGCCAGCCTCAAGTGGATGTTAGAGGAACTGCAGTTTTTGGCTTCACTTTGACTAGTTGTCACTTTGAATAGCTTGTTTGGGCTTGTATTAGCCTGTTGTTAGCTTGTTTTAGCTCATTGTTAGCTTTTTTTAACTTGTTATAGCCTGTTGTTAGCAACCACCAGCTAGCATGCTAACAACATCAGCCCACAAAGTTGCTAATCATGCAGCGTTTTTACAGTTTAGCAGAGCTAGCCAGCAAAGGTTGTAGCATCCACCGTTTCACTAACCTGTTGTTGTTCCTGACTTCCTGTCCGTACAGGAAGTGCTCCTGGCTGACGGTGATGTAACTAGTGGGAAGCTGCTCTGATTGGTTCTTACTGATGGTAACGACAGGGTAGCCCATTTGCAGAGTCCACCTGTCCATCATGACGCCAATGTCGATGTCCCGCCCCTCTGAACGCATGGCCTGGACAGAAGACGACAAATAGATAATCAATTATAAGGACTAATTAACATATTCAATGATGATTTGAATAATTAATTAGGTCACCAACAACCTAGTAAAAGGTGAACCAACATTTAAATTAGAGAGACTTTCACATCATTGGAGATCGGATTAAATTAATGACGCTTCCTGTGTGAAGGACAAACAAGCCTCGCCTCCACCTGTCAGTCATGTCGCCATGGCAACGTCCCATCTCCGTCTCATCAAGTCAGTCTTAATGAGCGTCTCTCTGGCCTTCATTAGAACGGCTTCGTTAAATAATTAACAGCCAGTCAGTCAGTCTGGCTGCTTTTATCCCCTCGACAGCCGAATGTGGAGCAGTTTGAATCCCTGCTGTGCCGAGGCTGACGGGTATCACGGCTCTGCCCTGAAGCCTTGGAGCCAGGAGGAGGACAGACAGACAGACAGACAGACAGGTGAGCGTTGTTACCTGAGACAGTTTGCTCCACAGGTCGTCTCTGGCTGCGTTGCTGTACATGTGACTCAGCAGATAATCCTGAAAACAGAGAGCAGAGTTTAAAAACATTTCACCTTCAACATGGGGACTTATGGAGGCTGACTCACATCTGGAGCCAGCCTCAAGTGGACGTTTGAGGAACTGCAGTTTTTGGCACTTCTGCACTGGTTTAATTTCTCAGCCACAGAGGTTGCTGCTTGGTTGTCAACATGTTGTTAGCCCGTTTTTGCCTGTTGTTAGCTTACTGTTAGCTAGGCCTACCCTTCCCCTGGTTTTGCCTGATGCAGTGAACGCATCCTGCAGACTGAATTATAAATGACACATATACATCTCTCTGGATGATGACAAAATATTTATATTGAATTGATCCGTTTCGCCTCCAGTATCTGTTTTTCTTCAAGGTTACGGAAATATGTGGTTCAGTGTTAAAAGCACACACACACACACACACACTCTTAAAGATTTATAACTGATGCAAGAGGAGTTAACGGGCTCCCAGCACGGTGCACGTTGTAGTTTCCACCTCTGACACCACAGTGGACTGACGCTCAGGTCTGTCCACTCAAACATCGACCAATCGTGTCTTCTTCACTCACGTCCGAGGTGACGGTGACTCCATCTGTTGATCTCGTGAAGCTTTTTGGGAAGAAACGGGTCAAAGAATCTCAAAGTGTTTGCAGCTTAATGTTTGATAGCGCTCAGTGAGACTACGAGCCTGTGCTGAGTCTGGAGGGGACTGGACTTCGATTTTCTAAGCTAATGAACCAGGTCAGAGGCTCCGAGAGCGACTTCCTGGTTTGATCCAGCGCAGAGGAGTAAAACTCATTCCCTCTGCAGTGCGTTGGTGTTACAGAAGCTCACGGGGAGGTTGGTGGATTGAATTGGGGGTTTATGATAAAACAAGAAAAGGCAGGGAAGAAGTAGAAGATAACAGAGAACACCTAGAGAGAGAGGGAGCTGTAATCTGCTGCTCGTGATAGAGGAGATTCCTCACAAACAGTCAGTCAGGACTCGCGGTGTGTATGGAGGTTGATAAGGCAAGAAGGAGCTCTTTATTGGAACAAGATGACACACACGATAACAACACACTGTGAGTGTGTGTGTGTGTGTGAGGCTTTGATAAGTATGACTGTCACCTTCACTAAAGCCGACATGAGCAGAGATAAAACGCCCCCCACACGGAGTCTGATCCTGATTCCAGCTCAGGTTTAACAGCGTGATACACCTGAACCCGCCGATAAGCGCTCTGCCAGGAGAAGATGCTCCGAGCGATAACGCTTTCATTAAAAGACATTTGTTAGAGCAGCCGTGAGGCCCAGGTGAAAGATCTCTGTTGTCTCAGCACGTACGCCGTTAATGACGACGGCTTCTCTGACATCGGAAGATGAACCTCGACCTCCATCGACACGTCCGCGATCAACAGGTCGCTGTGTGAGTCTGTCTTTGTCTGCAGCCAGCTGGGCTCACTTTAGAGGCCTCCTCAACACTGTGCAGACAAACTTCATGTTTGCTACGCTCTTATTTACACCTATTACAGGTGGTGTCAGTAACTGAACCTTTGTTAGCCCCGCCCCTTTTTGGACCTGTTTATGCTACATCCACGCCGCGGTGGAGCCGACATGATTGTCAGTTTCTGGCCTGGAAATAGTCTTCACATCAAAATCTGAGTCAGAATTAAGACTTACAGAAACGCTGACTCTGTCCAAGAATAAGAAAAGGTAAACAAAAAGATTAATTTGTCTCTGTTTGGATTTATTTTCCTGAATCTTTTTTTTGTTCTCTCAGGGAATATCAATCAAACTGCTGTTGGTTTATTCATCTTAAAAAGTAACTTTTTCTGTTTTTACAAATAAACTAATCAAATATTGAAGTTTCATGTCTGCCAGCGTCTGTTTTTCAGGGCAGCTGAAGCAGAACTGAGCTGACGTAGAGCTTTAAAGTCTGCGGACAATGTTTAACCTCACAAACATACAGTAATCTGGAGTCCACACGGTGTTTCATCCATCCTGTAGGACATGAACACGACATTGAGGTGGCGCCGGTCTGTGACTGCCCAACTTGTAAACGCTTGTATCACTTGACTCCTACTAAAGTGCTTACCAAAATAAAAGCTCTGGCTGTGAGACTCTCTCATGTCTGTGAATCCATATTTAATGCACTCTGAGTGCCCGTGAATGTCGTCAACTTTTAGCCCGTACCTCTTTGAATACAACTAAAACATTTCACTGCAGTATTTAAATCCACGCCCTTATTACTCAACTGAATTTCTTTTCCAGGACTTGCAGACATCCTGAGTTATTGCCATCGACTCTGAACATTCCCTACTATTAATAAATCACAAATACACTGCGAGAAAAGTCTAATAACATCACGAAACCACAGAGCAATGTTTGTAGGATGTTATTTACATCTATTACAGGCAGTGTCAGTAAGTGACCCGCCCCTTTTTGGGGGCGGGGCTCAATTTTTGACTATATATATATATATATAGTCAATGTGGTAAATGTGGTCGTCAACATAGACGAGTTAGCGCTGAACATATATATAAATGCATTGTTACATGTTATATGTGTGGGTGTGTGTGTGTGTGTAAAACCACAGAAGAAGAAGAAGAAACATTTTCCCATGATGTTTTTATGCAGCTGAAGACTGAAACGAATGCTCTTTACAGGTAGCATGGATTAATTTTCAGCACTTGTAACTCTCTCTCTCTCTCTCTCTCACACACACACACACACACACACACACACACACACACACAGTATTTCCTGTGTATTCTGCTGCTGGATCAGCAGTATTTTTATATAGAATCTGGTTCTCAGTGTGTTCCAGGTCACTGACAGTTTATGCTGAAAAATCAGGACATTGTGTGTGTGTGTGTGTGTTTGTCTGTGAGTGTGCGCAGGGGATTCATACATATTTCCATAACTGTATTCAGAACAAAAACTATATTTAACCCACTTTCACCTTTCATCACATGACATCATCTTTTACAGCGACTGCCAGCTGATCAGGTCGGGGTATGAGGAGGACTTTGCTGCTGTCAGATAAACTGACAAGTTCATTTTCGGTTCATTTTGTTTCGTCTGATGTTGCTGAGACATTAACATCAACCAGCCGAGCCTTCAGAGAGCCAGCGAGCAGCTGCAAACAGTGCGGAGATAAATAATGCAGCGCTCCGTCATTAACACCAACTTTATGTTTCGCTGGTTAAAGTGAGTCAACAGGACAAATTCATGACCGCTCGATTTCAAAATTAAAACCTTCAGAGTTAAAACAGATTATCAATATGATTAGAGCAAAGATTTTTTGCCCCATCATATCACATTTAGCTTTCTCTCTGATTCATATTTTATTACTTTGTCCAACAGCCAGCGCGGCCCGACTCCAGCGTGGATCAATTTATTGACTTCGACTTTGATCCTGTCCCTAAATAAACCGTGAGGGAACTAAAAGCATAAATTTATGGTTTGTCATTAACCGCAAACAGCAGCCTGTAACCCAGCCCAAAAATATTGAATTAAACAGATTATTCCCTCTTTTCGTTTCTTCCTCTCTTGCCTGATTTTCCAGTCGTTTTAACTTTGTCGTATTGTCTGTACAGATCAGTTTGTCTGCGTGTGCTAGCTTCTTTTGTGTACTGGTGATACTGCTGCTTCAAAGGAAACAATAAAAAAGTATTTCCAAACCTGGCTGTGATCCTTGAATCGGGGTCACTTACAGTGGATTGTAATGTTGGCAAGATTTTACAGCAGAAAACACGTTTTTAAAACTTCTTCCCAAACTGCCCCTGCAGCGTAATCCACTTATTCGCTGCCCATCTGTGTACTCAGTATGCTCAGACAGTCAGGGTTTAACCAAAATATGGCTGCACACACACACACACTCTCAGCTTCTGTCTGAATCCTGGTGACAAATCATTTTAAAGCCAAACCCGACTGTCCCTGCGGTGCTCAGATATACGTAAGCCTTGTGTGTGTACATCTGGACCTGCAGGATGAACTTACATTGAGTCCTTTCTGGAACAGCGGCTGTCCCATCACGTTGGCCAGCATCCGGATTAACGCCGCCCCCTACAGACAGCACAGAGACACACGCGTCAGACGGAACGACAACACTCTCAGCATCGATTCATCTGTAGGCCGAGCGCCGACCGTCTTTAAAGTGCTGACCTCCACCTGATTACTTTAGATTCATGAAGAAGGACGAGGATGAATCTGGCTGTTTCTGCCGTGACCAGACTTTTACTCACTTTTTTGTAGGCGATCCAGTCGAAGACTCGGTTGATATCCGTCGCCTGCTCCACCTCCTGCGAGATCGGATGGGAGGAACGTAGGCCGTCCAACAGCATCACCTCGTGGAGGACATCCGTCAGGAAGCGCTGCTTCTCCTGAAGGCACACAAACATTTGCCGTGGTTAGTTATGAGAACTAACCCAACTAACCCCACCAAACATATGTTTCACTGATGTAGCTGTATAATTAATGTGATAATTAAACTGAAATATCGGTTGAGTCAGCTGGGACAGGCTGAGGAGGATACCTGGTTACAGAAAATGGATGGATGGCTGAACCTGAAGTGAAAGTCCCCACATGGTCGGCGAGTCCCCACAATGTGTGTGTGTGGCCAAGCGATCGTCCCCACATTGTACTGTTCGAAATCTAAAATTCATTTTGTTTTTCTGTCTCAACCCTAAAAATAAGAAAGATATTTGTCTCCGTATCACAAAATAACAATGTTACTTTCCGTCGTGGTTTCTTGAATTCTTTGTTTTTCTTGCAGGTTCTTGCAGGTTTGTCTGAAAACAGACGAATGATCATTCAGTGAAGGAGCCGGTCCAGGAAACAAAGTTTAGTTTAGTAGTTAGTCTTTGTTGTTGATCTGTTCCTCTGGTTTCTCTTCTGACTTTCATTCGCTATGGTTTTGTTTCCTCGCCCCTTTGTTCTCCTTTTCTCTTCCTTCACTCCGCTCAGTGTTTTCCCGCCTTATTTTCTTCTTTGTCTCCTCCCATCACTCCTCGCTCCGTCTCGTCTCCTCCGCTGCTCTCCTGCTTTCAGGATTTTAATAGACTTCTGCAAACATGTTGAGCTTTAATAAGCTCTGTCTAAATTACCCCTGGGATTAGGCTAAATCCGGAGAAGTGCGGCTCTGTCTAATTCATGGATTACAGTGTTTACTATGGAGATTTGGTTTTAATGAACCTCCATCTTGTTAAGCAATAGACTTGTTGGCTTATTAAGTTTCAGACGTTAATGAACAGGATGAACAGGTTCTTTTTTTTAAATTAACAGTATCTGCTGGGATCTGGCTAATTCTTGGTCCAATGTGGCTCCATGTAATTCATGTATTAAGGTTGTTTATTAAGGAGATTTGCTTTTCATGAATCTTCATCCAGTTTGACGAAAGTTTTTTTGAGATATTACATTTTTAATGAACAGTAGAAGGATTTCGATTTTACAGTGTCTGCTGGGATCAGGCTACTCCCTGCCAGATGTGTCTCTGTGTTCGTTCAAAGTAAAATTTTCTATTGTTTCACAAGTTGAAAATTTAATTAGACTCGACACAGACAAACATGAAGTCTAATTCTGGGACTCAGATACAGTTGTGTGTAGTTGGTGTGTGTGAATTTATCAGATTAGCTCTCATAGTGACACAGTTCTTCTTTTTGCAGCGTAATGTGTGTCACAGAAGAAGAAACGAGTCCGCGGCAGAGTTTAGCTCTGATTTCTGCTCTTACTGAGCGTGAACATATCATTAGCATCAGACTGTACCGTATTGTTTGCACTTAATGGGCCATCGGTGTTTCAGCCCCCGCAATCCAGATCGTGTCACACGGAGCCGAGGGACTTTGTACAAAGTCTTCAAAGAGTTTTGATATCTGCATCTTAGTGACAGTCCAAAACTTCGTTCTTTACTTTACTTTATCTTGACAAACCTTTTATTACACAAAAGAAGCACAGAGCGTTAAACTGGGTTAAAGACGTTAAAATGCATTGTTAATTCAGATGATTCAGTGTTTCATAGGCTAAAAACTGAGCACTGCACCGCCTTCAACAGAGGGTGTCGGCCTAAAGTGTCACCGCCCAGAGAGAGACGGAGGTAAAGACCAGCGGTGGTGCTGTGGGGCTGGTGGAGTAGGTGGTCTGAGGTCTAGACGGGTGGAATCACACAAGTTTGCTGGGACCCACTTGTGTGCAGTCACCGAGCCGTGGACTGCCACATGCAGCAGCGATGACCCACATCAACAGAGAGAACTCCCAACAGATCCGCCTCATGCGGGCGAGCGGAAAATCAGCACACGAGATCCAGCAGCACTTTGCGAGGCTCGGCATTCAAGTCTCACTAAGGACTGTGCGATATCACTTCAAGGAGAGGCAACCCCGCCGCTCATGTCCGAGGAAACTGCACGAGTAAGTAGCCAAAAGAATGAACGTTCAAGTCGCATGTCTGGACCTTCTTCTGTGTGTGGTGTGACAGTCAGGCCTGCTGGCATGTTCACTTGTCATTCACAGCTTGATCCTTTTAACCAACGAGTTCGAAAGTTAAAATAAATGTAAAACAAAGTGAGAATTTACATGGATTGCTGAGGGTCTGAAGGACTTTCTTGTAGTATTACTACTAGTTGTAGTAGAAGTTCTAGTTGTATTATGACTTGTAATTTAAATGTGATGATAAAGGCTTCACCAGCCTGGAAATCTTTGGTTCAGGTACCTGATTTGCTTTTGTCTGTTTCTTCCTGACTTCCACAGTCACATCCTGACTGCCATCGCAGAAGTGAGAAAGACCGGCGATAAGATGAATGCCCGAGCCGTGCAGCAGAAAATTGAAGCAGATTTTGGTGTTCAGCTGAGCCTGACCAGCATACGCCGCGCTCCCAGAAACCCAATTTGCAAAACACGCAACAAAATTGCGCGGCTCCAGCAAGCCCTCCAGTGGATGGAGTCCGGGGAGACGTGGCACGATGTGCTGTTCTCAGACACGACGTCAGTCGCTCTGAAGCATTACGGCAGGCCTCATTTCCACACAGAGGACCACTTCGTCGGCAAAACACAGTCCAAATATCCCTTAAAGTTCTACATCTGGGGACTGATTTCACGACAAGGCGCGGGTCCCATGGTCATCTTCGAGGGAACCATGGACAAACATTACTTTGAGAACACCATCATCAGAAATCTTGCGGCACCGTACATCAGGGAACACTTTGGGTCGAAGCATCGCTTCTTCCAGGACAACGATCCGCAGCACACCGCTGCTGCGACTTGCATCGCGTCGGAGGGGATCAACTGGGTGAGGACTCCACCAGAGTCGCCAGATTTCAACCCCATCAAGCGCGTTTGGCGCTCAATGAAAGACTTCATCCGGAAGGAGGCTAAGCCAGACACGAGACACGACCTGGTCCGAGCTATAGAGTTCTTCTGGGACACAAAACTTACCAAAGATTTCTGTAATGAAGTTATTTCAGGCTTATCAGACGTTCAGAGACTGGTTGTAAAGAATAAAGGAGGCCATAGTGGAAACTGAACAAACGCACAACCATCCACACACACATTTACTCCCGTAAGCAACGGCATTGCCATTTTAAATAAGAGTGTGTGTGTGTGTCAGTTTTGTCTCTTCTTGTTTCAAACTGTGCATGCAAAATAAAGTTCTCTAACAAAGCCTGACTGCGCGTCTGTCCCTGCTGGATCTCCATTCAGATGGGTGCTACATTTAAATTACGACTGATGTTCAGGTGAGCGGCTTGAATAGGAGACAGAGAGGCGACTATTCAGCTGCCTGAACGACCGGCCCAAAGACATGCAAACACAGACCCAACGGGGACGAACTCCACACCCAAGAACAATGCAACAAATTTGAATACGAGCGCTCGAGAAATAAATGAATAAATACCGGTAGTTTGGAATAATGCCGTACCTCAGTGTGGATGTTTAATTCTGTTTGTTTTGGAGGCGATGGCTCGGTCACCGAGTCAGAGTCCTTCAAAGAAATGAGTGGAAACTTTCGGCTCAGGCACCATTTTTATCACATTTCTATGGAGACTCGCACAGTTTGAACTTACACTGATCTTTATTTTAAATCTGGGGGTGGGGTGAAAATATCACGGCGCTGCAGCCCATCAGGAGGACGTTTAGGAAAATGTTTTGGTTTGAATATTTCTCTCATTGCCAACAAGGAACTGAACAAAACGTTTGCATGATATTTATGTTAATCTGCAGCCTCCTTGGTGTATTATCAACCTACCAGGTGTTTGCTGCTTTGATTAGATGTCCCAATTATCCTGAATATCCCAGTCACTCTGTGGTTTGTCTGACTGGCACTTCGGTTGGGGGCTCGCTGTGGAGTGAGGGTGGGTGGGAGAGACTCCCAGTGGCTGGATAATGGCTACAAACTGGATCTCATCCCGGCTGGAAACCAGAACACCTCCGACTGGGAGCGCCAATCGTGAGTCGCTGGGACTGTTAATGAGCTAAACTGCGTGTCAGATGCAGAGTTTGTCGTGATGCGAGAGAATCTAACTTCTCCTGGATGTTTGGTTTGTTTGTGCAGGAGTTGGACTGATCCGTCCTCAAAGGATCGGACTAACTCCTGGACAGAAACGCAGACGAACGCTTTCATCTTTCTAGTCAACAGAAACGACGCGTGGAGGTAAACAGACAGGATCAGGGGACTCACACAAATCACACAATTAGTTCATTAGTTAAATGACGTGTTTGGATGAAACTGAAATCACCCGCTGAGAGAAAAATCTGACTAAATGAGACATCAGCTTTAATTAGAAGAGACTTTAAGTCACCTGGAGAGAGAGAGGCCCATATGGTCATTATGAACCAGATGGACTCACATGTGGAGGGACAGCTAATAGGCCAACAGTCGGTGTAAACACACACACACACACACACACACACAGATGGAGGGACGGGGCTGCGTTCACAAGCAGCTGCTGAACTTTTAAACTTCTGCTCGTCTCCTCCCTCCGTCCTCCTTCACTTCCACCCCGTCACTCTCGCTCTTCTCCCTCCACCCTCCTCTTTATCTCGGCGTCGTGTAGACACGAGGAGCTTTGGATGACAGACAGCGCTGTCTGTGCAACGCTCGCACGCTGAATACTAATTTGTTGTCACACATCCGGCGTAGTTAAAGCTCTTTATTAGCAGGGTGATGATTCACAGCGTGTTACTGGAGTTTGACATGAAACTCATCAAACTCACGTCCAGAGAGGTGAACATGCAGGGCAGCTGACCAAGAGGCGGCGCCACGCATCCTGTTTCCTGGCTGCCATCACGAACGCTGTCACTATAATCTCTGTGTTTGGAGACTCTCTTGGACTGGTCCAGGTCCAGTTTTAGCACGCATATCATGTTTAATTTGGACAGGTGAGCCTCTCTTTAGGTTTTACTGTCCTCCTCGCTGGAGTCAGGGAGGTTAGACCTTTTAAAAACTCTTTTGCTTTTATTTATTTTATTGATGCATAAACACCCACGGACATTTACAAAGTTATAGAACAATCAATCCTGCAATAAATAACTTTATTTGCTGAAATCCATCCAGTTTTATGTTGTTTTCTCGTCCCCTAGAGAGCCGGGCTGTAACAATTAAATATGGGCAATGTTGCAACTGACTGAACGCGACTGTTTAAAGGATAAAGCTGTCGATGTTCTGCATTTCTGTTGAGGTCAACAAATCCCACGAAAACAACAAAACACACAATACCTCAGTGCACGCAGCACTTCTGTGACTCTGCACCTAAACGAAGGTTCAGTCATCTCCAGCTGCTGGATTTTATTAAACATTAAAATAAACCACAGTGTTCATGCAATGAACAAAACAAACATATCATCAGTGTGAAGTGAACTAAAGCGCTCTGCGCTGTCCCTTTAAGGAATACGACACCTGAACAATCCATTACGTGTCCGTAACAACACGCCACACGTCCACAGCATCAGTAAAATGCACAGATGAACTGTGTTTCTGTACAAACAGCTACAGAGCACGAATCGAATCAAATCTGAAGATTTCTCACTCCAATAAGCTGCGTGGTGGATTTTAGGAGTTTGCTAACAAACCTGCGGCCTCGTGTCTGTAACCGAACCCCAGCTGTGCTGATATTCAGTATAACTGCACTCCCTCTGTGTGATATTGGTTTATAGCCGCACTCAGACTGATCATGGATCATGGATGGATTTACAGGACTTGATTTGTTGATAACGCAGCAGGATGGATGATTTTATGGAACACGCGGAGCTCTGGGGTTTAAAACCGACTGAGGATGGTTTTAATCCAGCCTGTTTCTAAGAAGAGACCGGAGGACAAGGTGAACATTGATCGTCCTCTGCTGTCTTTAACATGAATATTTCATATTTTCGATTCAGTCTATTTGTTTCACATCAGTTATCCGTCGGTCGGCGTGCACCTCTGACCCGCCTCCTCTCCGACACTTTGAATTAAGTGCAGATGAACAGATTTTATGCTGTCAGTGTGTGTGTGTGTGTGTGTGTGTGTGTGTGTTTTTTAGACGGCTCAGTTTAATCTATACCAATGCAGCATATCTGTATTTATTTATCTAAACTTTTAAATGTAAAAATTGAGATAAATGAATGAAAAGTCTCTTTAAAATGGACTGAAGTTAAAGTTCATTTCCAGCCGCTGGTTCTGGGTGAATTCGGGTCGGTTCCACGCCGTCGGTCCCTCATTACTGCTCTATTGTGTCCACACAAAACAAATGCTACGCTCTCTGCTCGCCGCGGAGAAACACAATGTATTGGTGTTTGTTAATTTCAAATAAAGCTGATTAAAATGTTGGACCACAGCTGCAGAAAAAGTCCCATATTCATAATTTGTTTCCCGTTTTGAATGTCATGTAAATATAATTATGGAAATGAAACAGACTCTGTCACGAAGGCTGCTGTGTGTGTGTGTGTTCAGGATTTATCACATATGATGTCGAGCTGAAAATCAATTATAATTTCACAAACTGTTTGTGAGCAGGTGAAATAAAAGGCAGCACGACTTTCTCTTTTCACGCTCTGTGCGGCGCTGAAGATCCAAAGTGACTGAACCTGAACGACTTTTCAAACGTTTCATTTTCAGTATAAAATCCTGAAAGTTTCGCTTTCAGGTTTTTGTGTGTGAGGTGGCCAGAAAACTCCAAAGTCTGAGCTGTCTGAAGTCTTTTTGTCTTTACCAAGCGAAACGAGGTCAAACGAGGTGAAGCCACAAACTGCAGTTCCTCTAACGTCCACCGGAGGCTGGCTGCAGAAGTGAGTCAGTCTCCATAAGTCCCCATGTTCCAATGTCCAACTTCACAGCAGAAATAAACATGTTTACAGGCTGGAAGACTCTCTCTAAAATAAGCCAGCTACAAGCTAACAGGCTAAAATAAGCTAACAACAAGCTAACTACATGCTAACAACAAGCTAACTACATGCTAACAACAAGCTAAATGTCATTCGGCCATTTTCAGGAGAAACCTGTGAAGCTGTAGCCGGCTGAGAGTTTCTTCACTGCCGTCCTTGAAGCTGCTCACAAAAGCTGCTTCTGTTTCGGCTCCATTGTTCAACAGTTTGTTTTCCACCAGGTGCATGATGGGAATGAATCTCACAATGAATCCAGTCTGGTTTAATCATGGAAACACTTTTGACAAACTGTCTTCAGATGTGCGAGCGTGTCAGACTAACAGGATTCTTCCCCCTCGCTGTGAAAGCGACTTTACTTCTTGAACAAACTGTTGAGCCGGCGGCGGCGGCTCTGTTCACACGCCGCGTCTTATTTATCCTCATAATGTATGAAGCTCATGTTGGCAGCCGCCTCTTTATGTCGGCGTCGAATTGATGCGACCTCTTAAAGTCCCGAACGTTTGGCTCTCACAGATGTTACGCAGAGATGCTGACTGATTGGAACGCAGTAACATTTCCCCCCTCGTCATTTCCTTATTGTTTGATTTCTTCAGCCGTGTTTCTCCCCGCGGCGCCGCGACTCGCCGCTGATGGAAAACGGCTTCTTAAGTAAAAACTTGTATTATGAATAAATTGCTTTATCAGGGACAGAGCGCTTTATCATGGTCGTGCTTGTTATTGGAGAAACACTTTGTTTCTATTAAAGCGTCCAGCCGTGCAGAACCGCAGTAACAGGGATTTAAAAATGCCATGTCGCTCAGACACAGGCTGCGTGTGCGTGCAGCAGATAAGGTGTCTTCTTGTTCAAACAAAGCAGGAAACGTGAGCGCTTCAAAGTTCAGCTTCTCCGAGAAGTTCGACTGTCGTTCTGAGAGAAATTTGAGAAATTCATTTCTAACTTCATCGTGTTTGGAGCCGACTCACGCTGCAACAATCTGACAGGAATGAAATGAAACATTTCACCTGCTGCAGGATCCGACTGCAGCTGCACAGAAACACCCAGAAGAACAAAAAGGAGGAATCAGAAATCGATGGAGTGGAAGAAGAGCGACCTCGCGGTCCTCCTCCTCCTCAGAACGCCGATTTAACTTTCCTCTCATGGACACACGAACCGTCCGTCCACGCTGTTCGAGGTTACGTAAAGTTTTATGCAACAAAGAGGAACGAGGAAGAAGCTGAGCAGCACACACGTTCGGTGTTTAGCAGAATTCACTAAAACCAGCAAGTTATTATTCATCTGAAACATCCTCACCCTGACGTACCGAGAGCCTCAGCTGCTGTGACACAACCCGTTTCATCAGTGGAGTCGCAGAAATCTAAAAACTTGTTCTGTATTCAAACGATGAGTTTGTCTTCGAGCCGCTCACACGCCGACCTGCTGCCACAGCCGCAGACAGGAAGTCAGAGAGAATGGACCGACCGACGCGCTGGCTTGTTAGAAATGAGCAAACAAAGAATCTCAGCAGACAGTCATGAAGTTTTAACGTCCACACGTTTCAACCTTTGACTTCTCGCCTGACTCGGCTCTTCATCGCCGACCTGAACCGTCGCTCGCATGGAGACACGGCGCCGTGCGTGCAGGAAGTGAGTCAGTGTCTGCGCTCAGCGGGTTATTTGTGTTTTAAAAGGGTCGGATCATTCAAGGGGAACACGTTTTCAGCCGCGCTCCGTCGCCTGAATGCAGCTCACTCAGTTTTTGTTTAAGCGTTCACAAAAAGTGTCCCACTTCTCCGGGACAGTCCTCAGAGTCTCCGTCAGCACAGAGAGCTCGACCGAGTTCATCTCCGCACTCTCCTTCCTGTTTCTGTTTCCTGTCTGTTATTTCCTGTTCAGAGATTTTTTAAATGTTTAACACTGAAAATAAAATAAATCAAATCCTGATCGACCTCCTCGAGCCTCGAGCTGCAGCGGTCATTGGATTTCATGAGCAGACTTCAGAAAGTCTGAACGCTACACGCTAAACTGAAAGTGTCATTTCCTGTTTGGAAAGTGAAAGCAGCATTAAAGAGCGAGCTGGATCATTTCAAACTCACCATGTTCCACTTCGGGAAGAGGAAGTCAGTGCCGACGTACTCGAAGTAATGAGCAAAACCTTCTTTTAACCAGACGTCCTCCCACCAGACCGGAGTCACCAGATCACCGAACCACTGAAACACAGAGAGGAGACACAGTGTGGATGATTACTGAACGTGAAAAGATTCATAAACTGTCAGAGGAAGTCAGAAATATCTGATGAGGTCCGATCACAGAGCGACGGATCGAGAATTCACGACTCGTCCTGCAGGTCGCATTTTGTCCTGGCGATGGCGCTCCGTGAGGCTGATGCAAACATCCTCAGGGGATCACGAATGTCTGCTGCTGCCATGCGTAAACTCAGACAATGAAAAACAGAGAATTTAATTAAATCCAGTCCAACTTTGACTAATGAGAGCGGGGACTTGACTCCTGACGAGGTCTCTGCCTGACGACGTCAGACGAGCAGAGGCCAGCGGAGCGCTCGTCCTGAGCCGACATGATGAAGCAGGTCTGGTTCATCAGCGACACCGGAGGGGCCGCCAGCCATCAGCGCCTGGCGCTCATCTAGGCCGCGTGCTAACACCTGATTGGACGGTGAGTCTTCTCTCGGGGGCCGCCTCCACGACAGTGAAGTTTATTAAAGGCGGAGAATGCGGAAAATAGACTGAACCTCGCTGATAGTGGAACGCACGGCCTCGAGAGGAATGCATCTGGAGCCGGGCTGTTTCCCGGCAACACAGCTCGAATGAAGGCGGCGAAACGCTCGGGACAGACGTGGGACCCGGCCAGCAAACCTGCAGCTGTGAGGATGATCAGTAACAAAAGTTTACCTCCAAAACTCAATTCAAAGAATCACACGGCAGATTTCACTGAACACACTGTGTGTGTGTGTGTGTGTGTGTGTGTGTGTGTGTGTGTTTCGAGGTCGACCAGGCTGTTAGTTCTGACGTTTAAAGTTTCTGACTTTCAGCTTTGTGCATTTTTCTGTGGAGTGACACCTCCTCACCTGCCGCCTGTCACAGACGGCGTTCATCTCACTTCCTGTGAGACCTTCGAGGTGCCTGAAGGTGTGAAAGTTACAGACGTGAACCTCCTGTGTGTGACGTCTTCTCAGCACGCCGCGGGCCGAACAGATGGAGCGAGACTCCGTCACGTGGGCTGGAAACTAAAAACTTAACCCGGCCTGGAGCTCCGGACAGGTACGGCAGCCTCAGAGGGTCAAAACAGTCAGCGCACATACTAAATATGAATATGATAAACATACATATCTGAATATGAATTGCAGTACTTGTGATATTTCTATTTATAGTTTGATGAAGCTAAATTTGTAGATTAATAAAATAATAGTTTGTTCGCTGTCTTTATTTTAGGCCGGCCTTCAGCACAGACAGGAAGCAGAGACTCTGCGGACGCAGCGAAGCAGGAAGCAGCGTCCTGACATGAAGACAAACTTCCTCCACTTTCTCTCTGGCAGCCGCGGCCTGTTTCTGGGCAGGGATTCAAACCGACCACCCTGTGGGAGCTGGCAGACCGCTCAGCTGCTGCCGCTGCCTGGCTCAACAGGCGTCGGTTCAACTCCCTGAGGCGGAGCTGCCGTCACACTGGGGACCGCTGCCACAGGAAGCTTCACGTGATGAGGTGTGCGAGGTGGAACGTCTTCTTTAAGAAACCGGACGCTCAGTTTGAGTCGGAGAACTTTGGAGCTGCAACTTGTGGAAAGTCTTTCACATGAGAGAAAGACGGTAGAGTCCAGTTTACACCCGACACGGAGGATCTGAAGAACCAGATGAATCAGAAGCACGTCATGATCTTACTCTCACTGAGCTGAAGCTGAGCGTTTGAAAGAAGCTGCAGCGTCTGGCGCTTTGGGAGCGTGCGCGCTCTGAACAACATCCCAACATTAAAACTAAATGTCTAACGATGTTTTCTGGCCTCCAACCAAACTGATGCAACCCAGCGAAACTGTTGCATGACTCCAGTTGTTCTCTGCACGCAGTAACAACCTCCGGTCAGCTCTGCAGACCGGCCACTGGAACGTGCCCAAACATGGAGGCCACGTGACTCTTCATGGCTGAGAAGACGCGGACACAAACTACAACACCGGCAACGAGAGCGTTCAGAGAGGGGAAGCTGTCTGTGGTTATCGGACGCCTGCTCGGCTGTGAGGTTTGTTCTCTGTGACTGAGACAAACTGAGCTGAGCTGCTCCGTCATCATGTCCTCGTGCTCCGGGAGGATTTCATCCAACTCGGCTTCACGTTGGAAGTGGCTCAGTAAGTTTTGGGTTTGGTGCTGCTACAGTTTGTTCTGACAAATACAAAATATAATGAATTTACGCTGGAGCAGCGACAGACTCAATGAAGAGGCTGGATCCTCTGTCGTTGTTACAACTTGTCTCATAATTAAAAATGACGACTCGAGTAGTTTTCACGCCGCGTCTCCTCGCTCGTCTTCATTAGCTGCTGTCGCCTCTCATCCACTTTCAGCCTCATTAAGGCGTAAAAAGCCTCCGGCGGCTCGGACGGTTCTGATTCGGGGGAAGTTGCTGTGGATGTTGCTGTTGCCGTGGTTACGCACGCGCATCGTGGGCGGGGTTCGACGGTGCTGAGGCGGAGGATTCAGGGGAGGAAAGGTGGAGGGAGGTGTAAGATCACTGCTCCAGCTGAAACCGTGCGCCCGGCGAGTCAGATGAATCCTTCATCTCTGCACTAAAACAGAAGCGAGCTCACAGAATCAGCGAACCTGTCCTGATTTTATTGAAGATTTTAATAGTGGCACATTTTTTGGTTTTAGAGCTTCATTATTGAACTTTTCTGCTTTAAAATCACAGCGTCACGACACAGAAGGCTGGCAGGCAGACAGGCAGGCAGACAGACAGGCAGACAGACAGACGGTGAGCTGGGCTGAGGACAAACAGGAAGGAAACTCTGCAGCTTCATTTGAGCCTCTTTTAGCTCCTAGTTTTGGTTTTACTGAAGGTTTCCTGGTTAGCATGCAGCCTGCTGGAACTAGCTGGAAGCTGATTCAGATGTTTGGGAGCGTCTGAGGTGTCATGGGTACAGTGCACACATGTCCACGCTCAGGAAGTCTAAGTCAGGACTCGGCATCGCTGTGTGCGTTCCCGTGTCCTCCTTTAGCACATTAGCTCTGACTGATCTGACGCCGGAGCTTCAGTGACCTCCAGCGGTGCAGAGGGCCGGTCTGTGCGACCCGGGGACCAATCAGAGCTCTGCTTTGTTTCTTTTTCATTTTTGCCCCTGAAGGTCAGAAAGCACCAACGCAGCGTGTTATATATAGACGAGTGTTTGCAGCAGCAGCGTCGCTGCTTCGCTCCAGGGATCCTCCGGGGACGAGCTGTGGCAGCCGGGCTGCCGCGATGTAATGGACTACTTCTTTATTTTTAGTTACACTACAGTTTCTGTCCATGATTACAATGTTCAGACTAATTCTGCTCTGACTCGGTGAACCGACAAACACTGCTGCTTCTCTCCTGTTTGTTTCGACAGCAGCACCTCCGCGCTCGCCTTCCTCCACCTCTCCGTCAGCTGTCTCGCTCTCTTTCTGTCTCTCTCTCTCAGAACAAAGCCGCGCTGTGCCTTTGATCATCCTCCTCTTTCCTCTCCTCCCTCTGTCTGACCCTCGCTGATAAATATTCATCCTCTCTCTTCAGCGTTGGGACTGAATCTGATTTTCACTTCCTGGTTTGAATGGAGCTCCTCGCGGCTCCACGGCGGCCGGCACAAAATAAATCTGGCACAAACTGTTTACATGCAGACATCTGTGAGAGCGTGCAGACTGCCGGGATGTGAAGTTAATGCCATCAACAGCCACAAACCCTCAAACATTATGCTTGATTAATATTTGTGCGACTGTCGGGTCGGCTGCCGGCCAAATGCTTCTGGATCTGGATCTGTGCTGCAGAACAGACCGACCAGTGAGACCGTCTGGATGCCTGGTAGAGGGTTCTGGACTTGAACCGCGTTGATCTCTCGACCATGGAGTCAGCACTGACCGACGCTCGCTGACAGTCTGTGATGTTTCATAAAGTCGAGTCTGATGAACTCACCACAGACGGAAACACAGACCGTTTGTCAGACAGACAGTCTGCTCGGCTCTGATCGTTTCTCTTTATATTCTTGTTTTCTTGACAGTCCTGCTGCACTCCCATTATTCACTGTGTGTGTGTGTGTGTGTGTGTGTGTGTGTGTGTGTGTGTGTGTGTGATGTTTAAATTGCTATATAAAGCCGGCTGGCAAAACCAATCTGTCACAACCATGAAACCTTTGATTTACAACAACAAAACCTCAGCTAGGTGCATGCTGTGTGTGTGTGTGTGTGTGTGTGTGTGTGTGTACTTTGATGCATCCTGTCAATTAAGCAGAGACAAACAAAGCGGTGCAGACAGACGGGCAGCAGAGGTTTGCTGCTGGAGCACGTGGACGTAAACAACATGAATAAATGATTGATTATTCTAAATAAAATATGACGGGACATGATTTTTATTATTTACAGGCTGGAGTTAGTCTGCTTCATATTTCATGTCTGGTAGTTTTAGTAAACAAACAGCAGAACTCGTGACAGACGTTTAATTAGCGGCGTTAAACGAAGTTACAGCTTCTAAACGTAGGAATGAAACTGAAACGAGCAGAACGATGAGAAATCTGATCCGATCCTGGAAATGTGAAGCAGATGAACGTTAATCACAGGATTTATCGTTGTTTGGAGGAAGAGTCGGCGCTCGGCCTGTTTGACCCACAAACTGTTTCTATAAACAGCCGAGCGGCTCCATGACTCAGCAGAAACTCTTTGTGCTGTCATGATATTCTGTAAATATGATTTTGCTGTGGCCTGCTGGTCCCTCGCCATCTGTAACCCGCGCAGACACATGATCTGACGACCCCACTGAAGTCTTTAAAAGAAACTCACAAATACATATTTTCATTTTCCTGCTGCGAACAGTCTGAACCCAGGAGGTTTGAAGTCGATGCAGGACGGACCCAAACAGAAACGTGCCCGGACAGACGTCACCAACCCGGCGAGCCCTCGCCAGCGCTCGGCCTGTGGTGAACTGAATGGACGAGCTGCAGCTGCGGGTCGCCTCCCACAGCGGCTCAACCTGTGAGCGCCACTGTTGCTGCTGCTGCACGAGCCGAATAATCTGAGTCGCACGCTGTGTCTGCCAACACGTTCATATTTATACCTGCACGGTTTATTTATACATCCCTGCACGTTACTCTGCACTTTGTCGTCTCAGGACTTCGTGCGCTGACGATAACGATAATAAAGTTTCTGCTGTGTCGTCTCGTGAGAATCCGACCCGGATCCTCTGTTTGTTAAAGTGGGTCACACAGGTTCCATCAGCGACCGTCAGAAACTCTGTGCACTTCCTTGTTGGGGACTATTTCCAGCGGCGGATGAATCTACACTCGGTGCTGGTGTATGTGGGGCAGCAGGACGGTGTGTGTGTTCATCCAGTGTGTTTGTAATCGTTTCTGGACAGTGGAGCTCTGCGGCGCCGAGCAGACCATAAATCAAACAAACATGTTGGTGTATGAAGCACAGACTGTCTGCTTCCACATGAACCAGCGTACTGCTGCAAACATCTGGACGCCCTCGCACTAATCTTCGACACCTCCATCACTGAATCCGCCCTCACCTCCTCCATCACCGTCTGATATGCTGCTGCCACCGCAGGACAAGGTCAGGCTGCGCGGCGTATCATTCGGTGTAATCTTCCATCTCCTCTGGAGCTGCAGGACACGACGCGTGCAGGTGAGATTGTGGCTGACCGACACAAACTTTGTGTGGCACCATCAGCCAGCTTCCTGCTGGAGGCGGCCTCTGACCCCGACTTTACCCTCCACCCCCCAAAACTCAGCTCAGTCTGTTTCACATCTTTGGATTACTACGCCCGAAGATTCTGCATGAGACACGAGACGATTCCCTAAAATATGAAATGACTCTGATGTTAAAGAGTCTGCAGCTTCATGGAAAATAAATGTGTTCATTTATTCTTTGCCTCACTAACAAGCCACACACACACACACACTCATGGTGTTAGATGTTTGTTTATGGTCTGTTAATTAGCCTCGGACATGAGCAGGAGGCAGCACACACACACACACACACACACACACCTTGTTATTGATTGAACCTCCCCATCCTTCAGCGGACGCTTGTGTCCCGCTGAACAAATCACCTGAGGAAATATTTTCTGTGGAAGACGAGCGGGTCCGCGGGTCCATTCACAAAAACACTCGCTCAGCACAGACCTGGTGCATCGTGTGAATGTGCAGAGCGGCTCCGGCTGCCTGGACACTCGTAACAAATCGGAGCGATCACGAGCTGAATGTTTCAGACGAAAACAAAAAGTTTTAAAAAACTCGACAACATCAGGACAGACAGCCGAGGGTCAAAGGTCGACACAGGCTGAACCGATGGAGAAAGAAAGCTGAGAGAGAGAGAGAGAGAGAGAGGGAGGTGAAGCGAGAAAGAAAGAGTGAGACAGGTAGAGAACAATGAGATGATTTATGGCTCCGTGTATTCTAATGAACTCTATGCAAACACGGCCTGCAGTAATAAATTATCCACTTTGAACCAAAACACTGCAGAGAAAAATACACAGGCTGACAGCTCCAAAACACACGCACAACAACAGAGTGTGTGTGTGTGTGTGTTCTCTGTTCTTAAGGGGACCCGGTGTGCGCGTTAAGACGGGCCTGCTTTCATGGTTCTGCTGTGAAGTTAGCGGCGTGCATGTTTTAGAGTCCCCATGAAACAGAACGCAGAGCGCTCGCTCAGGAGGGACCGTCAGGGACCAATGAGTGTGCGGTACGTCCTCCATCGCCATGACGACAGAGGGACCAAGAAGGACTAAGTCAGCACAACTAGCCCGGCTAACAGCAGCAAACATTACAGTTAGTGTTTAACAAGGACCAGTCATCAGAGCCGGTACCGGTTCAGAATGGGCCGGCTTGTCTTGGTGTGCAGAGGACAGACATGCACGCAGACAGATGGAGTCACACCAAGTCACCGATGACCTCAGAGAACGTCCAAAGAGTGAAACCATTGCAGAAGAAGTGCTGAGGGACTACAGGGAGGGATAACAAACAAATTCATTGACTTGATACTTCTGTCCCTAAAACCTATCAAGGTCCTTGAACTCCCTTCAAGAACTCTTGGGATCTTCTCATGGACTCTTCAAAGACCACAGAACTCCTGGAACCCATTCAAGGACCTTCAAAAGCTCTTTGGAGAAGAACTTAAGGAAAAAGACCGCGGGGACATTATCAGAGCTCGCTGCTGAAGCTGCTGAGACGTGCTTCGTTTCAAAATCTAAAACAGGAGGCAAGAAGTTTAGCAAACTTGTGGAAAACTGAACCAAACTCAGACTCAAGGACCCGATCCTAAATGTAGACCTGAATAAAATATGCACTGTAACGTGTTGACTGAGAGAAAAACAGATAAATATGATCCAGCTTCACTCAAAGCTCTGACTGTATCTGTTTCTCTGACCCACGGGGGCCCGCTCAGCTCCGCTCTTTTGTTATTTTCATATTAAATCATTTTATGCTGCTAAATGACTTGGACTCATGAATGGAATTCAAATCTATGGAAGTCTGCTCATTTATCAAAGCAGCAGGTTTATTAAGAGCTCAGACAGAAGGCGTGAAGCGTGAAGGCTGTCACCACCGAGCGTTTTTGTTACAGTGCAGAGAAGCAGAAGGTCACACATCAAGGTAATCAATGTAGTATAGGAAAATTATTCATAGATGTCACAAATTCTAATGAGCCACCCACACAAACCTGAGACTGTCAGAACGATATCACCGTCCTTCAGCAGAAATAAAAACTGTTCCCACAGATTCGACGGCCTCCTTTCTGTTCTGAGCTTGGAACAAATGCTGCTTTACTCCTCCGACCACAGGAGGCGCTGTGACGAGCGCTGACTGAAATCAGACATCTCTGTGAAAGCTCTGAGGCATCGGTGACCGACGGTTTCCTCTAACACGCTGCATCAGCAGGAACTCCTACATTTAACTGTAAGAACTCGCTGGCCTGTCGATCATCTTTAAAGTCCCTAAAAACAAAGAGGCTCCTCAGATTCTGGATAAACTCTCTTCACGTCACCCAGAAGTCAGATGCAGTGCTGGAGCCTCTGCGGTGCTCGGCCTGGGGTGAGCGTCACTCCTCCAAACACTTCACACTCGGCGCTTCCTCGGGCCCCCGGCGATGCACCGGGCCACTGTGAGAAACTCATATATAGATACATACAGAGAGTCCCTCCACTTTAGTCACATATGGATAGATTCTAAGAATTGTGCAAAGTTCAAAAGTTGTCAGACGCCCTGCAGCGACAGGAACCGATGACGGATCTTAGATGCAAAGTGAAACGTCTGCAACAGCCAATTCAGTCACCTCTGACATCACACTTCTAACCCGAAATGTCAGCTCGCTTCCAGAACTCCTGGGATCTCCTCCTTGGACCTGCCTGGAGAACTTTTGAAACCTAATTACAGATTCCTTGAGCGGCCTCAAAGAACCCTAACAGTGAACGCTGGGACATTATCAGTGATCGCTGTTACCTTCCAGGACTTTTCACCAACACACCTGATTTAAGTAGAAGAAACATGGAGCAAACGGTGACAAACCCGTGAAGAACTCGACCAAACTCAGACCCGCAGACGCTCAGAGTGAAACGTGAAGCCACTTCACAGCATTAACAGATGTTTCGAAGATTTGTTCAAACTCGTTGGATTCTCGTGCGAGTTTTGATCTTGCGAGTTCGGCTGCGTTGCAAGGTTAGGATGCCCAGGGGACGCGAGTCAATTCACTATTTATAACATGACTGGGGCGGCACAGGGACAGGAAGTCAACAGGAGCGCTGCTCGTTCTCTCCTGTCTGCTGTGGCTGGTTGCAGCCACCTGACCTACATGGCGCATGTGGAGGGTGGATTGACGACAGATGGTGCGACTGCAGCCACCAAAATGTAAAAGCCCAAACAGCGGAGCGCGGTAACCTGACGGGACCGGAGCCGTGCTCCCGGGACGGCAGCGAAAATCCCTCCGCTGTCACAACCCATTAGAACAAAATAATTAAGATCTCAAAGCTCCGTGTCTCTACAAGACAGGGCCACAAGATTAGGTAATAATGATGGACAAGTCTTTGTAGATATCGTACTTGAATGGTTGAGTGGAAATTAATCAAATTACCAGTGAGAGCCGGAGCCTCTGGGGCAGCTGCACGCTCTGCCTGCTTGCTAATCCGGCCTTGCAGCACAGTTCACACGCTCCGCTCACTTCAGAAAAACCCCACATGTTCTCCTGTGACGGCGATGACGCAACATGCGATCGGAGCCTGATAGTCCCTCATGGAGCCGCTCAGGTGAAAGACGGCCGGCCTGATTCAGGTCCAGTTAGGAAACATGAAGTTCAGACTGAACGCTCTGAAAGGTTTCAGGTTGAAGGTAGAACGGGTTCTGGTGTGACGCCGAGGTTTCAACATGTTAAAGGTTAAGATGTAAGCAAAAAGGATTCAGCTCATCCAGTGGGAAAACACACACACATCGGTGTGTGTGTGTGTGTGCTGAATGACCCTGACTCTGCTGTCAGCCAGCCAGAATACACACTGTGCTATTTTCTGCTGCATATGGTCGAATTAATGAGAGCGAGAGAAAGACAGGGAGAGATCAACAGATGAAGAGACTAAATCTGCTTTCCTGAAACTCGTCCCAGTGTTTTTCTTTGTCGATTTTAATTAACAGACAGCTGAGAGGAATAAGCTCAGAGCTTCTCTGGCAAACACGACGTTGCGTCTGCGTCAGAGTCACTTTAACCGCTTGGTGGCTTCACGTATGACACCAGCACATCCGCCTGCACACGTCACCTTCAGCTTCATTTGTGATGCATCGCAGGTCTGAATCACTTGGTGACATCTGGGAATATATTCTGTTTATGCATCACACCTGTTCATCACATCACTTATAAACATCTGGGCACAACACGTTCTCTGAAGAGGACGAGATGAACTCTGCTGATCCCAAACTGGGGAAATTATCTGGTTACAGGCGACAACTGTGATTTATATGAAAGTAAGGAATGATCCAGGTGGTTTACTGAACCGTCCTGAGCACAGAGGCGCTGCTGGAAATGAGCTGATCCCAGGTTCAGGTTTGAATGAATCCGGTTCAACAACCTCTCTGACCTCGGATGCAGAGCTGGACTTGTCGGTCTTTACAAAAGTTAAGTGTGTTTTCTCCGGCTCTCTCCAGGCTCCTCTGATTCTCTCCCCAGAGGTGAACGTACATTAACCTCTTCTTCTTGTACCCTCCTTGGACACTACGCCTACCACAAACACACGAGCACATCCATGCACATCCATCCATGACAGCACGAGCAGGACTCTAAATTTCTGTCCTGCGCCCAACGTCACATGACGCAGTCCTGTGCTGTTGGGCTGTCTTTGCTCCTGGTCACTTCTGAGCAAATTAAATGTCTCGATTTCTTTGGAGGACTGATTCAAATATAAACTTTAAAAATCACCTGGATGCCGTTTGATTGGAACAATACTCATCAACACAGCCACCAGGACACATTAGCCCAAAAAGTATAAACACTTATTATTATTTGGAGCCATCAGCTAGTGGCCGCCAGTGGTACTGCAGCTGAACGCAGTGTGACACTGACTGTTTTGTTCATTTCAGTGTCTGAACTGATTCGCTGCATAACTCCGTCTGCGTTTCCCCCCGTGGTTGATGGAGGAAAACAGCTTGTCGGCTCACATTTCAGTCCACATGTTCTCCATCTGTTCACCTGAGAACAACAACAAAACAACTGCAGAGAACAATGTGCACTCTGAACCTGTCAGCAGCAGCATATGCTGACACCGACCATCACCGCTGATGTTAAAACTGGAATAACAAGTTCTGATTTGAGAAGTTTCAGTTTTTAAGACTTCAAATCAGACACACACACGGCCTGGTTGTTGTTACATTATGAGGACACTTGGCCTGATTGTGCATTCTGGGAGCAGACCAAGTACAGTCTCTGAGACTAACGGGAAATAACAATACACTTCTGAGGTGTACAGACATTCCTGATGGTAACGTGAAACTCCAATGCAACGTGACGTAACAGACTGCTGTCCCCACAACGTGATGAATACAGGCGCACAGTCGGCTAACTCTGTTTCTGTTTTGTAAACGCTCACAAGCGAGCGGGCTGATTAGTGAAAGCTTCAAGCAGCAACTTCCTCTTTCTTTGTTAGCGTGTGTTAGTGTGTGTGTGTGTGTGTGAGAAATAAATGGCTTCAGGATGAAATGGAGTGCAAAGTCAGAGACGAAACATTACTTTATCATTTCTCCTTCCTCTCAGTCTGACTAACAAAGAAGATGAAACAGAAGATGCACAAAGAGACAAAAACAAAAATGAAGGCGAGCCTCAGAAGACAGAACACCATAACTACATTTTTACGACACATCCAATGATATTTATGACTTAATATACTGTGGAATATCACACACCAAAGCTTAACATTGTTAGTTATACGGTTTTGTTTTTTTGCTCCGCACCAGCAGTAGCCTGGAGCTAATGTTCATCTAGACTCAGCAGAGAGAAATGAGAGTCTGAGGCCACATCCTGGAGGAAATTAAATGAAAAGGACACATTCTTCAGTCAGCCACAGGCGCTGCAATATTTACACCCAGCCTTTTCATTTCCATCATCAAAATGACGCCACCGAGCGCCGTGGATGTCGACTGCTTCAGCTGCTGTGGACTGGTGAAGGTTCCAGTGTGTCCTAAACCAAAACAGATTGTGTCACTTGACTTCTGTCCATGCAGACATGATGCGAGTACACTGACTCAGACACGCTGAAGGTGAGCGGACGTTCATCTGGGGCGTTTAGAAGATTTGAAATATGGTCCATCCGCCTCCAGATGGAGGACAATCACGCAGCGACGTGGCTCCTCAAACTCAAACTTTAAAGTCAGAGTTTTAATCCCGGCAGCAGAAGCTGAGCGACACTCACAGCTCTGATGTTTTTACAGTGCTCTCTTTTTGTACGTCTTACTCTCCTTTAGCGGCTGTCATATCCATTTTTTCTCTCCATCACTTTGTTTCTTCGCCTCTTTTGTCTCTCCTACACTCTTCCTCTCTCTCTCTCGTCCTCTCGTCCTGTATCGTTTAAGCTCTCACACACACACACACACACTCACACACTCCCTCCCTCTTTTTTGTCTTCACTGACTGAAACCTTTAAATTTTCTTCTGCTCCGTCGTGTTTGTCTGCCCGTCACGTATTCAATGTCGTACTGTAAAAACAGGATCATCTCCTCCGCTGTTGTTGTTGCCCGAGGAGCTTTGTAACACACACACACACACACACACACACACACACACACAGTGCTACAGTTGCATCTGTTTTGACTTCTGCCACGTTCAGTCTGTTTACAACCGGATCATTTGCATCTGTTGAAGGAAGAGTCGGCTTCTTTCCCGCCCTGCGCCTCGTGTCACGCTTTTCTATTGAAATTCAAAGTAAGGACGTGAAGGAGCGTCAGTGATTTCACAGCAGCAGGTTTCAGTCTCAGCCAGATAACATAGCATCAACACATTTAGCCGCCGCAGGTCTGTCATTTTTACCTCATTACCTTACCTACATAATTCAAAGCTCCGTGCTGCTGTTACGCACACACAGGAGCTGAATCCTGAACAGCATCGAGCGCTTCACGTGTCAGGAAGTCAAAGGAGACGTTAGAGAGGTAAACAAGCTGGTTCCTGAGTTCTGGAGAACCTTTCTATCCTGTTACAGGTTCTTTGTGAAAGCGTTTGCTCCACTCTTGGTGCCTTGAAGAACATTTATGTTTAACAGTCTGTATTCCTTTTAAAATCTTCTTACTGATGACGTTTCTCGAGTCGTGATTGCAGCAGCCGGTTCTTTGAAGAACCAATCAGTAACTTTGTTGTTCAGGCTGCAGAGACACTTTAAAAATGCTGCAATGTGACCCTGAGAAAGTAAAGACCCGTTCTCTCCCAATGTTAAGAACCAACCAGCTGTTTTTTCTTTCCACCAAATTTCTCTAAAAATCCGTTGATGATTTCTGAAACGTCGCCAGGCGGAAAACAAAAGACGCCAAACAAACGGGAACCAGGCGCGTGGCTGCAGGTAATGGGCAAACACAGATGTGAAATGATTGTGAATAAAGCAGCTTACTGTGTCTGAGTAAATGTTTCAGTGAGCAGCAGCTTTTTTCAGCCGAGCTGTTCCTGACACGTTTATGAAACATTCCTCGTGACTGAGACGTGTGAATATTTCAGCTCCTAAAAGCCGCGTCGCCCCAGAATAGAGACGTACGGAGTCAAACAAACACTGACATCATGTGACGTATGAACATTTACCCTGTGACCTCTGCACGTGTCGCAGCCTTCATGGGGAAACAAAGTGTCACTGACTTCATTGAAGTGGCTGACAGTGAAATGACGGCAATTACTGAGCGTGTTTACCAGCTGCGAGTGTCAGATGATTACGGCTGCTTGCTTGTAGTTTGCGCTCAGACACAAAACCACTAACGCAACTCGTGCCAACTTCATCTGACAGCTCGTTAACAGAAGCTGCCAGCAGCGCCATTAACGACACACACTGAGGAACACACACTTCACGAGGCTGGCCACGAATGGGAGCGCTGCTCTGCTGTGTTTGCCAGCGTTTAAAAGTTCTTAAAACATAAAATGAAAGTTTAGGGCAGGTGCTGCACCGCCTGCTGCACCGCCTGCTGTTGCGGCCGGGCACTGATACAGTTTCCTTAAAGCTCGTCGTTGAAGTGTTTCACTACCTGGTGGCAGATTTCGTGGACGACCACCATCGTCAGCTCCATCTGATAGGACGACGACGACACCTCGGCGTCCAACAGGATCTTCTGCTCCACGAAGACGCTCAGCCCCCAGTTCTCCATGGCGGCGTAGGGATGTTTGGGCACCGCCAACAAGTCTGCAAACCACAGGAAGCAACTCGTTATATCTCACACACACACACACACACTGAATGTGTTTCCCCATTAATAAACTCCCAGTCAGTGAGATTCCTCCATTAAAATAAGAAGCGACGCCGGCTTTGACAGAATGACTGCTGGCATCAGAGCACATCCCATTTTGGGTTAAAATTAAACTCATGAGTCATTTTAACAACCTGCCAAAGATCCTTTTTATCCTCACAACATGGATACAGGCAGTCTATACATATAACTCTACATATATCAGGACGAGGGAGAGCGAGGGGCGAGCAGCAGAATAAGAAGGACAGGATGAAAAGGAAGGAGAAGGGTTCGTTTGAGAAGTGAAGGAGGTGAGATGAGCTGAAAAGGGAGTTTACCTTCGGTGAAGAAGATTTATTAGAGTGGCGAGGAAGTAATTAAAGTCAGCAAAAGTGAAAAGAAACCTCCACGAACAAACAGTCAAGAAAAACTGAAAGTTATCCAGCGTGAGTCAGAGCGATGCCCGAGCACGGAAAGTTCAATGAACGAACATTCGACACGCACGTCCGCAGGTTGTCAACACGGACACGAATAAAATACTGATTCATTTTGTAGAAAACAGTTTAAATAAAGGTTCTGAAATCTGAAACACCGGTCACACATCGTCACATATTTTACGGCCTTCTGCTGTCACAGTTTGGCGTCTGAGGTCGACAGTGGGTCACACAGAGCTACCGGCTGTGATGCCTTAGCAGCTCACAGCGTGGCTGCTTCTGTAGTTTAGATGTTTAGAGTTCTTCCCTTTAAAGTTCGGCTCTAATTTGCAGGAAAATCTATTTTTACCTCGACGTCGAGGTTCTTCCTCTTTTCTCCTCTGCTGGTCTGTTTCTGTTTGTTTAAACAATCAGCAGCGAGTGAAGAATTAAACCGAGCCAAGAAAAGAAAATCTTCCAGCCGACTGAGTCTGACTGGTTCGTTCAAGTTCAGGTCACTGTGAATGTACTGTGTGTGTGTGTGTGTGTGTGTGTGTGTGTGTGTGTGTGTGTGATCAGGTCCCTGCAGCTGAAAATGCCAAAGATTCTGATTTTAAATTTAAATGAGGACCCACACTCCTTTTCACTAATTTAATGAGAGCAACACCTATTCTTCTTCCTGAAAAACAATTAGACTTTCGTTACAGCGAGGAAGCTCATTTTCACCTTCTCACCTCTCCTCCTTCTCCTTTTTAATCAGGTTTCCTCCCTGAAAGAAGCCCATTTTCTCCTCCTCCTTATTTTATTTTCCATTTACACTTTAAACAACTCGACATCTGGACTGAACAGCGGACGATTTCTACTTTAACTCTTTGTAGTCTGGCTTTTAGCTCCGTCTTTGGTCTCCACCAACTCCTGACCAAAGTATCTGATTATTGAGCTTCACTTTATTCATCAGCTGGTCTTCAGCTGTGTCTGTCTGCTGTTTGCTTGTTTGCTGATCTGTCTGACTGAAGCAAAGCACCTGTGGGCCGGGTCACGTCCTGCGCCCTGCAGGTGGTTCGATCTGAAACAGGAAACGCTAACAGCCAATTCAGCACGACTTTTCGTGGCACAGAAATGTGAACACAACAAAAAAACAAACTTCAGGCTAAAAACAAAAGTCAGGTGCAGCACGCAGCTGCCACAGACACCGTTCTGCTTAATTATTGCAGATTTTACACGCTCGGTACACGCACTGATGTTAGAACGGCTCCTCAACATTATATTCCTGGGACAGTAAACTGTAGCTGCTGTTAGCTCATGTTAGCACAGTTTGTTAGCCGGGAGGGAGGAAGAAGAAGAAGAAGAAGAAGAAGAAGAAGAAATTCTCTGGGAATGCTGAAGGGGGGGAGCCAGTGTCGTGCCAGAACAGGAGCTGGGCAATCAGGCAATATGAAAAATGAAAAATGCCGATTTCAAGTCGCTTACATCAGTTTTTAAATTCAGTTTTTGTTCCTCACATGAAGCTTCAGGCGACACTTTGAGCCTCAGTTTAACATTTTGTTTCACTTTCTCCACACGGACCAGAGCTGTCAATCATCAAAGACATGTGACATCACCTCGGCTCGACAGCTGTCAGTCATCACACGAGCTGTGACTTATTGTTGCTGCTCTTGTTGACAGCTCCTATAGCGAGCTGAAACACACACACACACACGTAGGAATAAAGAGTTTTCTTGAATCTGTTATTGGATTGTTTCAAAACACACACACACACACACACACACACACACACACACACACACACAGTCTATAAACTGCCTGAGTGAGTTTTGCAATCATAGCCGAGCAAACAGCTCGCAGCGTGTGCGCACATGCATGTGGTGGATTTACACACAGTGTGTGAATCAAAGTGTATTTTTATTCCAGTTACTCTTCAGTTATGTTCCTCGTTTGTTCTAATTATCTAATGACTTACATAAAAAGTTGTCACTGTTTACAGACACAGTGTGAAGTTTGAGTTTGTGTCATTTCATAAACACGCCGCCTGCTGTTTGTCTGCACCTTCACAATCAGCTCAGATTAACTGAAACACACACACACACACACACACACACTCAGAAATGTCACAAGCTGAATTACACAACCAAACTGTGTCTGAGGGATCTTCGTTTATTTTTCACCGTCTGGACAAAGTAACTCCAGAAAAAACTGCTAATGCTAACATGCTATTGTTTAGCAGCAATAATATTTAATTTGTGTTTATTAAACTTACAATGTTGCTGAGGCCGAGTGTTACATTCTATAAATAAATTTGACACACTGCAGCTTTAGAGGGCGGAGAGGTTGGGAACCACACATGCAGCTCACAAACGGACTGACAGCTGTGGATGTTGATGTTGATGATGATCTACAGGATGAACGCGGTCCTGAAAGTTGTTCTGAGTCGACGTGAACGTTCAGATGAAGAAATAATCCTGCAGCAGAGAGCTCGGCTCAGTCAGCAGCTGTCAGTCAGCGCTGTCTGGAAGTTAATCAGGTATGAACACCATGATGTGACTCCTCGTGTCACCCCGGGCCGCCTCTTTTACCCAGCATGCATCTTTTTTGAGTGAAGGCAGTCATGTTAAATGTTTTGAGGAACTCTTCCTGCCTGAAGGCTGGAGTGGATCTATTTCTGGGAACTGTCAGGAGATTTGATGTATAGTACTACATTAAAATGTAAATTTACTCCCAGACACTGACCTGCAGCTTTAACTGTTATTTGGATCTTCATGCTGGGAACACTGCTCCTTTAAATGAACGTAAATTTCATCAAATTTTGAACTTTAAAGACTGTCTGAGTCCTTTTAACTCACCAATATCAGATTTATTTTAAAGATCGGCTCCAGTTTTGCACTGTCAGACGTGAGGCCTGAGAGTGAGACAGACTCAGAGAGTGAGACAGAGAGTGAGACAGTCTGTGGCCGCCTGGAGACATAAAAACAGCTGCTGCAGACAGAAAACTCTCTCACTGTGTTTCTGTCCCAGTTTTCCAGCAGCTGAAGAAGAAATGCGACAAACAAACACGACACAGAAAGTCGCCCACACGTGTGCAGATGTTCCTCGTTTGTTCTAATTATCTTCAGTCTGTTCGTTCTCCATTAGGCGGCGGCGGCGGCGCTTGTTCTCCTTCGCTCGATATTAACGACTTACACAAACCGCATCGAGCGGCGCGAACGCGATCGGCTCCGTCCGTCGCGTCCTGCTGTTGCTTACAGTCAGACGTGTGAAGTTTAAATTGGGAGCTCACACATATCAGGATATAAACGTGGCCGCCTGCAGATCGTCTGGCACCTTCAGAAGCAGCTGAAGTTAATTTGAACACTCGGAGACGTCGCGGACCGAAGTTTACGTAACCAAACTCTCTGAGCTTTGCTTTGAGTTTTCACTGAAATCCTGAATTTGACTTGAAACAAACCGAGTCTGAACAACGTGCAAACAGTTTGAAAGGCTTGAAACTGATCAGGCTCCAAACTTTCATTCAGCCGAGCGGTTCTGGACCGGCTCGGTGTGAAAAGGCCTCACAGTTCAGACATAATTCATCACATCATCGCGCTGTTCAAACCTGATTCATCATCCGAGCAGAAGCTGTCAGAGTGACAGCAGAAGCTGTCTGCGCTGACGTCTGACTCATCAACCATTTCTGTAGTTTATAGTAACAGTTTGTAGGTCGGAGACAAAGTGTCCTCTGCAGGAACAAACAGCCCGACACCATTCATCAACACAGCGGTCCATTTCATCCAAACTTTCGTGTTTTGAAGGTGAAATCCGCACAGGAAGTTCAGCTCTGTGACACACGAGCGTCTTCACGCGCGCGTTCATCGCTCGACCCTAAATGTCGACACGGGGGAGGAAACAAGACGACTCATCAGAGCGCCGCGTTCAGGAACAAGAACAGGACAGTCCGTGTTTGTCCGGTCCAAGCAAACATGTCCAGTGTCCAGTCAGCAGTTTGTGTGAGGAAACAAGCTTCTTAAAGGCCGCTCACACCTGGAGGCTCAACCCTGAGACCTCAGACGGGGGGAGGATGTTCAGTCTAGGCGAGTTTCTTCTGTTTCTTTCATTCTAGTTTTGAATAATGAAAATAATGAAAATATCAGATGCTCTGCTCCCTCAAACGACACGAATCTGCTCGTCAAAGTTCGACCCAGTGAAATATTCCGGTGCGTTTGTCTGACTGCCTCGATTTGTGCCACGAAATCTCAAATTTACGGCTGAACCCTGAATGCAGCACCGATCCGGCCCTCTAATTGGTTTGAAAGACGACCCGCGGTCGACCCATCAGCCGAGGGGAGGCGAAGCGTGACGTACGGAGCAGAACAGGCAGCTCAAGTGATGCATCATAAAGATATATAAGTTACCATGGAAACATAATATGAACGCCGCCACGCCGGCCAGCACCCAATGACGTGCGGCCCTTTGCACGTGGGGCGGAATGTGATTGGCTGACAGCTCATTATCCACTTGGCTGAGGCTCAGACAGCAGAACTGATTGGCTGGCTGGGTGAGGAAATGAAACACGATTGGTTTAACTTAAGGGGGAAATGCAAATGAGGCTGTTTGGTTTAAGGTGGAATATGCAAATGAGACATTATACTCAATAGACATTTAAATTAAAACGAAATGAATCGTTTCATTTCAGCGGCAGAATGAACCTTCAAGGGGTTTTCTCTGTCACAACACACACACACACACACACACACACACCTACACACACACTCTCCAAGTTAAATTAGATTCAGGTCACGCTCTCTGTCGTCGCTCTCGTGGCTCCTCTGGTGTTTTACCTGCGTTCTGTCGCCTCCTGTAGCCTCTCTGTGATTACTCTCTCTTCTTGTCAGAGGTGGAAAATAACTGCATATATTTGCTGATGTGGCTCTGCAGAGAGTCCAGGTGCAAAGTGTCCCTCAGCTGATTTTAAAGGGGAAACACCAACATTGTGTTTTAGATTTAAAGGTGACTTTACTCGCCGAACAGTTAGAAAAATGTATTTTTAACATCTCTGACGGAGCTTTGTTACGTCTGAGGGAAGACCCTGGATGGTGTCAGCTCATGCAGACCTACCAGCACCCAGGACCAGGACCAGGACCGAGCGCGGGTTACAGACACTGTCTTTGATTCAGGACTGTTGAATCTTTCCACCACAGCCCCGGTGAGGGAGCAGACTAGCTGAGGTAAGGAAGAGTTTACCCAACCTTTATTTTACCTCCACAACCTCCATCCAGGTTGACCCAGCTCGCACTAATGTCTACATTTACAGTTTCCAGGCGCAGAGCGCCTTGACCCCGTCTGTCTGCTCGGTGTGTGTTTCCCACCTCCAATGTTTCAAGGCTTCGAGTCAAAGCACAAAGTCAAAATAAATGTGTTCTGAGTCTGTCAGACCAAAGAAGAAAGACGAATTCATCGGCCTCAGCGTGTCATCGAGACGCCCTTTAAGGACCGCCCACTCCGGTGACACATCGCTCAAAGTCTTTTCACGTGTTTTCAGCAGCTATGGTGCAACATGTTTAATGTGCTCAAAAGAAATCTCAGTTTGGACTTGAAGGTTAGAAACTTCAGCAGCCCCAAACAAACACGCTCCTCTGCTGATCCCATGCCGTCTTTTTAAACCTGCACACGGCAGCTGCAGGATGGATGAGGTTAGAAAAAGATCATGGCTGTGGGAAATAAAGTGAGGCAACTGAAACACTTGGTTCAGGTTGGGGAGAGATCATGGCAGGTCTGTGACAGGACACAAGTTTGCCTCTGCCTGGAAGTTGGACACTTATTTTCCACCTGACTTCATAAAGGGAGCAGGATGTTTCGCAGGACTCTGGCATCGGATGTAAATTGCGAGGTGAGGAATCGCCCGACGCGGACGTGAATCACGGCTGCTGGAGGGACGGAGCGTAATCCAACTCCCGATTTTACCTCCAGAAAACACAACTGGCAAAGTGGCAGTATTTTTAGGGTAGTGAGGGCGGCCTCGGCGCTGCCTCCTTGTCAATTATTTTCTTCCATGAAGACGCCTCATCATCTGCCGTTTACGATGGAGGCGAAATTCTAATTTTAGATCTGGGTCTCGGTCTTAAGCGAGCAGAGATCCAATCTAAAATCTGTCCACACAGATTCATTATCAGCTAAATTAGTCTGCCTGCCTGCTAACTGCTGACATATCCAAACACACACACACACACAGCAAGACAAGCAGCACAACAGCCACTCATGGACCCTGCGAGGCTGTTGTTTTGATACAGAAGCAATTACGGCCACCATCCAGCGGCGGCGGCGGCATCGCGTTCACCGTGATTCACTCAGATCAGCAGAAGAACAGACGAGGACGCACATAAAAGCGTCCGCCCTCCACCGCACCCTGAATCCAGACACCGCTGAGCTGTTTTTACGCTTAATGCAGCCAATTAGTGCACGGAGTGTCACCGACGTGTCAGATGCTGCCACACCGGAGCCACAAACTCCTTTACCGGAGGGACCCAAACGTTATAGTTGGAGAATGGAAGGTGGGCACGGTCAGAGCCGGACACCTCGACCTGCTGCAGGTCACTGGAGGTTATGGATTATTGTATTTATGGATGCAAGTGTTGCAGTGGTCAGTCTGAGATGTCTGAAAGGTTTACTGAAGGAGAGTGATGCAGAGCGTTCTACGTGATGTACCTGTCCGGTGTGTCGAGTGTGATCGTCTGACCTCATTTACTGCAGAATGAGGAGCCGGAGAAGTTCTGCACAACAATGAAAGAAGGGTGAAGTTTGTGTTCGTCCCGGTCATGCGCTCAACCTCAAAAATAAAAATCAGTTCAGAAACAGAAAAATGTGGCAGTCCATCAACCAAACCGAACGCCTGCAGAGCTCCACACTTTCAGGATATATCCCTGATATCCAGCTGTAAACGCCTGTCAGGCCGTTCTCCCAGCGTGGATGGTTTTCCCACAGCGGGAAGTGTTTGATCCAGGCCCGATTTTTGGATTAGCGAGGGTGAGGCGAGGGGTATTCACCACCAGATGCCTTCGAATCCACCAGACCTTCAGTGATTACTTTGGATTCTGAAGGAGACTGAATAAATGAACGAACGGTTTGTACAAACGTTTGTTTGTGGTTTGAAAATCAGCTTTATGATTCTGACAAACGTTATTTGAGACGCCGTCGAGTTTTGTGTGAAGATTATTTTCGGCGGCTGAGAACTCCTCGGCTGGTGTTTCCTCGTCGCTGTGGAGGGAATACCTCTCTGAAATTTTAATGAGCAACTTTCACTCTTAATGGAATTTATTTCTGGACCATTCTTTTATTTCGGAGCTATTTCCAGGCGGTGCCGAGGGGTCCTTCTGTACCATTTACATCACAGATAAAGCTCCTATTTTCAGTGTCATTCACACTCTGTGTTTCCTTGCTCCCTCCTTCTCTTCCTCTCTGCGGTCGAGCTCCACTTGTCCACCAATTATCTTTAGCTCGTTCAGATAAGAGCTGCTCCATATTCAACAGACACGAGAAGAGAGAGGAGAGGCTCTGAATGTTAAAATGCCTCCGCAGCCACCGGCAGCCCGACCTGCAGCACGCCACAAACAAACAGCCACGGCAGCTGCTGCACGGCTGATATCTTCATTAGCACATGATGCGAGCGCGCTGCGCGGAATAAGGAGCTGTCCTGAGGGCAGATCACGAGGTCGGTGAAATAAAAAAAGGTTCAGACCGACACGGCCAAAAGTTTGTGGACACTGTACGACGGACAGGTGCAAAAATACACTTGGAAGCTTAAATCCATCACAATATTACACTGATTATTACATCACTGTTACTGTTCTGTTCTGTCCAGCTGACGACTAAAAGCGTCTTTTTTGGACTACGATGTTCGAGACTCGAACGTAAACTTAAAGCCTTCCTTAAATCTGGTTATTAAAGTAAAAAATTCAGCTTCTCTGGTGAACAAACTTCCTGTTTGTATTTAACCTGCAAACTACGGAGAACACCAGGATGAAGTCCTGATGACGTCACATATGGATCCGTCACGCTGCAGACATGAAGATTCTTCGTAGCTGCTGCTGACTTTTGTTTCTTTGCACATGAACTGAATTTTCTGTCAATCTAATCAGTTCCTCAGCTAATTGGCCGAGGCCAAAAATACTCTGAAGCGCGACGAAATGTGGGAACAAGTCGACTCTAATACGATTGCTCAGTCATCTTCTCATATCAGCACCAATCCTGACCCTGTTCTCCGTCAGGCCCGCTCCGTTGGACTTTCAGCTGCAGCAAAGTGGCTCATTGGTAGAAAGTGAAGCTGGTGATGAAGGTGTGTTTTAATAAGACTGAAGACTGTGTGAAGGTCTGCGGCTGGTCCTCACAGAGACAGACGTCCACGCGCAGACGGTGACTGTGAAGATGTCGAGCTGTCAGTCCTGATACAAACTCAGAATCTCTCTGTCTCGCTGCACAAGTGGAAAATCAATATGTGTGTGTGTGTGTGTGTGTGTTTGTGTGTAGAGGAGACTCAGAGGACAGTGACCATCAGATCGCCCGGGGCTGGCTGATTGGCTTGGCTCGCTGCCAGGCCGGCCAATCAGAGGCCTCGATTTCCCCGCAGCGATAAAAGCTGAAAAACATTTTTACAGGCGAGCGGCGTCGACCTTTAAACAGAGCGTCTGATTTCATAAATGAGCTGATTGGTGCCATCAGCCAGACTTCCTGTTTGTGCTGTCTGGTTTCTGATTGGACGAGAGATGGAGCTACTGTCACCAGAAAGCTGGAATAACTACTTCCTGTGTTTACATTCACCTGTTACTCAAGAATCATGGAGTCAGCTTGTTGATCTGCATGTCTTCGTGTGGATGCCTCACCTCCACCCGTCTCCACTCACAGGTCTGACTGTACAGCGACCTCGGTCTATGCTGACTCTTGGACCTGTCACAGCAGCTCGCAGAAGCAACATAATTGTCAGAAACACTAAAGAGTTGATGACTGTCCCACAGCGAGCACACACTGCTCCCTCTGAGCTCCATTCACATGCCAGCGGGCTGACAGAGGAGGAGAAGCCGCCGAGTGTATTTCCCCCCTGTGGGCACTTTGTTGTGATTGGGGCGGGAAATGGTGGTTAAAAGTAATGAGAGGTAATGAATTGAAGATGGGTGGCAGAGCGGGAGGCTGACAGGAGGTTCGGTCTCTGCTGGGCCATCCAGTCAGTCCTCACGACGAGAACTGGGCGAATAAGATCAGCTCGGCTTCACGGGCTGTTCTAAGAGTCTAAGCCAAACCTGCCTTCCTCTCGTTGGGACGCAAAGACATTTTGTGTCAAACTACATCAAAGTTTTGGAACTTTTTGTCGTCTAACGTGACAAAGTTACGTTTCCAAACCAGCAGAAGGAGTTAACACCCGACGTCAGCCGGGAACAGCGACAAACGGCCGCCACAAGACGACGTCACTAAAAGAGCTGGAGACGAAACTACGGCGGCTCCTCGGACAGGACCGTCGCCTTGAGATGGACTCCACCTGGAAGGAGGAGGCGAAGGAGGCCAAGAACAGCCGATCTAACTTGGGGCGAAGCGCGACATGCTGCGCGGGACGGGACCAGATGGAGGTGGACAGTTCCAGGGGGAATGAAGAGGATTCAGTGAAGTGGAAGCTGAGTGAGTCAGTTTGAGAGTCTGTGTTTCACTTTCAGATAAGTGTGTTCAAACAGGATGGACGCACACGTCTTTGTGCCATTAGAATCTCCGCACAGAGTCTCTGAGACCGTTTCTTGCCTTTAATTGTCCTTGGCTCTTCAGATGGCGGTTAAATATTGAAATGTCAACGCTGACAACTCGTCTGAGACGGGAAGTAAAGTAAGGACACCCGAGGCAGCAATTTGAGCTAACTGTTACCTTTAACGCCGTCTGTGGGCACGACGCAGATGACTCAACTGAGGAGCCGATGTTGCTTGACACCCATTACCGCTGGTGGACAGCTGTCATACAATTTACAGGCTCCCGCCTAACAGTAAAATTAACTGCTCCTCCGTTTCCCCGGCGCGGTTGCCATGGTCGCGCCGAGCGGTGCAGGGAGATATCGGAAGGCGATGGCGGCGGCTCTTTGTCTTTGTCATGTTTGTGGTTCAGGCAGAGGCGGCGGCAGGAACCAGCGGCTGTTTTGAAGGCTCCTCCACAGTCACATCAGATCTGCACCTGACAGCGCGACGAGTCGAAGAACAATGAGGGTGTTAGAGACGGATGACAACATCTCCGTCTCCCAGCAGAGTGAATCCAATAACCAGCACGCGGGGCGTTTATGTAACCTCTTTACTCCATCTTCACTCTCGTTCCTCCATCTGCTCGTCTTCTTCGCGGCCCGCCGTCTTCTCGTCTTCCCGCTCTCTTCTGTCCTCTCCGTCTGCTCGTTTCTCTTTACATTTTGTCACGCAGATCACTCTTCGGCTCTGCCATCTGTTTCTCTGCGCTCCTTCCATCGGTCTCTCCTGCTTCACCAACTGGCTTTGTTGGGCTGACCCGGCGTGAACTCTGAGCGGTGCCATTCATCTCGCGTGTTCGTGACCTCGTCATCGCGGCAGACTGAGGATGTCACAGGCAGCACCAGAGACAATGTCAGGCGCCGACTGTGTGATTACACGTCGACAGAACTTTGGCTGAGAGAAATGCAAATTATTATGATGCATAATTTACACTGACGTTCACCCTTTAACAGTCCTGATGAGCTTTGGAGGCACCTGGAAAACCTTTAATTGATCGTGATCAGAATGGGTTCATCCTGGGATGACCTGAACCGAGACCATTGTATCCAGACCAAACGGGACATAGACTACCTCAGAAGATAATATTCCTCATTCACATCTTATTCCATCCATTTTCCCGGCTCGGGTCGCGGTGGCACCACATTGTTCTGCGTTCTAGCTCCTCCTGCAGGATCCCGAGGCGTTCCCGGGCTTGTGTTTTAAATTCCCTGCAGCGCGTTCTGGGTCTGCCCCAGGGGTCTCCTCCGAGCTGGAACACCTCCGAAGGCAGGCGGCCGGGGGGCATCCTAACCCGACGCATTTGTTTAATTTGCAGCAGGAAGTTTTCCATCCAATCACAGTGATGCTCAATAAATCAGACGAGTTCGTGCCATCCCCGCAGTTTGTCTGAGACAAGACCAATAAAAACCTGCAACATTAAAATAATGCATGCTGAGTACCTTTACTTGCGTTTTAGTAGTTAGTACTAGTCGTGTATTTAATGGTCATACTATTGTACAATGTGAATGAAGATCCTAGTACTTCTTCTTCCACCACAGGAAGAAATCCCTCCTCTGTCTGAGGTAGACTGGATGTCTTTTATTTAACAGATAGTGAAGCCTCCCGAGGAAACTTTGTGATTTGGAGCTATAAATTAACTTGATTTGACTCTGCTGCCCTCGTCCGGATCGATACCTTCAACATTTTCAGGGGGAGCAGTGTGCAGAACCGAAGCACGAGCCTGGACAGGCATTCACGAAGGCCGCAGCGGCATCAGGAACTCCCAGATGGACTTTGCAGGCAGTGAGGAACTCGTTCCTGCCCTCAGGGCTTCTCTTTAAACTCAGGTTAACTGTCTCGGCTCTTTTAGCCAGAGAACCGCTTCAACATCCCCCAAAAAGCTGCTGTGCAGATTTGTTTCTACTCAAACTAATAAAGCTTGTCATTTGTTCTTTAGAGAAACCACTGCTTGTTCTGGCTGTCCAATGAAGAGACAAAAACGTCTCCTGTCTCAGACCAAACGCACCAGAATGAAAATGTGAGTGTGTGTGCAGAATGGAGAGCAGCAGACGAGCTGCAGCAGAATCCAAATAATCACAACATTCATTTTCTCAGCGAGACTCTCCGTCCTCGTTGGAAACGATGACAACAAAGTTCTCCGAGGTCCTTCAGGGTTCCTTCAGGGTTCCTATAATCTCCAAAAGTAGACTGTGATGCAGAGCCTTCAGCTATCAAGCTCCTCCTCTGTAGAACCGGCTCCAGTTCTGGTTCTGTGGGCTGGTTCCTCTTTGATGGAGCTTCCAGGCTCAGGTGGATCACGGCTACACTCAGATGGTTTCTGCCTCTCAAAGGACGTTTATCCTCGCCGCTGTCGCCGAGTGTTTCGTCATGGTTCCTCACTGTCCAGACCTGCTCTACGTGGAAAGGTCATGTGACGTCCAAGGGTTGGCTCATACAGGTGTTCTTAATGGTGTTCTTACAGGTGTTCTTACAGGTGTTCATACAGGTGTTCATACAGGTGTTCATACAGGTGTTCTTACAGGTGTTCTTACAGGTGTTCATACAGGTGTTCATACAGGTGTTCTTACAGGTGTTCATACAGGTGTTCATACAGGTGTTCATACAGGTGTTCTTACAGGTGTTCATACAGGTGTTCATACAGGTGTTCTTACAGGTGTTCTTACAGGTGTTCTTACAGGTGTTCTTACAGGTGTTCTTACAGGTGTTCTTAATGGTGTTCTTACAGGTGTTCTTACAGGTGTTCTTAATGGTGTTCTTACAGGTGTTCTTACAGGTGTTCATACAGGTGTTCTTACAGGTGTTCCACCTGAAGGAAACGACGGTCGCTTAAATCGACACAGACCTGATTTGATGTCAGTAAACACTTGATGTGAACGGCCTTTTAAATAATGACGCCGGTCGGCGAGCGGCTGCCAGCTGTTAACACAGCAGGTTGCTATGGTTACGGGTGTAAAGAGGTTACAAAAAAAAGAGACGCTGCCACATACGGTTTGATGCAAATTGACACTTATTATGATTCCTGTCATCCAGCCACAAAGCGAGGCTGAACGGTGACGTGATCGCCGTGACAACGATCAGATACAGACAGGCAGACAGACAGAGAGAAAGGCAGACAGAGAGACAGGCAGACAGAGAGACAGGCAGACAGAGAGACAGGCAGGTGGAGGTAGACAGAATAGAGAGATGATTTATGGCTTCTTATATTCTAATGAGCTCTATGCAAACAGCCTCTGTAGTAATAAATTATCCACTTCAAACAAAAACACTGCAGAGAAACAGAAAAGAGCTAATACAGGAGATTAATTAGCCTGGTTCATAGGATTACACACACACACACACACACACAGAGGAAAAGTTAATCTAGTAATTAAACCTTTTTCAAAATGTAATTTGGCTGCGATGTGATTTTTATTTAACTCATTCATTATTTCCTCTGCAGTCCACAACAACACGTTCAGCAGTTAATCACATCAAACGTGACGTCTCACCCAAAACACACCTGAACAAAGGGAGGGGCACCAAAGGAGCTCATTAATTAATTAATTAAGCATTATGTTGATGAATGAGAATATTCCTCCTCCAGCAGAGCCTGATCTGCGCTCTAGAAATACAGTGAATGATCTGAGATGTGTGCGAGGCTTTAGTCCGATTTTCTGATCAGAAAAAAACTTTAGAAATCTGCCGTGTGAAGATGAAGAGGACGTCACAGTGGAACATCTCCTTTTCTAATCCAACAGCAGGTCAAAAGATGGTCACTGCTGTGCAGGCAGAGAAGCTTCTCACTTATTTAACGCACAGCAAAGAAAACATGTTGAATTAAACGTGTTCAGTACTTTTAGATTGAAAACCTGCAGGGATGAAGAAGGTCCATTGAAAACCTGCAGTTTGAATCCTTGAGCTGAGATGAGACATCACGGCTGTACACTTATCTTACATTATCCCTATACCTACCACTTACATTACATCCTGTTTAATTAACAGTCTTATCTTCGAGTGTTTGAGGAATGATTACATTAGACGTTTATTATATTGATGAGGAGCAGAAGTCTCTTTACTTCTCGCCGTCACATCGTCTGTGAATTTCAACCTTCACCGTTAAAACAATGAACAGACTCAGGAAGTCGAGCTACTTTGTCTCTTTTAATGAAATGTTGAGTCTTTTTCTTCTGTTTAAACTGAGTCATGTTTGGACTGAACAATAATCAGATCTAAAAAACATCTGGTTTAATTAAAGGCACGGTGAGTCTGTGTTAACTTACAGTCTATTATCCTGTTTAATTCAATATTTAAGGATTATTTTCTAATGATCTTTACAAACCTCACATGTTTTCACCTTGACTGCTAAAAGAACTGACACACTCAGACAGTCAGCAGTGAAATATGCAGCCGCCTTCATCTCTCTCCATTCTAACATCTCGTGAATGCTCTTATTCTTATTCTAAGTCTTATTTTTAATGTTGGACCTTCACCTTAAATTCAAACTGCACTGAGGATCTGATGTTTGAGTCGGACCACACAAAGATGTCACCCCCGCCGTGCAATTATCAGATTAATTGTGATTTAATCCACTTACAGAATTAATCCTGCTTTGTCCGAGCAGCCTTCGGGCTGATGATGGGGCTCATTATGAGGATGTCAGCGCGCCGGCTGAGGCGCTGTCCTGTGGCGTGCGCGCCGCTCCGGGCTGCACCAGTTCTGTCTTAATAACATAAATCTGAGCGTGTTAACTGAGGTTAACCAGCAAAGGAAACACCACCCAGCGCTCAGTGTTTCTGCTTAAAGAAACCTGAAGAGACACAGCTACAGTTCAGTCAGTGCTTAAAATGCTGGTGAACCTTCTTCATCATCCACTGAAGACTTGAGCTGCTCAAACCTTCAGGATGAAATTACTGGATTAATAAGATGGAGGCAAAACGATGTGAATATATAATTCATGTTATTGGCCACAGCAGACTGAGCCAGGTCTGCTGATGTCTCACTGTATGTACGTGTATGTTCAGTGGAAGAAGTGTGTAATTTAAAAGATATTAAACGGGGAAAAGGAGTCGGCGCGTAATCGTTCAGATGAGTTCATGAACGTCTGCACAGCTGCATCTTTTCTAATATTCTTTTATTTCAGTAAAATTAGCCGCTCTGCGCTCACGCTGATTATTAACCGCCAACCTGAAACAGACGACGTCGCAGAGTCAGAGTCTGCGAGACAAGTTCCACCTCGGAGGACGATGAAGGTCTGAGAGTCTGGAGGACGCAGCGTGCAGCTCTCTGTTCGGCAGTGAGTGTGACACACGCAGAATGTTCCGGATCTGAAGCTTGTAAGAGCTTTAATCCAGTCCACATCTGGAAACACACACCAATGTGTAAAAAAGTTTTGATGCCTGTGTGTGTGTGTGTGTGTGTGTGTGTGTGTGTGTCCCTGCTTAATGAACTTTGCTGACCTCTTTAGCGGCTGCACACACGCAGCGACCCGTGAGTCTGAGAATGTATTTATTCCTGATTATGTAAATGTATTTTTATCCCGACATGTTTTCTTTTTGATTAAACACACACACACACACACACACACAGATATATACCCCATCAGCTGTACAGCCTCTTCTTTTAAAGACAGAACAATGAGTTTGTCCCAGGAGGACGAGTCCACAGAGGATTGATTAACACACACGGGGAGGGAGCGGATGTGTGTGTGTGTGTGTGTGTGTGTGTGTGTGTGTGTGTTCTTCTGAGCAGATAAAAGCAGAAGAAAGAAAACGCAGAGACAGATCCACACTGAGCCGCAGTCAACCAATGAAATCACTTCAGTCAGCGGCGAAGGGTCAGTTTGAGACGGGAATTTAAGATGACAAGTCTGATCGAAAACCTGGGAATCCTCCCGTCCTCTCGTCCTCCCGTCCTCTCGTCCTCCCGTCCTCCCGTCCTCGTATCATGAAGTTTGAATACGTTGGTTAATTCTCTGTCTGTCTCTGCTCTCTGCCCTGTCCTCAGTCAGGCCATGCTACGACTAGAGAAACAGCGGTGCTGACTCGTCCTAATCTGATCACTGACACGTGTCCTAATTTGTCCGTGTAGCCGCGGTGGAGGACGTCTAATGGCCGGTGAGGCGGTGACCGGGCGCAGCGGAGAGTCACGCGGTCGGTTTCAGCGGTGACGCTGTCTGTCTCCACACGGAGTCCGATAAAGGCTGCAGACAGATGAACCTCGGAGTGAGGAGGCCTCGTTAAGCTGTCCTGTTAATCTAACGAGATGGAATTAAAAGGCTTTATGTGCAGACGGAGAGGCTTTGAGATATTATTGAGCTTTAAAGTTTCCATCCAGGCAGCGAGACGGACGTTTTGTATCGTTTCACATGGACAGTCAGAGCCGGCGCTTCACAGAACACTTCATCTGGACCGTCCACCTACAGCAGCAGCTCGTGCTTCGATGATTTAACTGTTTAACAGCACGTTTCTGTGTGTGTGTGTGTGTGTGTGTGTGTGTGTCACTGATCTCCAGCAGAGTAAATCAGAGTTATTAGTCACGTCAAACATAAATCACTTTTCAATCACAATCAGCCGAGCCTGAGCTTTAACTCTCCGACCGCGCTAACGAGCCCGCTGGCTCCACCCACCAATCACCGTGACTGAAGGCGGTGCAGGAATCATGGGAAATATTTACACCGCGTGCTGTCACATGATCAAAGCAGCAGAGAGAACAGACGTGGACTCCCTGCAGATCGTCTTTGTGAAGCTCGGCCGATGACTGACAGCAGACATCAGGCCTTCATCCAGGAGAAGCTGGACCTGCTGGTGGGAGGTGGAGGAGGTGGGAGGTGGAGGAGGTGGGAGGTGGAGGCCTCCTGTCCCCGCGGGGATCTCTGCACCCAGAACAGGTGCAGGCCGTACAGAGTTTACTTCACGCTTTCGCTGACAGGTGATTTGGAGGTTGCCTGGCAACAATGAAACAACGTCCGCAGGTCTTCCCGATCGGAGCTCTGATCCGACCCGGCTCAGACGTCCTGGATTAAGTAAAAACGCGGCGTCATCAAACTCGCCTCTCTCTGTAATCCAGCGTCGATCAAGTGGCTCAGACTGTTTCCCTCCGACAGCTCGTCACCTCCAGACTGTCTGATTTCAGCGTCGTGTTTTCATACACGACGTGAGCCACGCTTCTCTGACGCGTGACCGTTTCCAGCCTCCGCTCTCCGGTTCTGACACGAGAACATCAGCGAGCTCTGGCAGAGTCCGGTCACAGAGAGAAAGATTTTAAAAGCTGGATGAGTTTTTGGAGGTGGAGCTCATTTTAATGACTTTATGTAGATCGATCAGCTGTCAGTCGAGCAGAAAGTTAAAGATCTCCTCAACTTTAAGCTACTTTACTTCAGTGCAGGACTTGAGTAGATGTACTTAGTTACTTTCATCTGTCTGACACGAAGATGAAACATCAGAGCGCTCGAAGAACTAAACAAATGTCGGCACTTCCTGTAAGCTGCTTAGAACAAAAGCTTCTGCCAAACAAACGTAATGTGCTGTAATTACCAACATTTAAAGCAGCTAAGCTTCAGTCACACACACACACACACACACATTTCATACAGAGGGAGAGCAGATGGATGCAGAGATGGTGAGAGAGTGGGAGAGACGTTACCATGGCAACAGATGTTGGGTCACTGAGTCGGGGAGAGGCCAACGAACTCTAGTACGAATTCAGTGTGTGTGTGTGTGTGTGTGTGTGTGTGTGTGTGTGTGTGGGGTGACCTTGGTTTTGATGCCAGGGAGAATTTGAGTCAACAAGCTGGCAACCCACCAACCAACAAGCACACACACACACACACACACACACCTGAAACCACACACACACACACACAGCCTACCTACAGGTATTACTGTGGTTGTCATGGTAACTGATCTGTGGACCTGCAGAGCCGTGATTCGGCTGCCAGTTCGGCTCGGTCCCGCCCACTGACAGTGTGACGGGCCTCCCGTCCAATCAGGTGGGAGTATGCATGAGACGTGACACACACGGAGGTGATTAGCACGTCGTTAATGAAAAACAGGTTGACGTGTCGTCAGCTGACACACCGACAAATAGCTAGCCTAGCTTAGCATAAAGCTAGAACCTAATTAGCTAAACGAAAAGCGTCTTGGAGGGCAGAGCTCGTGTTCATGGCGCGGTACAAACCTCTCATATGTCTCTATAATCTGTTTTTTAAGCTTTGGTATTAATGCAACAATGATGCAGAAAATTAGACAAACATTAGAGGAAGTCCAATCAAGTGTTTGACGCGTTTCTAGAGAGAATTTTCGCGTGGGGAGTTTCCTGTTCACTTCAATGCAGGCGGGAGACACCAGGGGACAAAGTGAACTATCTGTGCATGTGTGTGTGTGTGTAGGTGTGTAAGCGAGTGTGTCCGGACAGCCAGCGCAGTGATTAAATGTCTCTAATTGGTGCTTTTAAAGACGCAGAGAAGACAGAGCGTGAAGCCGAAGCAGCTATTTTAGTGTCACTTCAAGACGAGGAGAGAGCTCGTTATGTAACGCTCACAGATTGGAGTATTCACGTACACACACGGTGTGTATGCGGTGTGTGTTTGTGTGTGCTGCTCTCCTGCTGTCAGAATCAAAGACAACCAGCTGAACGGATGACAGAAAATAAACGCGAGAGCACGAGAGAGAGCGAAAGAAAGACAATGAGGAGCGAGCGAGACGGGAAACAGATGAGAACTTTCTCAAACGCGTCCTGTAAGTAACACAGACGGACGCTCAGCGGAGGAAAACGCAGATCGATCGGCGTATCGATCGGAGGTCTGAGTGGATCCTTCTGTCTCGGCAGTAATGAGGCTTCATGGGGTTTAAAACTAAACTTTTACAACATGTGAGTGTGCGTCTGCTCGTCTGTGAGTTCCAAACCTGAACAAACCCCGGAGAGAGCCAAGCGCGACGCGTTCACACACGAAAACTTCAGATTAGAAACAGAATCAGGCGTCGAGGTTAAAGACGGAGAGGTAAAGCTGCTGTTTGTCAGAGTCAGGTGGTGTGAGTCCGTGCAGCATGGAGGGAGGTCCAGGCTCAGTTTGATGGACCCTTTGTTCCCTGAATCGGTTCGTCTGACTTCCTTTCACCTCACTCAGTTGGTTTTGGTGTTTGAGTTTGTTCCTGTCCTGATAATCTCAGAGACAGAGACAGTCTTTGGTGGTGCGTGATAACGATGTGTGTATATAACGAGTCCATCTCTGTGGATCCTTTTCATAATGTTAGAATCACAGTCTGAGCCTGTTATTAGCGTTTGTCCCGAAGGACCGGGGCTGATGGGAGTTTGATTGCGTTCTACTCGGTCTATTGGACACTGATGGTGCTACAGGAAGTCAGAGGGTCATTACAGTTCATCCTGAGAGGAACATGAACGTCTGTGGTCTGACGTCTTCGGGGAGTTCTTGTTTGGGCGATAAGGACATGATTAGCCTAGCTTAGCATAAAGAAGCAGGCAGTAGCTGAATCTTAAATCAGCTTTTTAAACTTGGTTCAGCTCTGAGGCTGCAGCTCTGCAGCTGTGAGCAGTCCTCTCTCTATCCACCCCCAAAAACAGTGTAACTCGTCCAGACAGCAGCGTGATTAAATGTCTTTAATTGGTGCTTTTCAAAGATCCTGCAGAGCGTGTGCGCTGCATAGTGAGCTCTGTTCTCTTGTTGACGCTGACACTAACATCCACACACATGCACAGAGGATTACGATCATGATGTCTCAGAGAAGCTCAGTCTGTGCTAACACTGCTGTGAAGAAGGTCAAAGAGGCTCAAAGCTCAAAGAATGACACCTGATGCTCATCACCTGTGTGCGGCCTCAAGACGTCCGACCCATCAATCAACCAATCAGGACTGAGCGTCAGCTTGATACCACAAAGGTTCAGGCAAGAGTCAAGAGTTCCTGGAAAGAGTTTTTCTGTATGTGATCGAAGACAGAATACACACACACACACACACACACACACACACACACACACTTTCTGAGTTTAGGCAGAAAAACAAACGTGTTTAAATAATTATCATGTTGAAGACGAGGTCGATGCTGGGACCTGGTTGGACGTGATCGTCTGTCTGACTCTTCCAAACATTTAACACTCTGTCCTCTTAAAGACACAGCGACGGTGAATCAGCTTTAATAAGAACTCCAGCTCCCATCAGCCTTTGGGTGTCCTGAGGCCACACAGCTCGTCAGAAAAAAGCAATTTAAGCACATCCACAAACAACTGAGTGGAGTTCTTTGTTTTGGTTGAGCAGCAGCGATCAGCTTGTTAACCCTGAGCCTGATGCTGAGGAGGCTCTCTGCTCTGTGAAATCAATTCACCTCAGTATCTCCTCAGGATCGGAGACACCGGGTCTCATCTGTGACTGTCGTCCTCCAGCTCTTTGGAAATAATCCCTTTAAAACTCGTCTCAGAGGTCCGGGATGGTTTTGGCTCGGCTTTGCTCACTGCTGGAAATAAATTCCTCACCTCTGGCTGTTTCCCAAACTGCTCTGAAACAGAGACTGTGTCCTAAAGAGACCCGCCGTTCATCCATCCTGTCCTCTGAACCGCGGACCAACCGCCAAATTACCTTTCAGTGGTGAGGTCATAGAAAGAAATTGCTGCTAAAAGACTTTTGAAGTAGATAACAGTGATAACATCTTCATTCATTTTCAGCCTGCTTTGTGCCGGCAGCACAGAAACAGCCGGAAGAGTGAGCGTCCACGGAGCATCTTTAAAGGACAGAAAAGCACCGAGAGCAGCTCCATCTGATAGGAAAGTCATTTGTGCCAAAGTAGACGTCCTGTTTTTCAATTGATACGTGACGTCCAATAAATCCTGGCACACGTTTCAACTTCTGCTTCGTATGCACCAACAACAACTGCAGTTCCTCTAACGTCCACTCGAGGCTGGCTGCATCTATGGCTACGTTACAAACAAGCTTCACCGATATCTAATTTGACTTTTAATGACTGATTTGTTGGTTTGTCCAGCAGTGTCAGACTGAACCTTTAGGAGGCGTCAGGAGGAGTTTCTTCAGTTTATGCAGTAAATGGGACACTCTCTCTCTCTTAATAAACCCAAGGTTTAGAAAGTATCACACGTGGATGCCCAAGTGGGGAAAGAAGAAGAAATGAAAATCATCCACAGAAGCTGCAAATCCTCCAGGAGTCTTCTTCTGGGCTTTGAGAAACAAAGAATGTTACCAGCTCGCAGACAGCTGGTTCATCTTAAAAATATCTTTACAGCGGATACCATGCTGAACACGAGCTCCTGACGAGCCTGTAAAGACTGTAAAGACTGTAAGACGAGCGTGCAGCAGCTGATGCAGCGATGATGGACAGGCCCAGATTTTTTTATGAAGTCGCTCAGAATAAACTTTTTTTTGGCTCATTAAGAGTTTTATTCTTTGTTAAACACTGTTTTGCATCTTGCAGGCAGAGCAAACATATGAGCTGCTGGTCAAACGTGTTTGTCTCCATTAAAAGTGCAAACAGGGATGATGAACTGCTTTTCTCTCTCCGGTGTACTTTAATAGTTCAGGGACGTCTGCAGCTTCGACCTGCTCTCAGTAATGAAAGAACACAACGCCTCTGTTTTCATTTGCATTAACCCCAAATCTAATAAATGCATGTTTGTGACGAGCCGGCCAAAGTGAACAAACCATGAAGATTATATTCAGACTTCACTGATCCTGACAGCTCCATCGTTCAATGAACTATATTTTAAGTTTGAATTCAAATTTAGTTCAGATTTGGTTTCAAACGTGCATCATGGGAATTCTGTGCAGCTAATTCACTGCTCGGTGTTACAGTGAACCCAGGGGACACCAGAGGTCTGAGGCTGGTTCTGGTGCTGGTTCTGGTGCTGGTTCTGTTGCTCAGTGAACGCAGTCTGAAAAAGAAGTCGAGCGCTCGAGGTGTCGTGTGTTTTTCTGCGGCGTCATTTGATTTGACTCTTAGTGAAATATTGGAATCTGAAGATGCAGCAGACAGAAATATTCCAAATGTCTGCAGCATCATTTGAAATGCATTGATGTCTGATGTGCGATGTGTTCGGAGGCTCTGGGATTTTAAACACAGTTCTGCTGGGCGAGCTTCAGTTTCTTGTATTTCCGTCCTGTGAGGAAACTTAGTGAAGTCACCGCGGCCTCGTCTTCACTTTACTCAACGCTCATATTAAATTCCTCCAAACGAAGCGGACTGACTGGAAGAGACTTCAGCTCGGAGCTTCACCAAGGCAGCAGCAGGCAGACAGCTGACTGGCCTGCAGCGCTGTGTGTGTGTGTTTTCATGTGTGCGCATGTGTGTGTGTTTCAGTTCAGTCCATCTGTTGTGGTGTGTCAGCCCGAGGCAACGGCATGAGAGAAAGAACGAGAGACAAAGAGGAAAGAAAGAAAGATGAAAAGATGCACGAGTAGAGGAATGATGGTGTGTGTGTGTGTGTGTGTGTGTGTGTGCGCGCGTGTGTGTGTTGGACCTCAGGCGGTGCTGTGTGTGTGTCTCCGTGGATCACAGATGGAGCCAGAACTCAACAGAACACATTAGTCCACTTGGCGTGTTCGCACACACACGTTCAGACGTGCTCAGATATTCGGCGTAATTCTCCTGACACTCGGATCACCTGAGCCTCCCTCCGCTCGCTCCCTCGCTCCCTTCACTCGCCCCCTCGCTCCCTCCGCCGCCACCGCAAGATTTCTGCTCGGCTGGAACAGTCAAATGAATTCTACGGAAGCCCGGAGAGGCCCGTTATCGCTCCTTCGGTTATCTCGACTTCGGGATTGAAAAGAACGAGAAGGTAAAACTCAAATCCCAGGCCGGGACAGAGTTCCTGCAGAAAGCGAAGGAGTATCTGTTTAAAAAAAAGTAATACAGGAGGGAAAGAAGGGAGCGAGGAAAGGAATGAAAAAGGGAAGGATTTGTATGCTCCACTGCATCTGTCATTTCCTAAGCTACCGATTTTAGACTCATCTGCTCGTTTAATTCTGAGCTGTCCTTCTTTACTTTTCGTAGCGACAGGAAGGAGACGTTGTTCCTCTTTTTATAATCCAGCGGAGTTTGAGATGAGAAAAAGTTTCGACAGGAGACGTCAGCTGGCTGTTTGAGCAGCGACTGCATGCGAGAGTTCAAATGCAGCCGAGTTTGAGCAAAGTGTGGGAGTTAATACAGCGTCAGGATGCAGCAGGAGATACAGCTCCTCCGAGCACACGGAGGCTGCTCCTGACTGAAGCACCATTATGGAACTTATCATAAATCAGAGTTTACCTCCTGCTGATCCACACTGACCTGTGATCAGGTGACCTGTGATCAGCTGACCTGTGATCAGCTGACCTGTGATCAGGTGAACGGTGTCTCTGTCAGTCGTACGTCTGTTCTCACACTATGTAACTTTGGGCTCCGGGTCGGGAGAAGTACGTAACGCTTTACGGCACTAAGTCACACACACCAACTATTTCACTGATTCTGGTGAAACTGGATCAGATTTTATGGAGGAAATGTTTCCTGGTTTTCCCTCAGGCTGCTGCTCATCAACTCAAGTAAACTACAGCAAACTGTAGCTGCTGTTAGCTCAGTTTGTTAGCCTGGACTGTGCGCTCAGAGCATCGGGGGAATGTTAGCATTTGTACCACAGGAGGTTTGGACCACCGAGAAGAAGAAGAAGAAGAAGAAGAAGAAGAGGAGGTTTACAGGTGAATGCAGATGGGGAGTGGAGCCAGTGTCGTGCCAGAACAGGAGCTGGACAAGCAGGAAATGTAACCAGGCTCAGCAGCCTCTATGGACATACTGGCAGAGGACTGAAGAGGACGCTGACGGAGGATTTAGTGAGCGGCCTCTCAGTGAAATCATCGCTGAATATCAGTGAATTTAAGGGCAGATGTTGACATCTGCGGACAGGCAGTCGGACGTCTTCAGGCTCGTCTCTGACGGGGCAAAAAACCCGAAACTATTGTGACTGTAATTGTTTATTGATGTGATCTGTATCTCTGTCTGCCGGTACAGTGCAGATTTCCCTCTGTCCCTTTAAATTTGTATCTCAGCTCATCATTTCTCTCTCGCTCTCTCGGGGGAGCTCGATGCCCTGCATGACAACAGATGGAGCCCTGAGGCTGTGGGACCACACACACACACACACACACACATGCAGAGAAAGAGCTGGCAGCAGTCGGGTGGGGTAAGAGGCAAGCTGTGGTAAAGACTGATGTCAACATCAGTATGAATGTGCACACACACACACACTGCACGGTCGTGTGGATATATGCAGATGAACGGGCTGAAGAGCAGATTTATAACAGAAGAATGCATTCACACACACACACACACACACACACACACACACACACACACACACACACACACACACACGGCTGAATGACAAAAACAGGAAATCTGCCTAAATTTAAAACAGAAAATCAAATCAAATATGAAGAATTCACGCAGAGAGAGTTTGCTCACTTTGCATTTATGTATTTATCACAGTTCACACTTTGGATCTGGAGCTAATTCGAGTTTCTAAACTTCAAAAAACACTGAGCGGGGAGGGCGTTTGGGGATTTGGGGACTGTTTGGCACAATATCAGTGTGTTACTCTGTTGACTTCATCCATCTATTTGAAAGTCTGGATCCCGTTCAGGACCAACATTGGCAGCGCGTTAAGCAAACCCAAACATCTTTCCCCCATCAGCTTTCTTTATCGAGTCCTGGCAGCACGTTACGCCGCAGGCACGTCCAGAAAATGACGCCGGAGGCTGGAGCGGTCCCTGCAGCGCCCCAGAACAAGCTGCCACGTTTGACGACTTGGGAGTCGACCAGGCCGGTCCTGGCGGTTTACTGAGTACGCCTTATCATGCCGGAAGGGGGAGTCCCGCCTGGATCTGCCCCGGGGCCTCGCAAAATTACGTGACGCCTGCAGTTTTTGCACCATAATCAATGAGAGTGACAGCTGAAGCACGTTTATCTGAGGTGAGCTCTCCTCACCTTATCCTCGCTCCCGCTCTCTCCTCGCTTCGGCGATTAAGACGAGTAAATCATCTTCATGTTTTATAGAGTAAGAAAAGTTAAGAGTTCGTTAGGGTTCGGTTATGTTTAAATATTTAAAATATACAATCTAACTTAACTTTTAAAGACCTTGATTTATGGAACCCCCTCTTCTCTTGTCTGTACCAAACTTCTATTGATCGTCTACAGACTTCAGCCTCCTCACACCGGCTCCCCTTTGGGTCTGAACTCAAGCTTTAATTTGCTTCTGTTAAGGCTCTTTGTGGCCTTGCACTTTGCTATATTTTGGACTTCTTAGCACCATATGTATGTGGATATATCCTGAGTTCTTGTTGCTGATAGAGTTACAGTCAGGACCCTGAGGCCCTGGAAGAACCTGCCCGAGGAAATGAGGCTACGTCAGAGCATCTGTGAACTCTCTTCTCATCCCGAGCTTACCTTAAACTTCTTCTACTTCGCTGTAAAGTCTAACACTTGGCAGACGCCACGTGTGAACCACTTTGTAAACTAGGTTTTGAAAAGGTCTCTATAAATAGAGATTATGATCATACAACAGAAGCACCGCAGAGACTCCCATAACCATTTGTGTCACGATCTGGTTGGAGAGCAAATCTCTAACCCCACAGTTGAAAATATCTATATATGATATCTAGAACAAGCACATTGTTGATACACTGGAGGCCCGAGCGTGAGATGGCCCTGGCCCACATATTGTTCCCACATTTGGCTCAGTTTTAGTTTCATGGCTTGATTTGGAGGGAAATCAGCTCCAGTTAGCAGCACACAGCCAAAGCTTTGGGAAAATGTTGACACCTGGAATCGGACCAACATATTTGGGCTGATTCTGGTGCGTCATCGATCACAACTCTGGCACGGGTCCAACAGCGATGTGTGCCAGGTTTACTGAAGGGCACGGCTGAGCAGAGATATTTTTGCTTCCTGCGTCTGAAGCATCCTGAACAGTAACAGCAGCTTCTGTAATGCTTTTTTTAAAGACGCCGCTTCGGTTTCATATGGACGTGATCCGGTGACGATCTCCACACTGACATACAACACTGCCCGTATCAGCCCGTTCACACGATCAATCAATGCTCCTCCAGCAAGATAAAGACGTGTGTCTGCAGCCATGTTAGCAGCTCTGAGCCGAGCCAGATGCTAACGTCAGCATGCTAACACACTGATGTTTGGCTAAACACTGAGTGCAGCTGAGCCTGATGAGAATTTATTCAGAAACTGGAGTATCAGACGAATAAAAACAGACCTGACGAAGGATTCAGGGATTAAGAAGTGTCCTGAGGGGCGGCACAACATTTCACAACACAAACTTCATGTTGGCACGAGATGAAAAGTCAGAACAGGCAATGCCAATCCAATACGTCAACGTTCACGAACACCTGACGAACGCCTGAGTCACACACACAGACAGATTCCTGTATCGACGGTCATCATGGCCGCTCAGATCACATCTGCACATGTGCACCAAACGACGACCACTGGAGCCAGCTGCTCATCAGGAAGGATGATCACAATGATGCTGAGTAACCGGCTCATCATGAACGAGGACACTTCGGCTGGTCCGGCGGGAATTGAACTGGAGTCCGTCTAATTACGATACAGCCCCTCCACCACCTGTGCCACACCTGGTCTGCTGAGGCTTGAAGCTCCTCCAGTCCTCCAGCTCGCATCTTTTGGACTCTAAGCTGAGTCAACTAAGCTGGGCTCACAACTGACTCAGTGATAACAGAATCATTTCTGTAAGTTCATTGTTAAAGCACCATCTGGACAAAGTGGTCGTCAGTGATACACCCACCAAGTGTGACGCGGATCGGATGAACAAATGTTGGCAAAGGAACATTACAGATGACGTACGGGTCAGGTCTGCTCCCACGATCATCCAGTTCAAACCGGACTCGTCCCAGGTTCTGACATCTCGGGTTTGGCACCTGTCGTGACCGCAGCATGTGACATCACCTTTAGCTCAGCATGGAGCGGCCTGTTAATACAGCTAATATCAGTGTAAAGGTCAGGGAGGGGAGGTAAATGTCAAACCTAATCTGAGCAGATGGGAAGGAAGCTTTGAGTGAAAGTGAATCTCTAATGAGCGTGGACAGGAGGGGAGTGTCTGACATATACAATACGAAGCCGCGGTGATCACATTAGCCTGTTTGGGCGTGGAGAGGTAAGAGGAAACGTACCGCTGCGACACGGCTAATTGATTCTGGCAGGACAGAAGTGTAAAACACAAACAATTATGAAGACAGAGGAGGAAGAAGACGGGGAGATGAAATTCGACTGCTCTGACACGATTCATTAACTTAGAGAGGAAAGAAGGCAGCGTAAACACCAAACACGGCCGCACCGAGCAGTCCCTTCATTTTTTAGTTGGTAGAACTGCCGCTGAGAGTCTGAAGGTTTTGCAGCGTGAACCGAGCCTGTAGCCAGATGAGAAATGTGCCCCGATGTTGCATAATACACTAATACGATAAAGCCTAATAGGAACCAGGATAAAAGGTGCCATCGCAAAGTGAGAAAAAGTTTCCAGCAACAACAGAGAACTCCAGAGAAAACTCAAGAGCTTGACCTTCAGTTTGAATGCAGCAACTTTAAGTGTTCGATCCCGGGCCCCCAAACAGAGCCGAAGACTCGTGACGGGCCGGCGGACCCCGAGGGTCGAGTCTTAGTGCTTAACTTCAACTCCATGTGCTGTTTCTGTCAATGAAGTCTGGCAGCTTTGGAGAGACAGCGGCCTAACATGATGACATGAAGGTAAATGTTGTAAATATAGTATGCACATATTTGACTGCTACAAACTGGAGCTATGTCGACCTCCGTCTGCGTACTACACCGAGTACAGATGAGTGCTCATACAACAAATGATTCTATGTCAGCTGCCACTTCAACCTGCAGTGCTTAAACTTCTGCACTCACTGCACTGCAAACACATTTCACTTCGTTTACCTGTTTCCTTTAATAAATTATATCATAAAACACGTCTTTAGCTTCGACTTTTAGAACTTTTGTTTCCGCTGTGAACGCGTCCTTAAAGTGGAAACTGTCATTTTTAAATGTTCTTTTCATGTAACTTCACAAGCCGGAGAAGAAAGGAGCCCGACAGGTGAAGGAAAACTTGCATCGCTTCATTTCTCCTGTCAAGTGTCACTTCAAACTCCTGCAGCACTTTCACTTCCTCTTCATCACTTCCCCCCAAACTGTCTGATTCTGTTTCAACGTCCACTTCAGCTTCTTTCAGCAGCTTCAGTCCCATGAAGTCCTTCAAATGAAGTCAGTGCTGACAGTTACTAAAATAACAACCATCATCCGACAGGAAGTGCCACTTCAACTTCCTTCATTGCTTCATCTTCAGGTCTCGAGTCAGTAAAACTCTGACGTCAGTTTCAGAATCTCCAAAGAAAAAATGATGAACACTTTCATTTCATTAATGAGGTAACGAAGTGAGATGAAGTGGCAGAGCTGGCTTTGAGTTTCGGTCCAAGGTGCAGCCTCAGCGTGACGCCTGACTTGCTGAGTGTTAACACAAATTACTCCCTGTTTCATCGAACTAAATAAGCTTCAGCGTTTAATGTGCGAACACAAACGGGTTCTGAGGTTCAACTCCCAGCCCTAATCACAGCGCACGTCCCCGCTGACGCGCAGGAAGAAAAGCAGGACACCGTGTTTTCTTTCCTGATATGAGAACAAATTGATGAACCCAACAGCGATTGTACAAAGGACAAAGAGTTGGCTGACTTCCCCGTAACGGGCAGCTGGGAAGGGGAAGCAGTTTTCTCTTTCCTAATTTGACTCAGCGGGGTGATGGGAAGTTAACGCCGTGCGTTTTATTTAACGGAAGCTGACAGGAAATCAAAGACAGCAAACAATCACAGGAACCTTTACCTGAAGCTAAGAGCACCGGGAAGTGAAGAGCTTCGACAACAGCGCGACACGAGTCACGTCACGGGAAGAAGAAGAAGACGTCAGCAGCCTTACCTAACTTGGGCAGTGAGTACTGAACTTTGAAGTAGTCCTGGTAAAATCCCAGCAGCCTCTTGGTGATGTGCAGAGCGTAGTCCCCGGCGCCGCTGGAAATGGCATCTGGCCGTGCGTACAGTCGGATCTAAAACACAAAGAGGAAGAGGAATGGAATCAGGCCGATTTTAATAGAGATGGACCTAAAAACAGATACAGAGGAAATAGAATCAGCGTATGTTCGACTGCAGAGAAGCAACTGGAATTAAGCCAAGCTTTTATACAGAGAAGGAAATTAAATTTGGCAGAGTTTACAATCAAATCTACACAGACAAACAGAACAGGACGGAGCCGAGTGTATATTAAACTCTGCAGAGGAAATAATACTATCAGGTTGAGTTAAAGTTTAAATCTGCAGAGAGATGGAAATTAAATTTGAGGCTTTTTTTTCTGTGCAAACGTACACAGGAAGACGCAGACAGAAATGGAATCAGGCCAGCGTTCGAGCGAGGTCAAGTCTGCAGAGAGAATCAGTGAATCAGGCCGAGATCATGTTGAGCTCTCCAGACAAAATAATGGAGTCGGGCTGAGTTGGTTCAAATCTACAGGAAGAAAAATGGATTCACGGAGCGAGCGGACGTCGACTTTCAGATACAGAAGATAGACATGAGTTTAACTTTGGGCGGATTCCAATATTTCTCACAAATATTCTCATCTTTTTACATGCACGCTAAATTTCATTGTTATCCAGAACATGAGTACGAGTGATACGGGTCATGGAGCTTTTTGGATTAAAACGATCAGTCGGACTTTTACCACTGACACACTGAGTCTGTGACAGACTTGGATGTCGACAGGTGTCTCCTCTGGAGTTTCCTGATGGATGTGCTGAAGCAGCTATCTGATAATTAACTGCTGCTAATTGTCAGCAGGCAACAGAACCGGGCTCAGCAGTCGGACCGGACCGAGTATAGCTGAATAAATGGAGTTGTTTGATGAGGAGTGTGTCGTCGACAAAGAAAGTGAGCGAACAGCTTCAGGACAGATTTGCTGGTTTGTTGTGTTTGAAATGTGTTGCAGCTCACACAGTCCGTGTCTGTCACCGACACACGCGAGAGCCGATCAGCCAAACACTCTAATCGATAATCAATAGCGCCGGGACACGTGACCGCTCCACACCTATCAGCGCGCTCGGGTGGCGCGGTGACCTCGCTCGTGACCTCATTGAAAGAACAAGAGGATGACATGCCGACAGTGTGTGTGTGTGTGTGTGAATCAAAGTCACATCACACTGCTGGCCGATGTCTGAGAGATTTCAAAATGAATGTCTGAGTCTGAAGCTGCTTCTATTATTTATTCAGCGGAGGTCAGGGTGTGTATTTAATGATGTAACACCGGGTACTCGGAACAGTCGCTGGATTACAACTCGTACAAAGTAAAATCTGATTCTTCGGTTCTTCTTCACAGACCCGACAGCTCTGATACCTCCCCGCTCTTCGTCTGTCCGGTCAATCACTCCCTGAGGCAACAAATGCTGGACGTGTAACGTCCGTGACTCCCATCAAGCATAAAAATAAAGTCCAGCCCACTTTATTCACTGATTTTAGATAAACTGGATCGTATTTTTTACAGAGGATCAGTTTCAGTTCAGGACCAGACCATCGAGCACAGCTGCTGAGACTAACAGGGAATAATGTTACACTCCCGAGGTGATTCACAGACGTTATGATGGAAACAATGAACTATAAGAGACTATAAAATGTAGAAATAGAAATAAAACGTCATAAAAACATTAAACAGAACCACAAACCGGGATAAACACGCTCTGCTTCTTGTTCTGTGGGAACTTTTTCTCGAAGCTGCAGACAGAGAACAGTTCACCTCGCGTCGACTGAAACCTTTGTAATCTCCATGAAAATAAAAAACTGTAATCAGCTTTAAACTGACTCTGATGGTGTTTGTTAGCGCGCCGTCAATCTGCACGTCTCTCGTGATTCTGCAGCTCCGTCAGAAACGCTTCACTTCAGTGACTCCCGACTGATTCTTTAAAGTGAAGTGACTCTGAGGCTGACAGACACGCAGACATCTGCTCCATCACACTCAATTTTCTTTAAAAAAAAAAACAGTTTCTGAGCTAAAAGCAATTTGGCAAGTTTGCAAGAGAAAATGAGGCACGGCTGCTGCTGCCTGATCCAATAGATGTCCAGTGTTTGTGATCAGCCGGATAATCTCCAAACTGTACGACCGATCTTCAAAGTGCACGCTGAGGCACGGCAGGCTAAAGGCCTGTTAGCATCTGTTAGCATCTGTTCATTATTTAACACTTGTGGTTGGAAGTTGGAGCCAGTCTCGAGGGGACGTTTGAGGAACGTGGCTCTTCTCTGTCGGCTTCACTTCACAGTTGATGGCCGGTTGCAACATTTCTGGCTCTGGTGCCTCCATCACCGCCTCCGAGGTCGCACCCCCAACACATCTAACCACGCCGGGCAGGTTTGGAGGTGGAGGCCAGACGGAGAGCAGCACCTGAACAACAACCTCACTCCGTAAAAGTAACATCCTGTTACAGAAACCTGAGATAGCTGCAGTCCGACGCTCCGCGGGGAATGAGAAGGATTAAGTAAGTAAGTGGAGGTGAGATGGAAAAGCCACAGAGGAAAAAACTCCCGTATGGTTGAGGAGAAAAAGTGGATCCACTCTCATTTAATCACTGCGGGGGACGGATAGAGTGATCTGCCTTATCTGCTACAGAAATTTAATGTTCATGTCATTATGAGGCCAATCATAAATCCTACGACGAGTTCATGGGTTTTTCCTGCGCGGCCCTCGATTATGCTGACTCGTAAATTGGCACTCAAAACTTTGAGAACCCTCCGAGCGGGAGGACGAGTCAGCGATCAATACAGTCATCAGTCTTCATTCACAGCCTGTCGACATTGTGTCAAAAGGTGTTTCTGTATAAAGATTTATAGTGCACGTGGAGGTTACAGCGTCTGTCTGCTGGAGCTCGGATGCTGCTCCATGTTTGGGGCGACTACAGAAATACTACAGACAGAAAAGAAGGACCGTGATTGGTCAGAGCGTGCAGCCACCGCTGGGACTGCTGTTTGTTCCTTGGCTTCAGGCCACGATACACAAATGTGCATGAACACCCAGAAAAGCTGCTTTAGCAGATTCACCTTCGGGACATCCCAGCTCCTGGTTCTTCTATCATGGCATCTCCACTGCTCAGCACTTTGTTACGAGACACGGCTGGAACGAAACGTCGGACGGACGGACGTCGTTATTTAAAGTCCGATTGAGGCCTCCATGTTGAATCTGCACGACAAAGGGCCTCAACAACACACCAGACATCGCGAGTTTATCATGTTCTGTCTAAAAGAGTTACAGTTAGTCTGTGTGTGTGTGTGTGTGTGTGTGTGTGTGTGTGTGTGTGTGTAGTACTGCTACAGAGAGAAAACACCTCGCTGTCAGCTGAAGGACAACAGAAGCTATCAAACACACACAAACACACACATCATGATGTAATGTTGCTGTATCACTGCTGTCATCTCTCTCTCACACACACACACACACACACACACACACACACACACACACACACACACACAGTCCCAGTGATGTCGCTCTGTTTTCTCTCCCAGTTTCACTTCCACTCCAATAATTTGGTTCAAACGGCCGTAAAAACTTTCTGTACAGCTCAGTTCAATGTTTGTGTCATAAAAACTCACACACACACACACACACACACACACACACAAAGAGGCGTGTCATATTAATCTCTGATTATATACCAATAAAAACATAGTTATGAATATTAGCCTGAGTGGCCTCTTAAATCTGACACACTTGGCCTTGAACTGAAGGTCTGTAAAAAGTCATTTCATATTATTGGAGTTATATTCCCGGTGAGGACGGAGCTCCTTCCAGCTGCTTTATACACTGTGGGATAGTTCAAACTTTACACTCCATCAACACGATGATCTGCTGTTATTTCTGTGTCCAAACCTCCAAATATTCAGTTTGTCCTTGTGCTGTCGTCTCCTCCTCGCCTGCTTTATTGTCTATTTTCCTCTAAATGGGATCATAATTTATTAAATGAACATCACGCTGTGTGGAGGGAGACGCGAAACTAGAGACTGAGACCACAAACTCAGGAGGAAACTGTTTACCGAGCGAATAAATCATCCGAGACGTCGACTGATTTCTTCATAAGGCTCAATACAAACTGATGGCGCTGCCCCCTACTGGTTTAAGAGACACACTGGCTTCACTTCACGACCCCGGGACGCCGAGTTAAACACTGCAGAATAAATCACTCTGCCCCGGGAACTCCTTTTTCAGCAGCTTGCGGGAAAATTGTGTAACATTACGTCGACGACATCTTTTAATTCAGTCGGAAACTTTTCTAATCTCACGCCGTTTTTAACCATCACTGCGACTGAAACACTGCAAGCGTACAAATAGCATGCTATGCTATCAATATTACTAATGTATAAACAGTGATACAGCTATGCTAATACTCGTTCAGACTCCTGCTCCTTCTCTCCTCTCACAGTCTCCGAGCAGGACTGATTTTTCAATAAAAATTCAAACTCTTAAAGCTCATCTGCTCTTATTCCCACATTCTCCTCCCTCCACCAGAACTCATCTCACAGCGCGGCAGCCAGCAGAGTGAATATCTGCTCAGAAAGTGGAGGCTTTATTGAAATCGCAGCTTCTTCCCGCGGAGTGGCAGCGAGCCGCTGAATTGAGTATCATCTCCTGAGGATTCCTGAAACGCCTCCAGTCACGTTCTCCCAGGTGAGGAGAAACAGGGACGCATTCCATTTTTCAGTGGGGCTGGAGGTCGGTGCGACGCCCTCACTTCAAAGTATTATCATATTCACAGTCTCTGTGTCTCTCAGGACTTAAATGTGCCGCTTCAACCGAACTAAAAACCACTGTGCGGTGGCTCGGCGGTCGGTGCGGTCACCTCACAGGAAGAAGATCCCGAGTTAAACCCGACCCGTCAAGTTAGCAAGTTCCGCCTGCGTGGATTTCCTCCCGCAGTCCGAGAACATGCAGGTAAGCTGAAGTGGAAACTTTAAATTGCCACTCGGTGCGCTCTGTCGGTCATGTTTCTTAGCTCTGTGACCCCTAATGCATGCTGGGATTTGACTTCATCTGTGTGTGACCTCCTCCTGAGCAGTTAGAAAATATACGGAGGGATGTCTGAACCTGAATAAGGTGGTCATCAACCAAGACATGACGGAGGTTCAAAGAGTTGTACAACCAGTAGCTGATTGTTAAATTCTCTTATTGTTTCTGTGCTGCCGCAGATATTTTGATTGATATTTTTTTGTATATTGATGTAAAACCTGCCATTTTCCGAGCCTCAGCGCTGTGGCACGTCAGACAGACTTTGGTAAGAGCAGATCCTTCTTGTTTAACCAGTTCCACAACTGGAAAAAACACAAACAGACAAAAACTCAACAAATCATCTTGGATTTTCCTTCCACTCTAAAAAACTTTAATTCATTGAATTTTTTGAGAAAGATCCAGAAACAGCAGCTGCAGCGACGAGTTCAAAGCCACCAGACAAAAACATCATTTCACCTCGGAACATCGTGACGCTTCAAGTCTTTGGTTTTTCTTTCCACTGTTTCCAACAATCACCAGCTCTGGTTTGGTCGAAGAAAAGCTCATAATTCACTGAGTTAGATGTTGGAAAAAAACATAGACAGGGAGGTCAGGCATCAGAGAGGCAGCAGAGACTAAGAGTGTGTCGAGACAGAATATTTTTACATTTCATATTTTCAACACTCCAGTTCAGAGACATCAAATAAAATCAAACCCAGTCTGAGAGACTTCTCTTCCCCTCAAGTTGCTTTCAGACAACAGGGCACTGGATTATTATGAATTCAAAGACTACAGAGCTCACAGGGACAAGGCACGCTGATGTTTATGTATGCTGATGATAGACGAGTATGTGCATTAGCAGCTGAATAAGAATGTGGAGGTGTCTGGTCATAAACCAGTTTAAAATTAAACGAACAACCTGTGGATCACCAACAGTTCATCCTCAGGGGGTCACGAATGTGTGACCGAAATATCATCCGATAACTGTTGAGATAATTCAGTCAGGACAAGAAATAAAAGCTCAGCGAAAAGTCAAAGCGTCACAAAGACGAGAAGAGGGTTCATCCTGTGGGGATCATGAATATCTCAAACAAACATGTCAATCCTCCTGAGAGCCGCTGAGATATTTCAGCGTGGATTAAACCGACCACCATCCCTGCAGCCCGGCTGCTGGGGAATGAAATGACCTGCGTGGCTCTTCTCTTGAATTCAGCATCATTCATGAAATACTGTAACACCGACACGTTTATCTGTTTTCTGTCCGCGGGTCTGCTGGCTGCTACATGAATTAAACCGCTGTTAATGAAATCAAGACTTTCTCCAAATATTTCACGGTCAAATCCTTTCGAGGAGGTGAAGGGATTATTCCCCCTGAACTGCAGGAAACCTCTTAATGCGAAGCAGATTAGCGGCAGCAGGAACCCAGAGTGGATCAGAAAACACGGAGGCTTCTGACCAAAATGTGATCAGACACAGAACAGAGACAGAAAGGCCCGTGTAATGGTCCGTCTCCGGTAAAAGCACCTTTGCAATTAAGGAAATAAATGTCCTGGCTGCTATCAGAAAGCACTCAGACTCCAACTCCACACCTCGCAGGTTTTCAGAGATGGAACGGCACCGTCATAACCTCCCGATATTACAAACACCATCCACAGTCTCAACAGCACTGCGGCAAGTCCTGCTGCCAACTCCTCCAACAAACAGATGAATGTATACAGACATTAAATAAAACACGTAGCTCTGAAATCTACAAATATCCATTTAATTATTTCACACCCGAATAGTCTGACATTTGCCTGCGACGTTTCTTTGGCGAGAAGATTGATATCACTCTCAAAGCCTCGACAGCTCGGGGAAAGTTCACTGACTAACAAGTTCTATCTGTTTAATCTCCAAACCAACCCGATGGGCCGACGTTCAGCGGGCCAGCAGGTGTCCGGATAACGGACAGGTACAGACTAAAATAAATCAATATTTAAATATGGAGGAAGCAGGAGGTTTAAACCTGTGCTCTTCAAAATAAAAGTCTCCATCCCGACATCACCGCAGCGGTCAGTGACAGACGCTTCGCGGCGGCGGGGATGAGCTCACTGTCCAGATACCTGATTTGATTTTAAAAGGTCTGGTCAGGCAGACAAGTCTGAAGTTAGAGTCTCTCCAGGAAACCACAAAATGAGCCAATCAGTCAGTCAATCAAGTCGAGAAAAGCCACGGTGACATTTTCAACTGGGAGCTGCTGAACATTATTCAAAGTTTGGGAAATCAGGTCACGAACACAAACAGGGCAGATAAATATGAACCTCTCCTCTCTCTGAATTCATTTTGGACCCTCGTCTCTCTTCTCCTCTTGTTTCTCCTCATTTCCTCTTTTTCTTCTTCACCTCCTCCCCACCCTCCTCCCCTCCTTCCCTCCCCTCCTCTCCTCCTTGTTATCTCTCCACTCGTCCGTGACATCTCTCGCTGCGTTCTGTCGCTCCGTCTGTCGCCCTTGGATGATGGATGGGGTGATGGACGCTCGGTTGCCACGGTAATTTGATGGATGGTTTAGCAACTGATACGAGCGCCGAGAGAGCACACCAACACACACACGCACACAAATACACACAGTAACACACTCTCCTCAGCAGTGTATGTGGGTCCTTGACTTTGAGATCAACAGACCTCAGACAGTCAGTAGTCCCTCCACAACAAACGCTCCTGACCCGTGACTGCGGCGCCGCACATCTGTCCAATCATATCATCACTTTTGCTGACGACACCGTCGTGATGAAGTGAGACGGCACGAGAGCCGAAGCAAGGATAACAGTCTCTCTGTCAATGTCAACAAGACAGAAGAGATGACTGTTGATTTTAGAGGATTGAACCGAGGCCAGCAGAAGAAACGTCTGGTTAATCCACAGCCCCTCATCTGTAATCCTCTGTGATACGTCAGATTATTCTGTGTGTATACGGACTCTGCGAGTGGATGAAGTCGTCCATCATTCCTACGTCTGTTCTCACACTCTGTAACTCTGGAGAAGTACGTAACGCTTCACGGCACTAAGTCACACACCAACAACTGTTTCACTGATTCTGGTGAAACTGGATCAGATTTTCTGGTTTGTTAGCCGGGCTGCCCAGACTCTGAGCTCAGGCCACGGAAGAATGCTGATGGAGACAGTGTCGTGCCAGAACAGGAGCTGCGCTAACAAGCGCAGCAGCCTCTATGGACATCACGGCAGAAGGAGAAGAGAGCGAAGAGGACGTGGGTTGATGTTTAAATATGCAAATTTCAGCTCATTTCTAATGCTAACTTCAACAGACATCAACAGACAAAGTGAAGCTTGGTTGCCTGGTTACTCAGCTTCCTGTCCAGTCTAACATTACCGTGGTTACTAATAGTCTGCGGCTGTGTTTGTCTTTGAAGGTGCAGCTGAGGATGAACCCGCTTTGATAAATGAGGCTTTATTTAGCCAGGAACCAAAGTGCAAAGAAAGAAGTCTACATCTGTGCAATATGACTGCCTACATGCACAGGAAAATGAGTATTTATCACATATATGGATGCACAGCTGTGCACTATTTACAGCAATAAATCCCACACACACACATTTACATAAAGTGCCCCCAAATCAGCCATGTGTGCTGGACGACTTCCCTTTAAAAGCCAACAGTGGCACAGAAAATGAACTGCCGGCGCGGTGGAGACGTGAACTAACGACGTGTTGGAGAACAACAAGAACAATGTGACCATCAGAGAGAGCGGCCGAGCCCGGCACACGTGACGCGTCCAGTAAATTATGTTTCGCAGAGACAAACGGTCCAACGTGAATTATCGGGTTATTATTTTTGAAGCAATCCATTATTCTGCAAACAGACTGCTGCTGTTACTGAACTCTGTGTTTCAGTGCTGCAGTTACAGTCAAACTGGGATTATTTTGTCTTTTTCATAAAGACATATTCATGGCGTGCACTGCCGAGGTCCAGACTGAAATATCAGCTACTGGATGCATCGCGATGACGCCACGGTGAGGTCGACCTTCTGACGAAGAGCCATGACGAAGGAACAGGACAGGAGGTGTGGATGCGTGCGTCACACGGTGTGTCTCCTGTGTTTTCTCACGTTGTGTAACAAAAACATGTTTTCTGCATCAGCTGAGATTCGTCCATGCAGGAGGGTAAATAAAGGGTTGAGGAGGTCACCAGGCGTCGCCAGTCTTTGTCCTGACAGGTGTCCCCATTAAATCAGGACAGGGCTCATGCATTTTTCCCAGCATCCCATCAGGAAGTCTTTGTCCTAATAATCACACTGAATTTGGACGAGGAGCTTGCAAACGAGGACAGGTGCAGCCGCAGAATGACGGCAATCAAACGCACAACAGAGGAATTATGCCGTTTTTCTCCGAGCTGCTCGTTCATGAATTGAACAACTTAAGTGAGCAACAAAAGTCAAATCATCCCTCCTCCATATTAAATCATTTTAATATAATAAAGTTTATTGAAGCACCACCTACAGTCTCTTTATTCTACGTGAAGTTGGAGCCGCTGAGCGATGAAGTTTCTTTTCATCACTAATGAATCAGGTTGTTCAGCCGTCGGCCTCCTGAGACTCGGAACGTCCGGATTTAATCTGTGTTCTTAAACTTTGGTTAAAGTAACGGCCGTCACATAAAAATCAAATGTTAAACTGACCTTTATCATTCTAAAATACTAATCTGACCTACAGTACATCATCATTACAGCGCCTTAATGTGACCTTTATTATCATTATGGAATGTTAATGTGACATTTAATATCGTCGCTGAAAAGTAAAGATGAACTCGCTGATTCAAACTTTCAGCGCCGCTGCATTTATAACGTTCATGTAACATTCAGCGACGTTTAAGACACATAACCAGAAGAAGACGACGCCGCCTGACGCTCTACATTCAATAAAGTTTGTTTTATGTTATTAATAATCGATGAATGTATTGATCAGTTACTGGATTACTCTGTAAAGGAGGTTTGTTAACAGCTGAACTAATGGCTTGGTCCATTTCTCTAGTGCTGTTTCCATGGTTACCTCCAGTTTCATATACACCCACACTCATTTGCATCATAAAGCGACATTATTATATAAAATCAACAGGACGTTTATTAGATTTATAACCACAGTGTGACATCATCTTTACAGGAAACTAACGAGATATTTATTCTATAACTACGAAGTGAGATTAGCATCATAGAATGAATCTAACACCTTTTAATTTGTTAATCTGATTACAGACGTTTATATAAACTGTCATTATAGAACATTAGACCTTCATCTTCTATAACTATCTATAACTCTGATGAATATTCATGAATATTAACAGATAATCCTGAGCGTGCTCTGAGTAATCTCTGAGCTCTGTTTGTGTTGAAGACTGAAACCTGTTCACGTCCAGATTACAGCCGCGATTAGCTGCGAGACAAACAGCAGCCGTCTTTATGACGCTGACAGGCGGAGGAAGATGAAGGAATAACGAGCTAAATGGATGCAAGATGGAGGTTTTATTGAAGCGGGAGCTGCTCAGTGGGTCATCGCACTCTGTTTGTTTGTGTGCTTTTCTTTTCTGTCACTTTAATCTTCCCTGAAGGGAACGAGGCTCATTACAGGAACAAAGATCCTCACAGAGACACATTACACTGACAACAGAAAGACAAACAGCTGTTTGGGGAAGGAGGTGAAAAAGGAATGTGAGCTGGCACTGACGGCTGGAAGTGAAGAAGATCTGTGTGTGTGAAGCTCTGATCGCTTCAGCCGCCATGTTGGATCTGAGTTTAGTGTGACAGGCGTCGTTTGTCGTGTTTTCCATGTTTGAACACTCGACGCTTCGATCCCGACTGTTAGAACACAGAACAGGTCGAGAACTTTAAATGTACGTATCATAGATTCACTGACTTCTTTTTATTGACTCAATAAAAGTTCATGTTGGAGATACTTTGACGGCAACAAGACGTTGACCGATCACTTCAAAGCTTGACAACGCAACTGATACAAGACAGGAGGGCAACCTCAACACGTCAATGAAACCAGGAACACACACCCTGGAAACCATCCTGACCGCCACGTAACAACCTTCTAACTCTGCAGACACCAAACATGAAAACCAACTCATGCAACTCATCTGGCAACTCCCAAAAAAATCACTTTGAATAGGCAAGAAACTACCAAACAACACCGGCTCACCAAGCAACCAGCTACCACCTTAAATCCCCCAACAAGAGCCGAGCAGCACCACAGCATCAACCTAACGGCCAGCTCGGCGTCCAGCCTTTCATTTCCTCTCACTCGGTAACTCTTCATGTGCCCTCTGGCATCAGTCCACGCATGTTAACGGGGTTTATATTGGTGTAATCTGTTTGAAGATGTAATACAGAGAGGCAGTTTGGACGTCATGCGGCGGCGTGGTTCAAAATGTCCATTAACAGATGAACATGAACAAACACGGTGCCACTGAGCTTTGCTAAACACCTTTTATCACCTCAGCAATCAACATTAGCAACAAGGCGAGGAAGCTGCGGCAGACGGAACATCTTCCCGACAACATTATGTCCTCAAACGCTCTCCACGTTATGATTTACACCTCGAGATTAAAGTGGAGAAACACTGCGCTGATTCGTGCCAGCCAAGTTTCATCATTTCTGCGTTTCTGGGAAATCTCCAGGATGCTTCCCTCTGTGAGGAGGATGGAGGGATGAATGTTTCTGTCAGATGAAGAATATGGAGGGATGTTTTTCTTTCCTCTACATCATATAAAGCTGTTTCTCTCAGAGGTCTGGAGGAGGAGGATGGAGGGATGAAGGGGGGATTAATGTTTCTGTCAGAGGAAGCTGCTCTGCAAACAGACAGCAGCGTCTCCACTGCCTTCGGGCTGAAACAAGGATTTTAATATGAGAGCGCTGCTGTAACAGAGACGCAGGCAGCCACTGTTTGTACATGTGGAAATCTGCATGTGCTGCTTCCTGGATGCTTTTCAGACACTCCTGCTCTCAAATCACAGAGTTGTAGCAAATGTTGGCTCCCGATGTGACTCATGAATTATCAGGTGTGTAACAGCGTGAGCTGAATCTCATGCATGTGTTAATGGGAGAAGACTTCCCTGTGTTCAGCATTCATCAGAGGAAGATCTGAAGCGGTTTCATCATCACGGCTGCTGACTTATTCAGGATGTTCATGTCTGCACGAGTCCCCGCTGAGAAGCAGAAATCTAATGAAGTTCACGTTCTGGGACTTCTTATTTGTTTTCATGTCGCCCTGCAGCCTGATTGAGGTTAACTGATCCGCGGGGTTCTTTATCCCACGTCCCTGTGTGGATCCATACTCCATCAGCACTCAGGGAATGGAGAAAAGTTTTGTGCTCAGAATGATTCAAATGAATTCGCTCTCGAGTTAAAACCCGTCTGCAGGTGAAGCGAGGCCTCGTGAATGCAAGAAATATTTCATAAGTCTGAAGGTAATCTTTCTCTAAAACTGGACCCAACCAGGACAGGCTGCGGCATCCGGAGTCACGATAATAGATCTGTGGATCATGGAGGTCTGCCCTCCCTCTTCAGGCTGGGTATCCGTTAACGCTCTGCTGTCCAGGATTAAATGGTGTCGACGCAGAGCCAGCAGTGCCCTCCTGCAGCCTCCTCACCTCACCCTCTTCGATGAATGAAAGAATGAACATTGTGTCGACGCACGGTGCGTGCTGGGACTCGAGATCATCTCCAGTGAGCGTGTTTGGAAGAGGCTTAATGTGTCTAAGTAATCTCTGGGAGCTCTAAGTGTATAAATTGCCAAGTAATTCGGTAATCTCTCATATCTCGGACACATCAGCTGTAAGCAGTGTCTGCTGGGAAATGAGCGCTCATCCTGAAATCCAGTAAAGTCCATTCATCCATTATCTGCAGGAGGCTGGAGGCCAGCTCCACGCAGCACGCAGCGGGCGTGTCGTCGTCCGCCACAGCGGTATCACACAGTATAAACAGGTGTGTGTGTGTGTTTGGCGAGCAATCTTTCAAGTGAGCGCTCTCTGCAGTGTGTAGAGCCGGCTCACACACAGGATCACTGCTGGATCGCTGCATCATGCACAGAACTGCTCATTTCCACCGGGCACGGCCGTGATGGGCTCTGGCTGCTGGTTCTGACCACCGGAGCTCAGCGCCGCCGCTCGAGACAATGATTGTGATTTTCACGAGCTGCGGCTCTGCAGAGGATCCGCCGAGCCGCACGGAGCAGACCGAGAACGAATAAAACACCCCGAGAAGAAAACAGACACCACATCCAAGAGAAAATCACCACATCTGAGCAAGACGAGCGTCACGTCCAGAGAAGCAGACTTCGTCCTGAAGCCACGAGCCGTCAGATGAATCCTCTCTAACACGGAGACAGATTAAAGTCAGAACTGACCCGCGGACACAGAAGACATGTTTCTAAACTTCTGTTTGCTCTGACGCTCACACCTGCCCGGAACAGAACCACGCGACGGCGTGCTCGCTTCATTCACGTCTGAAGAAGTCAAATAATAAATATATTCAACGACGAGTGTGGAAAGGACAAATAATAAAGATTAATGTATTCATTACACACACACACACACACACAGGGCTGGCGACTGGTGATGCTTATAAATGACCCAGATATGATTTGTCATTAAAACAGCATTTCACCAAAATTATCTTTCAGTAACAAGGAGACACAGACGGAGTGTGTGTGTGTGTGTGTGTGTGTGTGTGTGTGTGTGTTGGAGTGCTGTCCTTGAGTTTCTGGCAGACGAGATAGATGAGCAGTAATTACAGTGATAGAGAGATGATCGGAGGAGGGGAAGGAGAGGAGGAGGAGGAGGAGGAGGAACAAGGTCGTGCATGTATTTGTCCTTGTACCGTCGTACGGACGCGTGCGTGTGTGTGCATATCTCTGTTTTAAGCGTTGCGCTTGTTAAAGGATGATGAGATATCAGCCGCCAGAGCTTTGACTTTCAAATCAGAACCACAGCAGACTGAGAGACGTGACGAACACGCTGAGGTGGAGAAATAAAACGGACCGGACAGCTGGTCTGGTTCTGGGTGTAGACCGGGTCCAAACCTGGTCTTAGTTCTTATAACTGGAGTCTGTTTTTCTGTAACAACTGCGAGGAGTGATGGGAAGTTCAGCGATCCAGATCATCCGACTCACCAAGAAGAGCCGACTCGTTTGAACCGACTCGTTTGTGAGCGACACCTCGTTAATAGAGACGGTCTGTAAATGGAATGAAAACAAGTTTACTTCATAAAACAACGTTAAATAAATAAAAGTTATAGGTGGTAAAATGTTGAGCTGTTTGGGAGTCGAAAGAGTCGGCTCACTAAAAAGAACTGAACTTCCCGTCGCTGACGCGAAGCTCACGGGAGGCTCGGCTTAATGTTCGGCTCTCCGGTGTCCCAACACGTACACGTGTTCACACAGCTCAGCTGGGAGGGAAGGAAGTAATGAAAGTACGTCGACCTCCGTTCAGAAGTTAATTATCTCCAATCTCAAGACACCAGCCTGTTATCTGGAGTTCACGTCTTAATTACTGTGTTATCGTGAGATAACAAATACTGCTATCAGACTTAATTAGATCATCCGGAGACATTAAAGTGTTATCTGGAGATTTAGCCTTCCGAGATTTGGAGTCACCCGTTATCTCGACGTGGGAACTGCTGCTCATTTGTGGTATTTAATTAAGATGTAATCTGCAGATATCAAACGTTGTTTTCATGTTTCGTTTTATCAGGACGACATGCTGCGTTCGAGACCTCCGCGATCAGGACGGATTGAGCTCGACTGCCGAATCATGGAGCTCATGATAATAAGAAAACAGATATTTTCATGTAACTTTATTCCAAAATTTATAAAATTCACGTCTTGTAACTTCAACATAAAGTTGTTTCTTTAATAAGACACACGACAAGACGTCACTGAACATTTTAACAGCAGGCGTGAGGCGATGGATCGCCCAGGACGCACGTTAACGGCAGGTGTAAACCGGCTGAGATGGAGCCATCACTACTTCATTACATCCAACATGAACGCTAATGACTGCTGCTCACACTCCGAGTTTAACCCCAGAGCTCAGGATGTAATGACACCAACCTCGCTTCGGAGGTGATCAGGGCTTAAAATGTGTCATCATGTCAAGATAACGAGCCGCCGCGCTTCGCGTTGTATCCACACAGGTTTCATTAGAGGTTTTTCTCTCAGCCGCGAGACAAACGGGAGTCCCGGAAGACGGGAGAGCGGGAATGACAGAGGAGAAGAAAAGAAGAAGAAGGCAGACGCAGAATCAACAACATTTGGTATTTTGGTACTGAGATCATTAAGTCAAGATCAGAAGAGAAGAGTTTTAAAGAAATAAATAAGAGCAGCAGAAAAACAACATTTCTTATCTCAAGAGAAGCAAATAATTAAGTCGGGATCATGATGAGACTTTATTTTATTCATTGTTTTCATTGATGAATTCATCACTTCCTGTCCTGTTTCTAAAGTTTCCCCTCGTGTTGTTGAAGCTGCGTTAGACTCACCGTGACGCCGCCGTCCGTCTGCGTCTCCTTGTAGGTGAAGTTACACACGGCCCAGGCCAGGTAGTACGTGGACATGCGCGGCGTGCGGGCGAAGCGGTTGGTCACCCAGCCGTCCTCGTCCGCCAGCGAGCTGCTCTCGACGGGCATGTTGGACAGCGAGGTGTACTGCGGGTCGTGGCGGAGCGCGAGGGAGAACGTGGCCTTGTAGACGGGCTCGTCGAAGCAGGGGAAGGCTTTCCGGGCGTGGATCGGACTGAACTGAGTCACCGCCAGGTAGCTGTGAGAAAAACCAACAAACGAAGTGTTAGCTTGTTAAACGTCAAACTCAGGAAGTCGTTCAGGAAGAACTGAAACAAATAAACGAGAGCAGAAACACAAAGAATGCAGATGGGAGGGCTTTGATGGAAATCAGAACAGCTGAACACCTCTGGGAGGTTTTTGGACCGACGTGTTCCACCACCACCGACTGAGACTGAGCCGACACCTTCTGGACGATGATCATCAGAACCTTGTAGAATCAATGCCAAGCCGCACTGAAGCTGTTCTAGCAGCACCTTATGTTATTGTTCCCCTCGACCCTCAGGGAGCCTCTCAATGGCTCCACCAATTGCTTTTGCAATCATGGCTGATTGCTAAGACCCGAGAGGGTTCATTTGTCGCCAGTCTGTGCAGCAAACCAACCAACCACTGGGCCACTTTGAGCCCCGGGATGACTTTTATCGTCAGCTCGTCAACCTTGCAACCCATCCGCTATCGACTGACACCTCTGGGGGCAACAGTCTATGTTTTGGGGCTTCCGGCGTGCTCAGCGGATTTTCGGAAAAAGGATAGTGGATATCCAGACCAAGACGTCCTCTAAAAAGTCCGATTAGCAACTTGATATTTCACACAAACACAGTTTGGGCAGCAGATACGGACACATGAATGCACATAACTTAAGATAAGTCGTGATCAGACAGAAGCCGAAGGATTCCAAGGTTGCATTTCGGGCTCATTCCTTCCGCCTCTTTCATTCTCCACACGGACGGCTGCAACCAAAGCCTGCTGAAACATGACTGGTCAATAACACCGGGACTATAAACAGAAACCAGGACACTTCCAATGCCAAAATCTCAGTCCCTCGCCTACAGATCCTGCATTCATATGCAGATATCTGTTTATAGAGATTATGGAGCCCCTGACTCACGTTGTTATGCTGCCCCGCAGCAAAAGACACGTCACCTACAGTTTAGAGAAGACCCCGACTTATACAAACCTCATCCATCAGTCAGTCACTGGTTCACATGTCGCTGCACACCACACAGGGATTCTGCTGTAGAGGTTAATGTTGTATCAAATGTCAAAGTCAAACCGTTTTGGATGCAGCGCGGGTCACCCAGCACATGAATGATGTGGAAGGCAGCGCTGGCAGTAGCTGTCTGTTTGAGTGAAATCCAAATGATTGTTCTGGGTAAACATATATTCAGACAAAGATACAAAATGTGAGACCTGTAATAAAGGTGCACTGTGAATAAAGATAAGAAGAAAGGCTGGAAACTGTCCTGCAGATGCAGACGGGTGCAGCCATGAACGCGTTTGGTCGAGCAGGCTAAGAGGGAACACAAGGGACTGGACCCAAACACACACCAGCAGGTAGAGCTGATACAGTTCAATGATTTAATCCAGAACTCAGATGACTTACAGGATGGTGAGGAAGTGCGAACACGGCAGGCAGAAAATCAAAGACCAAAAGTCCAAAAGAAGAAAACACGAAGACGAACTGACACCGTGATGAGGACCACAAAGACTGAAGATCTGTCACCAGAGGGAATGAAACACAAAGACGACTCTGGCCTCCAATCCTGTCTGTGATTCATTCAACAGAGCTCGAACACGACGAGGTTAAGAAGACAACACCAGCGTGTGACTGTAACACGTGAGGACACTGTTACAAAGAACAGATTACCAAGTTACAGAACTTCAGCTGAGAGGTCAGAGAGGCGAGCCGGGGGTCTCCAACTTTGATGGTCAGTTATTTGTAAAAGTCTTCCCGTAATGAGGAGTCTGACCTTTATCTGTGCCATGAAGGTTATCAACAACAAAAAAAACTCCTCACAGCAACAGGAACTCATTAAAACATCAGTTATTTACGGCTGACCCTCGTCACGGGTCACAGCTGCGAGATAAGACAAGCTCTAAACTGCAGCCACTTTCCTCGGAGTAAAACTGAATATAAAATACAGCGTAGCTAAAAGTTCGACAGCTTCATGGATGAAGAGGATGGAGACCTGAGAGTCACAGGTCTGTAAAACACACAGATGACGTGTGCTCTCATCGGGCGTAGCTGCTTCACGCCTGATCTCTGCAGGATTCAGGACTAAAACTGTGAACGGTGAGTGCGACGCAAACGTTTGAACGAGCCTTAGGTGACTTAAAAATTGTGTGTGGGCTCTAAAAGCTGGAAGCACAAAGTAAACAGAACTGACTCAGTAATGTCATTAGTCATCATAAGGAAGCGGCGAGCACAGGCCGAGTGAGGCTGCTGCACTCCGGAGTGTATTGAAATGAGCAACGCTGCTTCAGTTTTATTGCTTATGAATTCACTTTTCATTTCCAAGAGGAAGAGTTTTTTTCTTTTAAAAGTTATAATTCCGCTTTAAATTGGAGGTCCTCGTGGACCTCCTCCTCCTCCTCCTTTCATCTCATTGTAAGCTCTCTGCTCTCAGCTCTCTCCTTCCCCCTCTGTTGTCGTCTCTCTGCACCTTCTTTAATTTCTTCTTCTTCTTCCGGCTCCTGGATCTGTGTGACGTCTAACGCTGTGGATCTACATGAAATGTGAGCGGACTGCGATGGAGCCGCACGCTTGTTAGTGTCGGCCATATTTCTTCCTCCAGATTAAACAACAAAGAGCGCGGCTGCTGTCGTACTTCATATTCCATCTGCCGCTCTGCGTTCTGTTCAAAAACTAATTCATGCATGTCGAGGCTCAGGTACAGTCTGCACACACACACACACGCACACACACACACACACAATGACGCGTAAATCCGACGGTTTGGATCAAACTGTTTTTGTACCAGGCTGTAAACATGTTTATTTCTGCTGTCTAACATGGGGACTTATGGAGACTGACTCACTCCTGCAGCCAGCCTCAGGTGGACGATGAGAAGTTTACTTCCTGCGGATGGCTCCGTGTTTGACCCTGAATCCGGCAGAACTGCTGCTGCATTAAATGACCCTCGCCGGCTTTCCGGCTCAGGTTTAAAAGTTTCAAATCTTCAAACTGCGGTTCTGTTTTAAATCCCTGCAGAATAAGTGATTCTGTCACATAAAGCTGGATTTTGTTTCAGTCTTTGAACCTTCCACACCTATCAAAGGGGAAATTTAAGGTGGAATCAGAGTTCGAGGGGTTAAAGGATAATCCTCTGAAGTCGGCAGGTCGGCCGGCGAAGACGTTTCTACTCGCTCGTATTTTTCATGTTTCACGATGGAAAAATAAAAACCTGCTTCCACAGAGAGATAATCCAAAATAAACACGAGGACGTTTTCTGCTTCCTCCTGACATCTTTAAGCCGAGTCGAATGTTTTTCATATCGCAGCTTTGTTACGTTCGTCTGTCAGTCACCTGACACACGGCGGGCGAGAAAAGAAAAGTCCAGGAAATAATCCCTCTGAAAACTTTGTTATCGCGCTCGAGTGTTTGTGGAGGAAGAGATGAAAAGAAGGAGGAGAGGAGAGGAGAGGAGGAGAGGAGGAGAGGAGAGGAGAGGAGAGGAGAGGAGGAGAGAGGAGAGGAGGAGAGGAGGAGAGAGGAGGAGAGGAGGAGAGGAGGAGAGGGGAGAGGAGGAGAGGGGACAAAGTGCAGGTGAAGAGGAGAGGAGAAAAATATCAGAAGCTGCCATGAAGCAGTAAATATTCAAAAGAGAGGAGGCTGACTGGAGGAGAAAGATAAAGAGGAGAATAAGAAGAGTGAGAATAGAGGCGAAGAAGAGGAGCGAGGCGAGAAACTAATAAAATGAAAGACGATGAAGGAGAAAGAGAAATTAGAGGACCGCGAGGAAGAGGAGGAGAAGAAAAAGGGAGGAATGAATGAAAATGTGCACTTAAAAGAGGAGGAAGAAAAGGAGAGGCTGAAGGGAAGGATGAAGAGGGAGGAAGAAGAGCAGAGTGACAGGAACAGGAGAGGAGACATGAAGGAAAGGAGGGACGAGGAGGACTGGAAGAGGAGGAGGAGAGAGGACTCAAGGAAGTGAAAGGATGACAGGAGTTAGAGGGATGAAACTGGGAAGAAAAGAGGAAGAGGAGAAAAAAAGAAGAGGAGGAGGGGAGAAAGTTAAGGTGTAGGAGGAGGAGCGAGAGGAGGAACAAGCAGGAGGAGGAAAAGGTGGACGACAAAAGAGGCAGCGAGACGAAGAAAGAAAGAAACTGAAACAAGGTGTGAAGAGGTAATGATAGACGGAGGAGGAAGGGAGAAGGAGGAGGAGGAGGAGAGGAGGAGGAGGAGGGAGGTGAAGGATGGAAGGAGGCAGAAACAGAGAATAATAAACAGAGGACGAGCGAGGCAGACAGAAGGAGAGAGAGAGAGAGAATAATGGAGACAGCCTGAGAGGGACGAGATAAAGAGAGAATCTATTAGAGGAGGGGATGAAGTCTGCAACACACACACACACACACACACACACACACACACACACACACCTGCATAAAAGCTCAATAAAACCTCGATATTAACACACACACACACACACACACACACACTCGACATGACATCCCGCAGGTTGCCAACAGTCGCCACTGCCAAGGTAACGCTTGTTGTCACGGTAATCCTGATTGACAACCAAGCCTATAGTGTTGCCCCGACAACAACGACACGTAAACACACACACACACACACACACACACACAAACACACACACACTCATGCATGAATTCATGCGGCGACGCTTCGCTTCGTCTCCCGAGCACCAGAAGACAAATGAAAATGACATCATTTCCTGCTGTAATGTTTGTCATTATCTCGTGTGGAGACACCACAGAAGAAGAGGACAGGCGTGTGACTGACACACACACGCACGCACACACACACACACACACACACACACACACACACACACACACCATTCAGATTCAGCGATGTGACTGAAGGGAAACTGTTGAGTCAGGTGGTTTTCTGTGTGTGTGTGTGTGTGATTGTTTGTTTGTGTGTGTTTGTTAGAAGTGTGTGTTCATTTCTATATCTATTACACACACACACTCATACACACCCACAGACCCACAGTGGACACACTGATCCCTATAAGTAACGTCTCAAATAGCAATTCACATTGCAAAGACTGCAGCAGTGTGTGTGTGTGTGTGTGTGTGTGTGTGTTGCAGCTATAGTTTTACACAGGAAGCTGGTGAAGAGGCTGATTCATCATCTTTAGTGTAAAATATGCGACTGATGGAGGAGGAGATGGAGGAGGATGGAGGATGGAGGCGGAGCCTTGTTTGATCAGATTTCAGATCTGCTCGTTAAGGAGAGAGGAGACGATGAGGGGGGCGAGGAGTGAGGAGGCAAGGAGGTAAGGAGGTAAGGAGGTTGTGGTTCCAGATGTGCGGCCCTCGATGGAAACAGTTTGTTCACAGTCAGACGAGACGTGGCGGTGTGTCGGCGTGACGTCGCACGGCTCGGTCCCCGTAAGCACTGCTGCTCATACGGTCCCCATATGGTCAATTAAACATGATTGAGTGTGTTCTGGAAATCACGTCAGCAACAGGTGAGCTGTTCCAGATGAAACGTTATCCGTCCCATGAGACTGCCAACACGCTAAAAAAATAAATAACATACTAAAATGAAGCTGCACTGATCAATATTTTATTAACTGGAACATGTTCTGGTTGCTGCGGCACATCGACTGTGCGGTTCACGGGTTGTAGCCGCAGCAGGCGGGCGCTGTGATGAAGTCAGTGCACAGGCTCGGCAGCTAACAGCAGACACAGTCAGAGACGAGCTGGTAAACATGAAGCGGTTAGCAGCTAAAGAGACAGATATTTCCCCCGGGAGACGGTGGAGACCAAAAAAGCCTGACAGGAGAGAGCATGTTGTTCTTCACGGGGACAGAGCGGATGCTAATGCTGCTCCGCGTCTGTTTGCATGCACGGCGGTCAGAGTAACGTCGGCCCATCCATCCTTAGATCAGTGCGAACAGCACCGCCTGAGTCAGACCCAGGTTCAGGTAAAGAGAGTCACAGGCCGAGCTCAGGTTTAAAACAACATCTTGGATTTGTGAAGACCTCTGTTACACTGCACCTCCTCCTCCACCTCCTCCTCCTAAAAGAAGAAATGAATTTATAATGCGGCTCCAGTTGACTGCCATGTTAGATAGGTTACCCTCTGACACACACTGCAGAGAGGCTGAGTGCAGTATTGATCTGAAACATCTCATCTCAACACTGGATTACTGTACCAGAGCGAGGCGGGCGCGAGGAGAGGGAGGACGGCGGAGATGAGACAGCAGAGAGGAGGTGTTGACCAATCAGCATCTTTCTCCCCCACCATTAAAATAAAGACCGTCACCTCACCTTCATTAACCATCTGTCTCTCTCGGTATCACTCCGAACATCTCTGTTCCTCATCAAACCCAGCCTCGTTAGCAGCCTTAGTGCTCCTCGTTAACAGTAATTCCTCTCCTCGTTATAGGCGGCTCAGCAAAAACAGCCTGTGTCTAATGAAGAAGTTCCACTCAGGATGTGAGAGGGGAAACTGCACAGGCGGGTGTTCGGGTTTCTTTTAGAAGTCTTGGCTTCAGGAAAGAAAAGATTTAACTGTGCAAACAGAAGCCGTGAACGTTCGGCTGCGTGGGGGCGACTCCGACCGACCTGCTGTTTGTGCAGCAGAGCGCAAACACCAAGGCTGAAGGCGACGGATGAATACAGCCTCAGCCAATCGGATCGCTGCTCACAGCGCTGAAATCTGAACCAATCACAGTCTCAGGTTTCTTATTTAATTTGTACGATGATGACAGAAAAATGAAACAGTTTAAATCGACTGTATCTGATGTTCAGCTCGCTGTCACTGCCAGGCGTCGGGTGGCAGCTGGTTCCAGTCAGGTGACGCAGTACGAAGACCACGACGGTAAAACAGAAACAGAAGACTGTTTGTGAAGCCACGAGTCAGCACGGTCGAGTCATGGTCGATCTGACGTCACGTCAACGTCACGTCCAGTCACATCAGTTCAGCTGCTATATGTTAATTACTTTCAAGTCATGTGACCAGCAGACAGCGGGTCAGTTTGACTGCGAGACGACAGCAACAACAACATCAAACCATCCTCACAACATTTGCATGAAGATCAATAGTCAGCTTAAACTGTGTGTGTGTGTGTGTGTGTGTGTGTGTGTGCTAATTAATTCTCCCCCTCGCAGCATTTAAGCGTTTAAGCCCAGCCTGGGGTTTATAGTAACTCTGGATATTAAACAAATCTCATACTGGACCATATGTGTGTGTGTTAGCATTAGCCACACTGCTGCATCAAGCTAATCCCTAAGCTAACAGTGAGCTTTGTACACACACACACACACACACACACACACACACAGATAGAATTAGTATCTTTAGACGTGACGGTCAGCGGTGCTGCCGTTCACTGTGCTGTGGATCCTCTGATGACCCTGAATCCTCCAACCTCGCACGAGCCCCGTAAGCACCGCCGCACATTCACAAATAATTGAGGCCATTCCAGAAGGCGGCGTCCGTGTTATCAGGATGAAACCTCCTGAAACTCTTTATTGTGAGAAACAGACTTTAACAGCCAAGGACGTTCAAACCAGAGAGATTCAAACACTTTGAGCTGATTTTCTGCTGCTCTCAGGCCTTGAACAGTTCACGCAGTTTTGTTTTTTTGGAATTTACTCTGCAGGAATTTGAGTTGATCAGAGTTATCTGAGAAGTGTTGCTTGTGTCCTGTATATAAACAGTGTGATCAGGTGTGTGTGTCCTTTGCTGCTGCGCTGTGTCAGATTTTCACGAGACGCTATCGTGGACGAGTTCAAGGTCACGTTATCACGTTATCAACGCCAAGTAAAGACAAATTCATCTTTAAGTTTTATTGTGTGTTTGTCTCTTTTCTGGCAGCTGAATTACACAAGAGTAAAAAACTATATCACAGGGTGGGAACCACAAATGTAGAACCAAAAGAATATTTTTTTTCTTCTGCAGTTATTGTCATTCCCAGTATCACTAAATGAATGAGGTCAGTGGAGGAGTTGCCTTCTTGCACTGCTAAACTTATTTTTCATCAATCTACGACTTGTTTCACGTCTTCTGGAACTTTTTTTAGGCAGCCACAATGTTTTGCAAGACGAGTTACTGACTGACCCGTGATTCGGATGCTTGCTCCCAACAGGAAGTGTGATATTTCCCCTGAGGACAGGACGCCACTTAAATACATATTCATCACTCTGCATCTGATAACATGAGGATTGTTGATAAGAAGAAAGGAATTAAGAAATACTGAAAGCAGCGTGTTTTAACTCTGATGCTGGCTGATAAAACTCATCTGTCCATTTTTCTCTTAACGTTCTTGTTTTCTGTGTCCACCTCTCGGTGTCTGCCGTCCTCACTCATCCTTGCCAAGAGGCAAATCCAGTCGCTGCAGCTCGGCACAGGTCAGAAATCAACTGCTTCTGCACAGATCACTGATAATATGCAACTTTAAACTAACATCTCAGGGACATTTTTGGGCAAAAGAAACAGAAAAATTTGCAGCGTGAATCAATCGAGGTCAGCAGCATGGGTCAGTATCACTGCACTCCAACGTTTGATGGTGAAAGTAGTTTTAGGAGTTCCAGTTCTGGGTGAGGAAAGACGACGACTCTCTGTAACATCTCATAGATCATCCCCAGAAACTCATTCTGAAGTGAAACTTCTTTATTTTGTTACAGATTCAAGCTTTCTTATTGACTCATGTAGATCCCATCGCTGACTCTGATTATTAGTATGTGTCATTTTGATTTGCCGGTTATTCATCAGATTAACATATTTATGAACCTAAACTGGCACCTTTAAAATGTGTTAGTCATATGTTAATTTGTCTTTCTCATGATGTTTCTGGACACATGCATATTTATTTATTATATTTCAGATCTTTGTGCTCACACGTCAAAACAAAACAAACTGTGTTATCGTGATTTTCCCTCCTCGTGTGGAAAAACTGTTTTTCGTGTCTCATGTCTTAGAAATCAGGTTAGTGCACAACGTGGACAGTAACCGTGTTTCAGTCAGCTGCAGCATTAAACTTTAACTAACAGGTTGTCGTGTTGTGATCGAGCTCTGCTGGTCCATCAGCTGCTGTATTGATCCATTATTGATCCAAACAGCAGCTAACAGTGAGTATGGGAACACTGATGGTGAAGACATACAGAGACCAAACCTGACTGGTAAAGAATTACAGGAACGTGTTTTCAGGAGTCTCAGAGTCAGATATAAATCTCTTATTGAGGAAACATCAGCTCTCATCATCCTTCTGCAGCTGATTAAAGCTGCTGCTGGAGACATTATATAATCAAAAATGGAAATTTATGTCATTGCTTTAATTAAACAAGACTGAGCTGAATCAGAGGAAGCTCATGAAGAAACCAATGATGCACAAAAGCTTTGTTAATATTAGGAGAGAAATAAATCAAATTAATCTGGTGATTTAAATAAGTTGTCACTTCCTTTGACTTTTTGTATTTTTGACTTTCAGTGTTTTTGTTTTCAGCATGAATTATGACAAACTCAGCGAGGAAGTATTTTTAATACTTTGAAAGAAAAATAACTTTCAGAAATCAAATTATCTTGTCTAGACTTGAGTGTTTTGACTGATATGATACGGATACGACGGGAGGATCTGAAACTGGATTTTTGTTCTGTAATGTGAACTCAACTGAACAAAATGTTACTGTATAGTTTAATTTCCTGTTTTTAAAGCATACATTCAATTTTTATAAAGTATTTTCTAAAGTATGTTTTAACTCTCAAAGACAGGAGGATCTTTGTTCAGGTGACTAATGACAACAGCATCACAATGGACATTAATAAAGCGTGACAGTTCCCTCTCACATGATCGAGATCTGCTTCGTTAAACTGTCTCATTGTTCTTTGCTGTTATCAGTCTTCGTTACGAGCCTCCTGTACAAACAGCAGCGTGCCCTGCTCTGCTCATCGATCCGTCAGGCGTCTCTCACAGTTTGATGACATCAGTTTGTTCAGTGCAGAGCAGAACCACGTCCCTGTTAGATAACAAGAACTCCTGAGCTGCTGTACTGAAACTGCCAAGTCATTTTAGTTCAGAGCTGGACTAAACTTTGTAAAGGTCATGGATTTGGAATGATGGAAAGAAAACAGAAAACAGATTTTTTTAGGTTTGTTTCTTCATTACTCAGCTCGTTACGTTCAGTTCTCTAAATATTACAAAATATTTGAATAATTTATTATCAGGTTCAGCGTTTCTTCAGTGGAATTAAACTACAAATTTTCTCTTTGCAGACGACACTGTTGTCTATCTCAGTGATTAGTGGAGCCTTTCACTGGCTGCACGGAAATACTTAAAGTTAAATAAGAGAGCGAGCAGCTTCTGAAAGCTGCCAACGAATTCTACATTCTGTTGGGTTTAATCAGGGGAAGGCGGCTCCAGAAAGCGAGACATCTTATAGTTTAAAGTCTGGCAGACTCAGGGTGGTGACCAGGGAATATATCAATAATCAATGTGTGAAAACATTTTTCCAGATCTTGAAACATAATAAATTTTTGATTGCAACGTTTGCTGTTTGGAGAAGTTTTTTTTTCCTTTCTTCAAAGTCAGTAATTCCAGGTGAGATATTATGATGGAAATAATCTGAAGATGATATTTTGGTTTTCAGGGGGAAAACTGGGCGACTAGAGCTCACTGATAAATCTTTTAGAAGATTGCTGCCCTCGAGCTGTGAACCTGACTCAGCTGCATTTTGCTGGAGGACGTGCAGAGTACTGTGTTCATAATATCTATCAGTCAACCCTACAAAAGGACCCAAGTCTTTCAGTACACGGTGCCTCAATAATCACTAATAACCAAGGTAAAGGCCCCAGACGCACAAAACAAGCAGTGTTTTATACAAAAGCCAGAGCTCAATACAAACCCCACGGTTCAACGAACAATGAATGAGTCTTTATTCCAATAATAAAAAAACCTCCTGTGCAGGATCTCAGGAAGCCTCTTTTGTCTAACGGAGAAGCATAGTCATTCTCTGACAACTCCAGAGTTTTACTTCCGAGCAGCCCGTCCAGTACGCCGCTGTCGTCTCCGAGTCTGGAGGTGGTTTGATGGTTCAGTCAGAGGATGGAGTTAGAATAATCTGACTCTACTGAACGCTGCAGGCATGAATGCTGCTTCAGTGCTGTATTTTTCTGAACCACCTCTTCAGGTCATCCTATAAATTGTGCATAGCACAGGGTGAGGAGAAGGCAAGTGACATTGAATATCGTCATTGACCTCAGCCTCAGCGCATGAATGGCATCCACAAACTCTACAATTAAAGTCTAAGCACATCCTTCATAAAGGAATGTACTGCACCTTGTTTACGAGTTATCTTTATTTTAACAGTGAAGGCTGGCTCTGCTCTGACACTCTGCCCATGTGCAGGATATAATAGGAAGATTGGAATAAGTGTAAGGAAATCACTTATTGTTTCACCACTCCAGGGGCAAACAATCAATTACAGGCTTTTTGGGGTAGTTGCCAGGAGTTGGCAAACTAATGAGCGTCACTCACGGGGTGGACTGGTCTCACACTGGTGAGCAGGTGCACCAATTATTGGTTTAAAGCACCACCAGCACCACCAGCAGATCCTACACTGTAAAAAATGTGATGACCATATATAAGTAGATTATGGTATGCTTTCAGGGGAATTAACCTACGATGGTGGTTTCCTAGTCTGAGTTCCTGGTGTTTTAACAAACGCTGGTAAAACGTCAGTTTCCCGATTAAAGTTTGTCTGAGAGAGTCGAAAGGAGCCAGCTGAGGTTGAAGCGTTCAGGGCATGTCCAACTGGCAGGAGACCCCAGGGCCAGACCCAGAACCTGCTGGAGGGGCTACGTAGGCCCATCTGGGCTGTGAACGCCTCGGGATCGCCCAGTAGAAGCTGGGGCTTATGGGAAACCTGCTGCCGCAGCAGGCCGACCTCGGACGAGAGGAAACGGGAAATGGAAGGACGAGAGCGTCCTTACATGGTCGTGGCTTTGCTCCTCTGTCCAATCACAAGTGAGCCCTTCTGATTTCATCAATTAGCTCCGACTTTGTGTTTCTGCAATCAGCCGATCAGACACTGATAAACACGTTCTGTCCCCGTGGCAACAAACACACACACACACAAACTCCTGCGTGAAATAATAAATGTATCAGCACACAGTCTGTTTCCCATCAGCACCGTGGGGAAGAAATCTGATGTGGAAACAGCGCTGCAGCAGAGGCTTATGGGAAATTCATAAGGAGGGAGTGAGGGGTGTGTGTGCGTGTGTGTGGTCTGATACGCAACACACATTCACACATGCACACACACACTCTGAGCGGTGTGTGTGACTTAATCAATGTTGTGGATGTGAAGCGTTGACCTTTTCTAGTCGAACCACCTGCTGCTGCAGGAAAAATGAGTGTGTGTGTGTTTTAGCGTGTGTGTTTCAGCGTGTGTGTTTTAGTGTGTGTGTTTTATCGTGTGTTTCAGCGTGTGTGTTTCAGCGTGTGTGTTTCAGTGTGTGTACCGTCTCTCTCTCTGCAGGGTGTACGAGCTCCTAAAGAAGCCCAGCAGCTCGTCCTCGATGGCGGCGTCGAAGCTCACGTTTAGCCGGTAAACTCTCATCGGCTTCAGCTCGCGGTGCAGCACCACCACGTACATCTGATTGGCCGGGTAGGGGAAGTGGCGGTGGATTCGCATGGCTCCACCCCCGGGCCTGTTAGGGGGGCGGCCGCCGGCACCGCCCTCTGCTGTGACGGACACCCGGTCCACCTGTAAGGGAGGAAGAAGAGGGATCAGAGGACGGTTTGCTAACGCTGAATGAACCTTTAAAGTACGCATGATTCAGACCTGTGTGTCCACCTCGCTCAGTGACACAAATCAAACGCACCCTCACAAACAGCTGTACCGTAACACAAGACGTTAGCTTACTAACAGGCTAACGGCGTTCAGGTGAATGTGAGTCAGTGTGAACAGCGCCCTCTGTTGTTCAGCTCTGTCAAACTGACAAACAGACTTTGCAGCAGTTCGGCTGCTTTTTGTAATAATGAAAGCCGTTACTAAGCAACACATGATCCAGCTGTGGTTCGAACCTGTCGCCATGGTGACGTGACAGGGACCACACTGCAGGCAGCTTCCAAAAGAGAAAAGTCTGTGACAGTTTGAATGAAAGCAGAGAGAAAGAGCGCGAGTGCTGATCAGTTTACCGAAGTTCACCCAGATGTCACGGTGAGGAAGTGACCGGGCGACGTGAAGCAGCACACACACGCTGACTTCACATCGAGGGAGAGGAGCCAGCAGCCCTCACAGGTGGTTTCACTTATCCCGACTGATCAGACCCGAGCTCACGCTGACGATGACGGGATTTGCTGGTAATTAAATAAAATGTCACCAAACTCGCCGCGTTAAAAAAAAAACATTCATAGAACGAGCCAGTCAAGCACCGCCGCGCTCGCCGCGCTCGAAGAACTTCTGGATCAGAATCAGCTTGTTTGAATGGATCACTGGATTCTGTTAATGTATCAAATAGATCTACATAATACATAAACTCAGCTTTAGTTACTAGTTACTCTTCAGATTACAGTTTTTCTGTCAAGTTAAAACCAAAACGTGTTGAAGGCTGAAGTTCCTTCATGTGTTGGATTAGCTGCAAAATGCCCATAAATTCCCATAAATGGAGTTTTCCCAGTTTATCTTCCCATGGAAAGTTTCTGAACTCTTCATTCACTGTCTCGTTAGCGACAGAGGTCTGTGTTTCGGTCACTTCGTTCACTGACCTCCATCTGTCTCCGCCTCAGTAAATCGTGGCCTGTTTGCTCGTTCCTGCACATTCTAACAGTGTCACAATATTAATGTTAATATTAATATTAACACACTGGAAGACATCTGCACTTCACTCCTGCAAACGTCATTAAGCACAAACAGAGACGATCCCGCTGAAGTTTGAGGAATCAGTGGAGCTGTCCTCCGGGATGAGCAGCGGTGCATGATGGGAACATGCTTGATGGCGAACCGTTGGGTATCTATCAGCAAATCCTGGTTCAATCAAACGCCGAGTGTGTGCGTCTGCATCTGTTAGCATGAGTGTGTGTTTGCTCTTTGATGAATGAACTGATCGATAGGAACAGAGAGCCTGCTGACACAGAGAGGAAACGTCGGGGATTAAAGGGATGTTTTTCACGCTTTTCTGGTGAGTCAGCGAACGCAGCGCCACGCTTCGGGATGCCTTCAAATGCTCCTCTCAGCCAAAGCGCCTTTTAATTGCGTTGTTTGTTAATTGGTTTGATTTTCGGAGCTGAACTCGCGGCTGTCAGACATTGTTCCAGTTTGAAAATGGATCTTTATTCGTGGCTTTGTACGATGACACCAGCGCCGTAGTACTCGAGCGCGGCCGACACTTTTTAAAGGTCTCAGACAAAGAGGGCTCTGGATTTTAGTTCAAGACCTTCACACGCCGTCTGATTCATTTTCTAACAATAATAATCCAGAAGATTTGGTTTCCTGGCAGAGATCAGAACAACAGCAGGTCGTAAATAATTCAAGGCGACGTTTAATGAGCTGATTCAATGTAGCATCCGCGCTTCACCCACAGAGTTCTTGTGAATATTAGCTATCTGAGCATGCTGCATAGTGTCTGGTCTTGGTCTTAGTCTGGTCTGGTCTTGGTCTCAGTTGAGTTGGTCTTGACTACACTGGATGGAACCTGTCTGGGGTTGACCTGTGACATAAACTAAAGCAATCGTTGCTCGGGGTGAAAAGTCTGTGAACTGCTGATACGTTGGCCTTAACAGGAAGTGTTGGAGGCACGCGGTGATGATCGTCTTGTTGCCTCTGTTGGGAGCTGAGTGCATTTTGTACATTTCTTTGACTGTGAGAACGAGGCGAGTATTTTCTACCAACAGGTTGTATTGTTACCAACATTTGTGTTCTTTGGCCTTTCCACATCCTGACAATTTTTCTTTAATAATGCATTGACTCTGAAGGTACCTTAGGAGACCTGCCTGGCGCCCCAACAACACCTCTTAATTCACAGTGTGCTCACACACAAACGCGGCTGCAGGCTTTTTAATTGGCCCCTGCCCAAATTAGACAGATTCATCCCTCTCGCACATTAGCCGAGATGACCGGCCTGAAAAATCACGTTGCTCAGGCGTTTCTCTGAGGCTTTCTCTCACCGTGCGCCTGTCTCAAAAAATCCGGCTGAAACAGCAACTTTGACGGTTAATTAGCCTCGTTAAGGAAATCTCTGAGGCCAAATCTGGAAATAAACATTCTTTGTTAGAGAGTGGGTTTGTTTTCCAAGAGAGAGAGAGAGAGAGAGAGAGAGAGAGAGAGAGAGAGAGCGAGCTTTGTCTGGAAGTATCAAGCCGTTTGCATCCGCAGGCAGCGTACCTGTCTTTGTCTTAGGATATGGAAATCTGTTTGGATGACGGAGGGTTTACAGCCGCCGTGGAGCAGCCGACTCATTGGTCATTACTGACAGAATTCTCTACAGGTAACATCCAGCACAGCTACAACACTACAGCTGCTGAATAAGACAGTACATCCAGTGAGTCTGAAAATAGACACTCGGCTTCGCTGCTGGGACGTTCGCGGGCTGGGGGACGGAGAATCATGTGGTGCTTGGGAAGCAACAATATCCAAAATGTGAGAGCGGTTTGAAAACATGAATCTTTCTGTTTGGATAGGCGGCCTGCATCCATGTGACGTGTCTGTCTTTCATCTTCTACACCACCCGCTGAGCGGAGACCTGGTGAGACACCTGGGGTTCAAACATGGGTGAAAGTAACAGCTAGGCTGCGTACAGCTGTTATTTCAGTGACTACATGTGATCGATAGGGTCGTGAGCAGAATCTGCCGGTTCAATCGGACGATCGGACTCGAACATGTTTGGTGAGAAAGTTCTTCACGGTAAGCGAAGAGGACTAAAAGGCTGCGATCTGTAATACGGCCAAGCTGTGTTTGCACAGACTTACACGGACGAATCGCAGAATGTTAACGACCGAAGAATATCTGACAATTCATTTCAATGTGTTTTTGGTATCAGATTGGAAGTACAGTCGAGATTTTACAAGCACCGACAGCGAACAGTGATCGGTCAATCCGTACCTCGTGCGTACCACGAGCCTCCTCTGCAGCCTGTTGTTGGGTGAACTTCACTTTCCTAACTTGATGAGAGAAGTTATTCTCATCATGTTGACCCTCACAGTCTTCTTGTTAGGCTGTGAAGGATCGGGCACGTCAGCGTTTTACATCTTGGACTGATTCCAACGGACTTGCACCGTTTCATGACCTCTGAATTTGTGCAACTTTCCAATTGCAAACTTGACAGTGTTGGCGTTGCCAAATTGAGGAAGCTGCTCAGGGTTACCGTTCAATTTGGTACAAATTTATTTTTCCAAATTAGATGCAGCACAAATTGAGTTTTCTGCTTCTTCGAATTTCCAACGTGACCTGGAAGTAGTCGCAATGTCACCCACATACTTTGATTTATACTGAGTCACCAACACTTTCTGAACCTTTCATGGACAAGCTGATGTTCCTTGGGTGTCACAGACATCATCACATCATGTTCTTACAGATTTCTGCCCTTACAGGCCGACGTACCTCGAGCCGGTCAGTGTGCAGCACGATGAACCTGGTGGCGTTGATGCACTCCAGCTCAATGCTGACCTCTCCGGAGAAGGTGAAGTTGTCCATGTAGACGGCGAGCCGCAGGTCGTAGTGCCGCGGCCTGACCGAGCCCGGCAGCCGTGAGCTCCTCCACGGTTGGAGCTCCTCGTCCCCCCTCTCCCCTGTCCTCTCTCCTCTGCTGCCATTCAACCTGGCCGACCCTCCGCCGCCTCGCGTCCCCGACTCCCCCGTCGCCCCGTCACGATCTCGTCCGCCGCACTCCTCGAAGCGGACGCTGAGCACCACAGCCACCGCCGTGACTATGATGAGGGTGAGGATGGACAGGGCGAAGCCCAGCACCAGCCGTTTGTGCACCGTGATGTGGCGCTCGGTGGTCCGAGGCCGGACCACCACCGACTCTGCCCACTGGTCCGAGAGACCGCGGCCATTCCGCATGGCGCCCGGGCTGCTGTCGTTCAGTCCCATTGAGCTGAGAGTGTCACTGAAGCGGCAAAGAAACGTCCTCAAAGTTCAGAGTCAGAAACGTGTCCTGCTTCAGAGAAGCATTCATTTGTTCTGGTCGGACCCGGCTCGACTTATGATCGTCCCGAAGACTCCGGCTCTCAGTCTGTGATGCCGGATCTCCAGCTGTTATATCTCAGAGGAGAAGTGACCTCTGACCTCCACTGCCTCGCCGCCGGACGGTCCTGAACGTCCTTCAAGCTCTGACTCGAGGTGGAAAATCAACACCGCAGCACGTCTTACATTTCAGGCAACAAAACTGACAAACCAGAAAGAATGAGACGGTTGTGTGCGTTTTGGTTTTGTGGTGAGGAGGGAAAAAAATCAATGCTGCATGGCTCGATTTCAGATTCTAGAGGAGGCTGAGGAGGAGGAGGAGGAGGAGGAGGAGGAGGAGGTATACTGTTGAGGATGTGGCTATACAGTGAGCGTACCATCCATAGACTTTCACAGGAAATCAACTCTGAGGCGTTAGACTGGAACGAAGCCCGTTAGGACAAATCATCCAGATTCTTCTTCAAAATGAGGTTTTTACACGAAGGAGCGTGAAGCTTCACGGGGTCTGAAGCAGCAGGTGATCGTCCAGGTGAAGCAGAAATAAAACAGGAGATTCTGATGATCTGAGGTCGGCATCAGGAGCCACAGAACTCAGATCAGAGGACGGACCTGCGACTTTAAGCTCCGAGAAGGATTTGAAATGAACACAGTGAGTTCAGGTGTTTGAATGTTTGAGGTTTAAAGGTGCTCTGCAGTCTGCACGGGTCTGCTCAGGTCTGCACGGGTCTGCACGGCTCTCTTCAGCAGGGTAAGTGGATCATTCACCGTGCAGCTCACTCTCCTCCGGGTTTAACGGAGCCCAGCTCTGCATGAACGGATGGAAGGTGATCGATTCTCGGCGATAAAATCCGTCCGTCAGTCCGATCAGCTGATCCACATCCACCGGGAACTTCTCCCTCTCACTCCCCGGGGAGGACGCGCTGATGCGGGCTCGTTTCTAACTCTTCCGTCGGTGCTCCGGGCTGGTCGGTCGGTCGGTCGGTCGGTGATCCGTTATTAGTTGAGTCCCGACAAGAACCGCGCTTTGTGTCCGTTAAAGCCGTTATTTATCTCTCACCTGCCTACCGGCGGAGGCGGGCTGGGGTTACCGTCGGTCAGTCCGGGACTGTCCGGGGATCCGTTAGAAAATCCGTTATGTCAGTTAAACACACATGGATCCGGTACCGATCCGGTGCAGGCGTCACACGTCAGTTCAAACACGAACAAACTCACAGCAGAAGCTCGGGTCCGTTTCTGGAACGGCAGACCGGTGATCGGCGAAAAGCACCGGGGCTGATCCGTTACGCGCACGATCCGGATCCGTTTCCATGGAGTCCAAAGTAGAAACGAACCGTGTCAGGGCGGATTATCCCGGGTTAGCACCGGGGGACACGAGCCTCCTCCGGTGCTCCGTGATTAAACCGGATCCTCCTCAACTTTTCCAGCCCGCGGAGCTCCTGATGCTGCTGCTCCGCTCCCCGTCCGCTCCCGGTGCTCCCGGTGCTGCTGCTGCTGAGGATGATGGTGATGATGATGATGATGATGGTGGTGATGAAGATCCTGTTAGCATCCCCCCATCCACCCAAAGAAAAAGGAGGAGGAGGAGGATGGTGGTGGAGGTGAGGAGGAAGAGTCTCGAGCAGCCCCGTTAACGGAGTGAGTCCGCGCGCCGGTGTGCTGCTGCTCCACCGAGAGGCACGAGCCGACTGAGAGAGAGAGAGAGAGAGAGAGAGAGAGAGAGGGAGCTACACCCACCCACCTCCACCCTCCTCTATTCTTTTCTGGATGTATTCCAAATCAGACAAAAGAAAAATTAATGATGAAAGACAAGTGAGGCTCACACACACACACACACACACACACACACACACACACACACACATTTCTTTTGTACATTTCTCAGTTTGTACTTTTGGGGTTTGTGTCGGCTACGTGACGTGAATTTCTCTGCAGGTTGAAGATGAAGCCGACAAAGGAAACCGGCCTCTAATGTCCACCTGAGGCTGGTTGCAGAAGTGAGTCAGTCTCCATAAGTCCCCATGTTAGACAGCAGAAATAAACATGTTTACAGCCTGGTACAAAAACAGTTTTGGTCTCTGTAGCTAATTTCCCCGTTCATGACAACTGTACTGAGGGTGAATTTATATACAACTCACCTGTTCACATTATATTAAGGCTTAAAGTTATGCAGGATTAAGAGCGTGGACGCTTTGATTGACAGGTGGGCGTGGTCACAGGTGGACCAGGTGGACCCTTCTGTGCAGAGTTTGGGCTCCAGCTTCCTCCGTCAGTCCAAAGACGCGTTAATGTCGGTTACCTGGTGACTCCACCACACAGGTGGAGGTCAGAGGTGGGCGTGGCCATGTGATGAACTGTCAGGATCCAGGAGGTGTCAGCTGGGACCGCGACCCTTACCGGGACAATGACGTCATGATGAGTCCTGATGGAAGAAACTAATATGAAGATGTGAACAGCCCAGACACACACACACACACACACACACACACACACACACACACCGACCTGCACAAAGCTTCAACAGCTGATGAAGTCAGAGAGAGGCGGAGCAGACCTCCACCTCCAAACATGCCTGTATGTACACAGGAACCAACAAACACCTGCACTTACACAGCATCACACACACACACACACACACGCTAATATCAGCCGTTCGCGCCAAAAGTCCGCATCTTGCGCGCGCTGTTAGACTCAGTCACGCATCAAAACAAACTCAAATCATCGTTACACACTCAGTGTGTGTGTGAGGACTCAGTCAGTGTGTGTGTGGACTCAGTCAGTGTGTGTGTGTGGACCGGCACTGACCTGGAAACATCATGGAGTCAGACCTCCACCTGTCTGAGGAGGAGCCGCTCACCTGAGGCCCCCCGTGAAACTCTACCTGCACTTCAGTTCCGCTTTCTTCCTCTTTAAGACCGCCCTTCAAAATAAAGCTACATCTGACAGCTTAATACAGGAAGTAATACAGGAAGTCATGATGTAAACACAGAGAGTGACTGTGAAGCCAGACGGCAACATTAAATCAACGTTGATGCATCAATGAAACCATCATTGGATCAGCACTGAGACGTGACACTGACTTTTCATCAGGTTTGAAGTTATTAAAAAAAGATGTTAGTTCAACTTAAAATCAACATTGAAATAACATTAACTAAACCAACATTGATTCAATGTTGTAAAGTTTCTTTTCCAAACATTGAAGAAACGTTCTGAGCGTTGGTCGTCGTGACCTCTGACCTCTGACCTCTGTGTGGACTCTGCGACCTCTCGTGTGTCTCACGGTCTGAGCACGCTGATCTGATGATCGCAGGTGTGAACGTCTGCTCACCTGAGAATTTTTAATATCGTGTAACACTTTGCATCTGACACGACTGTGTCAGGGAAACATTGACAGATCTTCAAACACACACAAACACAGCGTGCTGCTCCCACGCCGGTGAATGATCCGCACAGCGCCGAGGAGAGGTGAGCATGTCTTCATCAACACACGCAGCAGACAGTGTGTGTGTCAACAGCTACATCCAGCCTGATCCTGTGATGGAGAACACTCACCGCCAAACGCTCCTTAATGAATACATCAGGCCGAGGGAGAAAGAAAGCTTGTAGTGACATTATGAACAGATTTCCCCGGATAGTAACGAGATTATTTATGCAGGTTTATTAATATCTGATCACCAGACGCTCATCTGACACTGAAATAACACGTGTTGTGTATTGATGACCGGCTGATCGGAGTCAGCTGGTAGAAACGTGTTCACCTTCGCTACAATCAGAGACAGACGCTGACCATCTGTGTAACGTTAGTACTGAGCAGAGGCGTGTGTGTTTAAAGGGCAGCTGTTGGATGAATGTGTCGGCTGCTCTTCGTGGTCTGACACTCGCTGGGTGAACAGTGTTTGAGTTGAAAGGCTCGAGGTTCTGGCGGGTCGGGCTGCTGTGCCGTGCAGGGCAGAGTGAGTAAGCAGCTTTTCACAGATCAGAGGAAGAGACGCTGAGTCACCTGTGACAAGCGACACCGTGCCTGTGAACCACGGGCGCCATGGAGCCACATGTACACGGTAAACAGAGACTTCTGTAACCATGGTAACCGCACACAACAAAGATGGCAGGAAAAGATGAAAACGGCTGGAACTAATAAACAGTTTCACACAAAATGCTTCAGACGCCATCTCAGTCGATCCACGGGACCTCCCTTCGCCAAGACAGCGAGCTCTGATTGGCTGGCGACAAACCACACACAGTATAAATATGGACTCTCCGTGACATCATCAGTCGCCCCCTCAACTAACCACACCCACCTGTCAATCAAAGCGTCCACGCTCTTAATCCTGCATAACTTTAAGCCCTACGGAAATTAGCTACAGAGACCAAAACCAGGCTGTTTATTTCTGCTGTCTAACATGGGGACTTATGGAGACTGACTCACTTCTGGAACCAGCCTCAGGTGGTTGCTGCTTGGCCCTACCTAGTTTTCTACTTCCTGTTTGGTGCTGAAGAGAGTGCAGCTACCATCTGATAACATTACATTTAATTTATCACAACATGAAGAGGAGAACATGGACGCCATCAGACTCTTATTTTACGGTGCAGAAACTCCGACTTGCAGCCGGCAGCGTAAAAAGTAATTCACCTGGATTTCACCTGGATCACAGAACAGGAGCACTCGAAGACAACAGTCCAATAAATCCACACGTATCTCAGCAACGCAGGATGGACTGTGCAGGAACATTCAATTAAAACTGGAGAACGTTAACAAAACCCAGCTCTGATGGAACAGTCCAAAAATATCTTCACGTGCCTCCACAGACACGGCGTTGTTTTGAGGATCAAACATAAGAAATAAAGAAAAGACTTCATCCAAGTAAAAAGATAAAATATTAAAGTAAACATGAAATCTAAATCTAAGAATAGGACATGACGCGGAGCGTTTATTTACACCTCCTCCCTGCCTCCCTCCTCCCTTGCTCTCTGCTCGTCTCCGCTCGCTCAGTCACTGATTGAATAAAATCAAAGTAAGAAAGTGTAAGTGTAGACTGCAGCTCAGGAGCTGCGTGTGCTACGAGTCAGTCCTTTCATATGAATATCTTTTCAAAACATGCCACCTCCATCATGAAACCACATTCTGGAGGCAGCAAAGCCGAGGCAGGTGTTTCTTTTCATGACATTCACTGTGATGATGACATGAAAGAGGATTTTTGCTGTACGCTACGTAGAAGCTGGGAAATTTGGAATTCTAGTCCCGTCAAGCAGCGCACACATAAACACTAAACTGCTTCGCTGGTTCAGTCTTTTAGTGACTCAGATATCAGCTGACAGAGACTCACCTGCACAGCTGATGGAGGAGCCAAACATTTACAGTAAGTTCAAACGTCAAACAAAGTTTTTATCTAATAAACATTCCCTTCAGTCTTTTCTCTGAGCTCACTGAACTGTTTGATCACAAACAAGCTGCACACCTGTGTTAACGAGCCGCACACCTGTGTTAACGAGCCGCACACCTGCGTTAACGAGCTGCACACCTGTGTTAACGAGCTGCACACCTGTGTTAACGAGCTGCACACCTGTACATTAACATTCATAAAGAAAGCTGAACTTTAAATGATGTATTACTTTATTAAAGTTGACTTGCAGTGGTTGTAGTTGGAGTAGTAGTGATGAGTCAGGTGTGTCACGCTGATTTGAGCAGTTGACCAATCAGATTGCTCGGCTGGACGCACTTGTTGTATTGGTTGCTTGTGTACTGGTCAGACTCCATCACAGAGTTTCTGCATTAAAAGGTAACTTTGGTATTTTCCCCATGTCTTTGTGTCAAAGTGACAAATGAGGACGACAAAGAAGCTGAATGTGGCCGAGTACAGAGTGAGAGCTCGGCAGTAACAAACAGACGAGTTTGAGGATTACGTCACGTCGAGTTCTCGCTTATAAAACACCAAAGTTACCTTTAACGCAGGAGCAGCAGGTGTGTGGACGCCTCCCTTTGACGTCTTCTTATATCACAGACAGATCGCAGTGTGAAGGAACGTGCACAGATCTCAAAGCCCGTCCAACACCTTGAGGGTGAACTGCAACACCTGCAACTTTATCGCCCAACATCAGACCTCCAACAGTTCACACGAGCGTGCCAAGCATCCATTGATCTCTGTTTGTACCTGGGAGGTAAAATTTTAATCTTCTCGTCCGCAGACATTTATCCTCCTCTGCTAAAAGCTAAACGGCCTGCCTCGTCGATACGTCACTTCTTTTTTGTCGGTGTTATGAAGCTTTTCTCTCTCTTTGCAGCAAATCACACACCAGTGACATGCTTCGGCGTCCACATACTTCTGGCCATGAGGTGTTGTCTGCAGGGCAGGAGCTGGACGGGTGGATGGAGTGACTCTCATCACCATCCTGTAACTCCACAAAAGCATCAACCATGGAAGCAGCTGACAGAGGGAGATAAAAGCTAGCAGTTAGCTTCAGTGAACATGACAGAAATCTGACACACACACACTTTAACCATGTGTGTCAGATAACAGATACTTTAAAAGGAGGGTGTAAGCACACACACACACACACACTGACACTGATGTACAAACGCACACACATCCTGTGAGACAGATGGGCGGGAAAACGCCGGCCGTTGTAAAATTAATGACTCATGTGATAGCCAATCCAGTGCTTGGCAGCCTGTGTCAATAGCCAATCAAACAGCTGGTGGCGTGAATGCTGATGAGCTGGACATTTTGTCAGTGTCACCTTGGCAACAGCAGGGGACACCTGACCTTCAACACGCGGCTTAATTTCATGTTCATGAAACATGTTCAGCAAAAGGATCCTGAACTAATGGACGGAAAATTAAATCTACTTTCATTTCATGTGAAAGAGCGCCGAGCGCAACACAGCTGTACGGCCCGCCTCGTGCAAACGGGCCGTCTGATTGGACCATTGTCAATAGGCTGTCCATACTGTGAGGCAGGAGCCGGTACGTAACGCTCAGCAGTGCTGGACATCGTGCCAAGCATCGACGAAAAGTACGTGATGCTTTACGGCACACAGTCACACAGGAGGAGGGGTACGGGAATGCTGACGGGAAGCAGAGCCTGTGTCGTGCCAGAACAGGAGCATAGTGAGTGGCAATCTAACGACACTCTAACTATGAAGACAAACCACAGAGGATACTGTACCCTGGTCACAGTAACTGCTGCTGTGTAAACTCTTTACAGGATTACTGCAGTAAAATACTGTAACTTTACATCCAGTATAAGCTTTGCATATTTTTGAATCTTTTACTTGCAGCCGAGTATTATTGGGTCGTATTGGTATTTTTCCTTCAGTGAAGGATGTGAATAGTTTTTTTCAGCACTTGCAGGTGAATAAATCGGTTTTATGTCAGCGGCTTGGCGATCTTTCCTCTGGTGTCACACACTAAACTTTTTATGTTTCGGCCCAAAGAAGAATCAATCTGTCCAACACTTTCATTATGTTTAACGAACACTGCAGCCTATAGAGGGCACTAGCATGGCCTTAGAATATTAGTCTCTTTATTGGACAAAGTCACACACACACACACACGCTCACACACACACACAGTATCTCTGACATTGCATGGCCAATTAGAGTCCTATTTCAGCCAACTGGATCAAGGTGGAAGACAGCAGAGAGAGAGGAAGAGAGGGAGAGATCTAAGTGGGCGGCACACTCTTCTGCCTCGGGGTAGATTGGTGTCAAGTGCAGAGAACACACACTGTGGGCAGAAAATGTAATGAATGTGTATCACTTGTTAGGAAGAAAGGCCGTGTGTGAGAGTGTGTGCATGCGTGTGTGTGTGCACACTTGACACCAATCTAGCAGCAGCAGCAGCAGCAGCAGCAGCAGCAGAAGAAGAAGAAGAAGAGGAATAAAAAGCGAAGTGAGTGTGTCAGAGGGAGAACAGGCTTAAAGCTGAACACACACAGATCCAAACATCAATATTTCAAATTCCTTGAAAGCACAAATCCATCCATGATTCATAGACGCGCTGCATAAAAGAGACAGAGACGTAGATGCAGACTGACAGAGCATCCTGTGGTCAATACACACTGCAGTCAGAGAATCACTGCCTGTGTGTGTGTGTGTGTGTGTGTGATGTAAACAGGCTGTGATGAATGCTGAGGTGCAGCGCGAGCTTTTAACTATTGTTTACACTGTAATGTTTTATTAGAGTCTCCGTCTCGACGCTCCGCCTCGTCTTTCACGTCTACCTGTGGGAGGAAGTGAGGCGCCGTCAGCCTTCAGCTTCACCTGGCTGTCTGCGGTCGAGCGGGGACGAGGATCAAGAACCAGTTCGGGCTGAGAACTGCTTACAAACGAGCTCATGAATTCCTCATGTTTTTCTGACAACGTCAGACTCAGGCGTCAGCTCGCCTGGTCGCCGGGTCCTGTCCAGTCAGAGGCTGCTGCTGTAAAACTCCTGTAGAAAACAGTGCTGTGCTTTTACAGCGTGTGATGGTAATAATCACAGTAACATGGAGGAAAATCAGTTTTATGTTTCTACAGTAACCAACAATATATTCCTGTACAATGTACTGTGTATGTGTGCTCTGTACAATGATCATTTCAGTGGTGGAAACACGCCATCAACACGTCGAAGCATCTTACACATCAACATCCGTCACTCCACACACGCTCCTCAGCTGTTACCATCCTTCCATTTCCTTCCATGTATCCGGGTCGGGTCGCGGTGGCAGCAGGTTTAGCAGGACGTTCCAGACGTCCTTCTTCCCAGCAACACATCCCATCTCCTCCAGGGGGATCCTGAGGTTTTCCAAGGCCAGATGAGCTATATAGTCCCTCCAGCGGGTTCTGGGTCTGCCCCGGCGGTCTCCTGCCAGTTGGATGTGCCTGAACATCTCACCTCGCCTCAGCTGGCTCCGTCAGACGTGCTCCGTGTTCAAACTCACAGTCGATAAAACAGTTGTAGACGCAGACTCTTTTTTCTGCACAGATAATTCTCCAGGAATCAATAATGGAATCGATGAAGAATCAGGCCGATAAATAGCAGAAGGATTTTCAGTCTTCAAGGTGCAGTGTGTCAGATTTACACGATATAATCCAGCGTTTAATCCCCTAAAGATCAGAGTCAGGACGTTGTTGTTACCTTAGACTGAGACAGAAATACAGTTACTCTACTGTAAAAGTATTTTATTGTTGGATTACAGTCATTTCCTGTGATTCAGTATTTGTACTGGATTCTTCCTGCAGCTCATAAACTGGTTCATGAACATGAAAGAAGAGTTTCTTCAAAGTCGAGTCCTGATGCGTCTTCTATTGGCAGGTGAATGAATCAGCATGACAGGAGCCTCGTGGGCCAGTTTTTCAACTCTTCCTGACTTCAGAGTGAAGTCGATCTGACAGATTCCCCCTCTCTCTCTGGATGAAGGACCTCCTCCTCCTCCTCCTCCTCCTCATGAAGCTCTGTGATGAAGACACCATGGACCATCTGAGTCCAGCTCCTCGCCGTGGTGGCAGGTTGGTCCTCCTCTGGCGCTCGGATCGATGACGATGAACAGCAGAGGAAGAGGACGTGAACTTTGTTTGATGTCAGCTGATTCTTCTTCTTCTTCTTCTTGTCTCTTCCTGTCTGCGTCATGACGCGCCCGATCACATGACAGACATCAGAGCGCCGCAGAGTGTGTGTTTGCACAGTGTGTGTGTGTGACAGCTCACTTTACAAATGTAGAACAGATTGCTCTCCTCGCTTCCATTTGATTGGTTTATCTGTCGGGCCCGTCGTTTATTTTCTCATTCATCTCCACTGCAGTGTGTGTGTGTGTGTGTGTGTGTGTGTGTGTGTGTGCACTAAATGTGCAGTAAGTGGCATATGTGTTTGTCATTCTGTTTTCACATGCCGCCATTTGTCAGGTGTGTGTGTGTGTGTGTATTCCCTTCCATACTGATCTAGCGTGTGTGTGTGTGTGTGTTGCTCTGCGTGACGCTGATTAAAAGTGAGAGGTTTTTGATTGCCTCGACCCTCGGTGGAATTATTAGCATAGCACACACACACGCACGCACGCACACACACACACAGGAGTAATTGAGCATTTCTCTTCTACATTACATATAACAGGATCCAATCCAGGAGCTCAGCGCTGCGCTAACAAACTAACACTTCACTGTTTACTCTCCATATTTAAATTTATGCTGATGAGGCCGGGGAAAAGATGAATGAGCTCGTTTGTGTTTGGAGCTCTGTCGTCTCCCAGTTTAAGCCGGTGCCAGTTCTTTAAACCAGCAGCTGTTATGGGAGGAGAATTATTAGACAAACGTGGAGACAAGTGGAGTTTATATTTGTAGCATCTGATCATCTTCAGCCAGAGAAGATTCACAGGACAGAAGATGAGAGAGGAGAACCGGAGGAGCTCATCCATGAAAAGTGGCATAAAGTGAACCCGGCCCCGGTCCAGCCTCCTCTGACTGGACCTGTCGGCTGTCTGCACATCAGCGCTGTGATCGGCTGCTGGAACATTTGCACACATAAAAAAAAGGCTGAGCTTTTATCCAGCAGCTGTCTGACAGGAGTGAATAACACACTGCACCTCTCAGACTTTCTCTCCGGGGTTTGTTTGGACGTGAAAAAGGAGCCGCTACACGTCCAGAATCTTAATCCAACATGCCAAATTTATCGTGAAGTGACAGAATTCGATAAATAAATCAGCACGAAAACATAAAAGTTTGTCATGTTTGGTGAGCGAGAGTGAGGACCAGACCTGCAACACGTTGGCGTGTGTGTGGTAGCTAAAAACACTCTGATTAGCCTAGCTTAGCATAAAAAACAGCCGTCAGAAAAGAATAAAACTGAGACAAAGTTTTTACATTTTCATTGTTGCTGTATCTTTTTACTGAGCAGGTAAAAGCTTCAGAGCAGTTAGCTGTGGCTCCAGAACATTTCAGCCTCCATACTGAAGTTTTATTTTAGCCGCTCGGCCGCGTGGTTCACCTGCAGCAGGCTCCACAGGTGTGTGCGCACCGCGTGCAGACTTCATGTTTGTTGATCAGGTTGGAGCCTGTTTGGAGGAAAGTAACGGAGACAAACCGACAGTTTGTTCATTATTCTAATCTCCTCTTAATGACTGCATGGTAGATGCATCACCATCTGGCACACACACACACACACACACACACCCTCGCCGCTGTGATAATGCAGCCATTGAATCTAATGACAACGCACCGCTTGTCGTAATGAGACTCCAGTTTGTTTCACACGAATCCCGAGCAAAGCATGATGGGTAAGCTGGCTCCGGTAGGCGGTAATTAGCTCGACGGCGCCGTGGAAGTGACTCGAGTGTTTGTTGCCTCGAAGGATGGATGCTTGGAACGTGACAATGAGCGGCCGGAGAGTGAACGTGAGGTCGGGTTGCCAGATAGTAAATAAAGACAGTGCGGGTTGCCAGGTCATCAGTGAAACTCTCCCGTCTGCAAATTGGGTTGTAACTCAGCACGGTGAATCATGTGGAGTGTGTGCGGTGTGTGCGTGTGTGTGCGTGTGTGTCGGTGTCGTGCTCAGATGGAGGCACTTGAACTAAATTGCACCCCTGGTACCCACAATGCATCTGGAGCTGGCAGGAGTGTCTGAGTGGCTGTCTGTGTTTTTTAAGCCTCACGATGCTTCAGTGTAACACAGCTGCTTCACCGTGACCCCCCCACACCCCCGCCCATGGTTTCTATGGTAACCAGCGGGCCCGATGATGGAGGACTGTTGGAAAGAGTCGGATGCACGTTTTGACATCTGGGCTGTAAAATGTTACCACGACGACGGTGACCGGGCCTGGAGCGACGCTCCTCACGTTCTCCCAGTTTCCACCCAAAGAGACGCCAGAGTCTCAGCTTCCTCAGCGGTCCGGTACAGCGTCCACAGTCTGTCGACGCCGCACCAACCCGCCGCCTACCACTCGTGAACGAGACTCTGAGACTCTGAGTCTCAGAGACTCTGAGTCTCAGAGACTCTGAGTCTCTGAGACTCTGAGTCTCTGAGACTCTCCCAACCTGTAACTGTTGTTGGACAGAACCGTGAACGAGGCTCCGTGTTTCTGTCTGTTTCACTTCTGCTGCAATAAAATAAATAAATTCATGAATCTAAACATCTTTTCATTTTCTCAGAGCTCCTGATCTCAGTGAAATCAGCTCGACCCGGCCCGGCCCAGCCCGGCTCTGCTCAGATCAGCTCGTTCTGCTGTGTCAATCAAAAAACTGTTTGCTGTTACTGCAGCAACACGGCAACCGGCACGTCGCTCCGTCCTGCTGATTGAAAGAAATGCTGCAAAAAGACTGTGTGTGTGTGTGTGTGCGCGCGCGTGTGTGTGTGTGTGTGTGTGTGTGTGTGTGTGTGTGTGTGTGTGTGGAGGTCAGCTCACAGATAGTAGAGCGACCTTGACTATATGAAGCAAACAGAGAGAGCGAGACGAGGATACGTTAACGTTCAGGGTCGTTTTAAACACAGAGGTGAGAATGTAGTTATTCAGCTAAAACACACACACACACACACACACACACACACACACTTTCCTTCAGGCAGCCAAAGTCACGTTGCCTTTTTTTGCTTAACCTCTATTATATCCCTGTGTGTGTGTGTGTGTGTGCACGTGAACACACACGCGCTGCCTCGCTGTGTGCGCAGTGTGGAAGGCGTGGGCTGTTTCTTCAGGTTACATCTCTGCAAAGATGATGGATGGAGGATATAAAATCCATCTCTGCAGGCCATTTAGGAAAGAAATGAACACAGACACTGAACGAGATGACAGACAGGCAGGCAGACAGACAGGCAGACAGACAGACAGACAGACAGGCAGGCAGGCAGACAGGCAGACAGACAGACAGGCAGGCAGACAGACAGACAGGCAGACAGGCAGACAGACAGATTTAATTCTGGACAAAGGGAAGACGCTGGCACCCTCTGCGGTAACAAAGCGTTTTTATCATAAGATTTATTACGGGCTTTGCCCCACGCTGACCTTTATCTAAGCAGAACGTTCTCCTGAGACCTGAGTCTGTTTTTAGAGTCAACCATGTTCCACGGACATGAAAAGCAGAGCGGGACGCGGAGAGAGAGACGGGGGACTGAAGTCCGGGTCGAGGGCGTGAACGCCGTGCGCTGATCCGTCACGCCGCGCGGGTGTGCGTGGGTGGAGCTTCTGTGTGTTTGTGTGTGACAGGAAGTGTTACAGTCTGTCTGACACGTGTGTCTGTGTGTGTGGAACCGATCGATGTCGATCAATACGGCCGCTTACGTAAGAGCTCGCCGCAGACATGAGCTGAACCGTAGAAGCTGTGTACTTATGATCCTCCGCTCCATCTCAGAGGCTTTACTCCATTACTGACATCTTTAGTTACTAGTTACTATTACACAGGCTGTGATACCTGCTGACCAGTGATAACCAACCACTGCTTTGACTGAGGGTGAATGTGATAAAAGATTTCAGCCACCTAAAAAAGGCAAAACTACAATCATCAGAGTATTTCTACCATCAGTGAACCGAACCGAACCAAAGAAGGACGGCAGGGATGTCCCGCCATGGAGGCACCACCCACCTCCACCGTCTACACCTTCTTGTGGAGGCCGTGCCTCGGCGCGTCAGGGACCTACACAATGTGAGGTCTCCATGTTACGGCTGAGACTGACGCTGATGTTACAGCATCCGTCAGCTCTTCATGTGGGGAAAAGAGAGAAAGATCCACTTTAAAATACGAGGACGTCGCTCCAGACAGGATTTAAATTACAGGAGGAGCGGCGAGTTCGCGGAAAACCAGCAGGTAATTGCTGCTGTAATTGCGGCTGAGTGTGGTGGGTGAAAAATTACCAGCATACTCATTTCAACAGGATTAAAATCCCTGACCAGCGTAGGTAATGTTACAGTCACTCCAGCTCCCTGTCGAGGCCTGAACGCAGCTTTACTCTGCAGCACACGACCTCCTGCCACGTCGGCAAAGCGAGACGTTACACCCTGCAGCACACGAGGCGTTACCGAGCTCAGACCGAAGATTCAGGAGGCGAGACGGCAAGAAAAAGGTCAACGGGAAGAGGCAAGTGGATGCACACAGACGTTTGTCAGATGTTGCCCGAGTGTGAAAACGTTTCAACTTCAAGTGGAAAAATCTGCACATGTCCTGAAGCTGTCTCACTCAACTTCATGACAGCGGAGAGACAAGAGGGTGGAGGGAGAGATGGGAGGAAAATATCAGACAGATCTGTTGAGTTTTTAGATCAGTCACAGTCTCAGTCTTCACGTCAGCAGCTGCAGAACAGCTGAGGGCTCCGACACGAGACGTCGTGTTTACAGAGGTAAGAGTGCTGTGGAAATACTGCGAGTGAAAGCAGTCATGCATCCAAACGTAGGTTTGTTTTACTGCTGTGGATGTTTAAGGCCGAGCTCATCTTCACACTGTTTAATGGCTCGTTTAATCTGCAGCGATGAATCATGGTCATCGAGTTATCTCCAACACAGACAGAGCAGATCTACACCACGCTCATTACAACGCTACGTACAGAGACGTGTGTCCGCCACCAGCCAAAACACTTTAGATTTAAAGCAGCTGCGATGTGTTCAGGGTACGGTAACATACTGTGTAAATACAGCACGCTGCTGTTTGTCTGACTTCCTGTCCAGTTAGTCTCTGAAACACTTGAGTACAGTGAGAAGTTTGCAGTCTATCTGGAGGATCTTCATCCTGCCGTCAGACAGGTGACACAACAACCGAGGCAGGACGGCGCCGTTCCCATGACCCCCCCTCCGTCAACGCTCATCCAAAGGACGCGTGGTCGGACGTGTTTGCGTCCACGTGCTGATGAATCAGCAGCAGAAGTGGCTGGGTTGGCTGTCAGCTGCTTTGCGGTGCGTTCACACGCTCTCTCACTCCTGAAGGAAACTAAAGGATGCGATGATTCTCAGGCAGGTTCTGCATCTCTAAGTGGCTTATCCACAATGGACATCAGAGATAATGACATCCTGGGGAAGTGTGTGTGCTCAGAGTGTGTGTGCTGTTCAGATTTGAGTTATGACTCAGAGGAGGAAGTACACTTCGACTTGAATTCACCTCACGCAGTATCTCTGCCGCCCCCTCAGCTCGCCCCCCCCGGGAGGCTTTTGTCTTTCAGGCTTTGTCCTGAACGTCCACGTCTGTTACGGAGCATATCCTGTAATTTCTTCATGGTTAAAATGCCGTCTGGAAAAATTACCGAGGAGCTCAGTGAATATTTCATTCCTTACCTCCTCCTCCTCCTCCTCCTCCTCACCGATCAGCCCTCTGCAGCTCAAACTCATTCATTCAGTCGTTAGGCGAGGCTGTAATCAGTAACCAGGAAGTGTTGGCTTCCCTCTGTCTGACAGAGCCTGAATTTATCTTCAAACTAACACAAACCCAAATCTGATTTAGCTTTCATGAGCGTCAGAAATCCAAAATCACAAAAAGCTTCTCGAGTTTGTTGGCTTGGCCGGCTCTGCCCTCATCAGACCACGGAGGAGGTGGAGGAGCAAAGCTGACATCCATCACGGACAACAGCACCTCCCGCCCGCCTGATGGGACTGTGGGGGTCTTCAGCTTCAGCACCAGCCTGCTACACCCACCGTGAAGGAGCAGCACTGACACACTGAGGCCTGTCACACATCACATCATATTTACAGTCCAACCTCAGACGTCTCACCACAGTGCCACTCTGCTCAAACTCTGAATGTTTTATTTTTATGATCCATGATCCAAAGTGAAGCTGATGGAGTTGGTCTTGGTTAGTCTTTGCACTGTTCCAATAATCTGAAACATTCTGGCTGATGTTGTCTGTTGATTTGAAGAGACGTGCATCACAGCTTCAGCTCCCCGCTGGAAAACGCCGCCTGACGGCAAAGTAAAGCGATGAAATGAGTCTAAATATAGATCCATATCCACTGAGATACGTTAGACTCCCCCGTCACAGCGCTGCGTTACTCTTCTTCTGTCACGTCTACCTGCAGCATCTTACTCACACACACTTTATAACTCGTCTTTACGATCTTTAATTAAATATGTTTTAATGTTTTACACAACATGCCAACTTCTTATGCTTAATGAGACACTCAACTCTGACACCAGAAATGCATTTTTAATATTTCCAACCACATTTCCAGAGGCTCTGAGCCCCAACAGGACGGCGTGGAAACACAGACTTATCTTTTATCCAGTAGATTTGTGGACGAGCTTCTTCAACAGACGTCTAGAATCATATTTATGGAAGGAACAAGATCATAAAATAAATATTGCAGATTTTCTTTTTGCTGCAAGCGAGCGCCTTAAAGTCTCATCCGCCCTGCAGCATCCGGAGTGGAGGCCTGAGGGCTGCCTGCACGTCTGAAGCTGAGACGTTCAGGAGAAACAGTTAATGCAGCAAACGAACAGCTTCGCTGTGAAGGACCGGTCACTGCTGCAGAGTGTGTGTTTCACACAGACAGATCAGTATTGGATTTTGAGTCGTTTATATTCAGCCGGGGTTCACAGAAACTTACTGCTACAGTACAACACACACACACACACACGCTGCCGCCCGGCTCCTATATATAAATCCATTAGAAGTTATTGTTGGCTGGCGTGTTTCTGCGGCAGCTTTAGCTGAAAAAAAACAAACAAACCTCTGATTCAATTCAAAACTTTATTGTCCCGTGAGGAAGATTTGGTTTGCAGAAACTGTTTTACGATGAAAACACAATAAAAAACAATAAAAACAAATAAAATCGGCCGCGGCAGATGCAGAGCAGCACGAGCGGGTTCAACCTCCGCACTGAAAAATCGGTTTTAATACAGTTTGAGCGAGCGACGAGCCGAGAGAGGAAACCTGCTGAAATAACATTTAAACATGATCACAGAGGCGGAGGTCCTGCCGGCGCCCCCTAAAGGCCTGCACACGTCGTTACACAATGTGGAAGATTAGAAACATTTAAAGGTTCAAACGAATGAAGAGAGAGAGAGACAGACTTAAACAGATTTAACATGCTGATAATCGCACGGCTGCTGTGCCTATATTGAGTATAACAGCACAACGTGGAGCATCATATCATAACAGTAAGAAATGACAGATTATGATTTGTGTGTTTATTTAATCTTCGTCATTTTACACAGAAACTGTCAGAAACCATCTGCGTCCTGACAGTCGTTTATTGTAAGAATTGATTGTGTGAAATATTAGTTATCATCTTTGGAAGCATACAAATGTGTCTCGGAGCTGCGACGTGTTTTTGCAGAGCCTCTCAAAGAGCGACGACGTGCCATGAACTGAAATACACACTCGACAGCTAATTGGATCGTCTCAAGTCGGCAATACAACACCAGCAACAGCACACATGGGTCGATGCCAGATCTCCCTGCAAACCTTATGGGAGGCTGCAGATTACTGCTTAATAAGACTAATTCTCACACTGTGGTCTGTGGTGCAGAACCGAGCCTCGGATCCAAACCTAATTCTTCTGTTATTACATTTAATGACGATGCTTCTCTGCACAAACTTGATCTAAATGTTTGGGCTCGATGCTCACATTCGCACGGCGCCTGGTTTGTTTTGCTGGTCCGATATTCTGCGAGTTCAAACCGGTTTGATTTTGTGCGAACCGACTCGGTTTCATTAGAGCCGTTCTGCCAAATTAGAAGCTCTCAGTCTTCAATCCTCTCAGCTCGTCTGCAGCACATGCAGGAGAAGATTTACTCTGTTAATCCCACATTTATACACGTCGGCCTGAACCACAGCCACACAGCGTGCACAGACTTCACATGCAGGCTATGCAAATGAGGCACGCGGTGGAGGGACTCCACGGGAACTGTTACGGTACGATGACGTCTTGCTCAAGGACATCTCGGCAGTGCCCGGGAGGTGAATCAGCACCTCTACATCTCCACCAGCCCACACTGTGGTCTGTGCACGCTCCAGTACCCGAACCAAGTCCCCACAGACCGAGCAGAGCAGTGTTACCTTCATCTCACACTATAGCCTCTGTTTGCTCCTTCCTGTGTAGATTTCAAATTAAAAGCCCTCAGTGGACAGACATTCTTTGTTTAACAAAGCTTTTATTTTGAAACATCCTGGGCTCACACTGCAGGTGTGTGTTCTTTTGTTCTATTGTAGCAGGAAAACACGCCACTCCCGCCAATGAAGAGCTGCAGCCGACACCGATCACAGACCGGCGGGACAATTTATTTACTTTATTACAAGTTCTGCAACATGTTTAGCAGACGGACTTCCTGCTTCATGTGTGTAACAGATTTATCTATCATCAGTTCAAAGTAACCTGCACCAGTTAGCTAACAGCTCGTTTGCATGTGTTGTGCTGGTAAATAATGCATTAACCACGGAGCAGTGATCCAGCAAAGGAGACGCAGCTTCAGCTCAGCTTCTTCTCAGACGTCACCGTGACAACGAACCAGAACAGCGACGTCCACGAAACGGAGGCCGAGCGCGGCGTCGCGTTCAGCCAATCAGCAGGACGAGGTTAACGAGTTAACGAGTTTCAAGTTTCATTTGTTCCTCGTCTGTTTTCTTATGGATGCTCAGACGTTTTATTATTTTATTATTTATATATTTTATTTTGTGTGTGTGTGTGTGTGTGTGTGTAACAGTAAATAGTGATGAAGCAGCACAGTTCAGTTCAGTCAGCTAAATGCTAATCACACGTCCAAACCAAAACTGCACTCATCAATCCTCCTTTTCATCCCTCCTTCACTCCTTTCATCGCTGCGTGTTCTTTCCTTCCTTAGTTTCCTTTCCTTTTTTCTGCTTTTTAGCTCCTATCCTCTACCCTCCTCTCCTTCCTTCCTTCCTTCTCTCCTTTCTCCTACGTCTCTCCGCCTCCTATTTTTCTTCCTTTCATCCTTTCCCTCCCTCCTTACCCTCTTGGCTGTCTTCACACACACTCTCCTCCTTCACTTGTCCTCTCCTTCCTTCTTATTTTGCTCCTTGACCTCCTCCTTTCTGTCCTTTCATCTCTCCTTCCTTCACTTTGATCTTCCTCCTTCCATCCTTTTGTCCTCCCTCCATCCTCTCCTCCTCCTTTCTGTCCCGGTCAAATCATTTGTATTCTTCTCTTTACGACTTCCACCTTTCCTCTCTCCTTCTTCCTTCCCTTCCTCCTTCTTCCTTCCCTCTCTCTCCTTCCTTCATATTTCTTCTTCTACTCCTCCTTTTCTAACCCATCCATCATTTACCTCGTCCCTCCTCCTGTTGAGCTTCATCGTGTTTCTTCTCCCTCGCGTTGTTTCTGTCCTTTGATTTTCATTTCTCCTCCCCATCGTGTCTCCTTCTTCGCTTCCTCCACGTCTCTCCATCCTTTGAATGCAGAAATTGATTCGATCACTAATTGTGCTGAAACAAACAGAAGTAGATTAATTCATGTTTGCGCTCGCTCGTTCTGATAAATGAGTCAGCGCTTGGAAAAACAAACTTGTTAACATGAGAGAGAGAGAGAGAGAGAGAGAGAGAGAGAGAGAGAGAGAGAGAGAGGGAGGGAGAGAGAGAGAGAGAGAGAGAGAGGGAGGGAGGGAGAGAGAGAGAGGGAGGGAGGGAGAGAGAGAGAGAGAGAGAGAGAGAGAGGGAGGGAGAGAGAGAGAGAGAGAGAGAGAGAGAGAGAGAGAGAGAGAGAGAGGGAGGGAGGGAGGGAGAGAGAGAGAGAGAGAGAGAGAGAGAGAGAGAGAGAGAGGGAGAGAGAGAGAGAGAGAGAGAGAGAGAGAGAGAGAGAGAGAGAGAGAGAGAGAGAGTTAAACTCTTTGTATTGTGAGCAGTAAATGGGATCACTGCCTCGTTTAGCCCGCTGGCTAATTAGAATTCACTGTGTGTGTCCATTTGTTGCTATTCACTGTGTATGTGTGTGTTTATTTTCATTGTGTGTGTGTGTGTGTGTGTGTGTGTGTGTGTGTGTAGTCATTGATCAGACTGACAAAGACTTATTATGGTGTCACTTTTCGTGACCCCGTTTGACCCTGCTGGCGGTAAAAGTGTGTTTATGTGTGCAGTATGTGTGTGTATTTGTATGTGTGTGCGTTTCTCCTGCTAATGACTTGTCAGCTTCCACCACAAGTGCTAAAGGTGACGCTTCCTCCCCGGAGACACACACACACACACACACACACACACACACTGAATACAGAACACATTATTTTTTCTTCCTCTCAAACACAAATATCAACAACCGGCGAGCCGCGAGAAGAATTTCTATTAAAAAGAAGTCGATCTATGAAGTTGTTCGACATGCCGAAGTTAAACAGCTGAAGTGTTTACACACAGTTTGTTCACTGGAGACTGAAGATGAAAAAATGACATTAACTTTATTGTTATTGTTCATTTTGAGGCCGTGCTGTGATTGAATATTAGCGCCGCTGTGATTTACTTTGACCACGACTGAATCGCAGCTGATGTTCAGAATCACGGCACGACCTCGAGTGTGTTATTTCCACTCCGCCAACACAAACACTCACACACATGGAATGCACTGTTGCCAAGCAACACATCAACATTTCCCTGAATACTGTCTTGCTAGCTCTGATCTGTAAGTCAACGTGTTAACGCGACACTGATGTGAATGTTTCAGACTTGGTGAAGTCTGTAAGCAGGTCAAACTTGTTCCTGTTTGCATGTTGGGTCCGTAATCGTTCAGCGTGCTTGGCTTGAATGAGGTTGGAGCTCGTGTTGGCGGATCAGTACAGGCTTTCTTTCCTCGGGTCCTAATGAAGTCCAGCTCAGTGACCGGGACGCTGTGCTGAAGGAGGCCTCACACCGAGCTGAGGTCCTGCCTCATTGGGGACATTAATGATCCCTTGGCACTTGTTGTCCAGGCTCTCTCCATCTGGCAACCTGATCACCCCCCAGTGTAATTCACTGCATGTTTCCTTCCCTTGCCTCCTCAAGGGGAAGTGTGGTGAGCACATCTACCCAAAGCTTCGACATATTCAGGACTTACAAAGAACCAAACAGTTTGATGGACTCACTAAAACAATAAGGTGTGTTGCTGGTTTTAATCTAACTTTATGAGTCTACTTGTGTTCATATATATAGCACATATTTAAGCCCTTAGCAGTGAAGCATGCTGACTGAACAATACGCTGTTTGATTTGCTGCCTCGTGTTATCTCGTGGTGTAAGCGCCGCTGCTTCCGTTTCATTAGATTTATAACGATGAATGTAATGATTTAAGATTTGTCATGAATAAAACCACTGTGGGCGACAACAGTGCTGAGCCAATGCACATAATTTTAATTCCCTGCAAACAGACACACACACACACACACACATTTTCGAGGATCCAGCTCTGAAATGACATTCATGCATATGTATTCTCTCCTCTATGTGAAAGTCTGAAGAAACTTTCGCCTCCTCTGAGACTCAAACTCTCCCCGCTCTGAAGACAGTCTGGTACCTGGGTGAGCTGACAATGCCGGCTTTAAAATATATTAGAAAGTGGAACATATGAGGACGGGAAATCTGTTTTGATAACCTTTCTGTTCACTGTTGGCTGACTGACCCACGAAGCAGCTGAGCCCTGACAGCCAGTTCGACATCTCCAGCACTCAGATCTTAGGAAATATAAAATGTGGATAAAAATGTAAGATTCTATATCCATCTGGCCGTTGTTTTAACAGTAACCAACACTGAGATATTTATTTCATCCTCAGGTACTAAATGGCACCTTGAAACAAGCCAAGCGCTGTCTAAAACCCTAAGAGGCCCAATCTAAAACTACCTTTGATAGAATGAGGCTGACACGTCTTCTATATATTCTAAAATACCCCACAACAGCAGCAGTGAGAAGACAGGACACACCGCATCTGTGAACTGAATTCACAGGGAGAAAATTAGATTAACTCGTTTCAAATCTAATTGCAGAACGTCCCTGACAAAAGGAGAAGCTGATATATTAGCTCTTTTATTTGGTTTAGCATGTGAACTTTTGGGAACTGTTAAAAAAAATAGTCCAGGGAACAGAGAGCGGAGACTTTTATACATTTACACAGATAAGGTGGTTTTTGCAACCACCCAAGATTCACACAACTAATAATGCACCTTTATCCAAGAGGAACCACCTAGAATGCACTGGTGACCACAACAGCAACCACCCAAGTGCTTCTTGAATGCACCTCCTAATGATGTAAACAGAAGTTGTACTTGCAACCACCCAACACCCAAGAAATCCTCCTGAAAACCCAATCAAGAACTTAGAAACACCCTAAGAACCACCAGAAAGCTTCAACCACAAAACAACACCATAGCAACTACCTAGCATCAATACACAATACCCTAATAACAGCTTCTACATCCTAGTATTTGCAACCACCCAACAACCAGACACCATCACCTTAGAGGGCATCTTTAACCAAGAAGAACCACCTAGAATGCCCTAGTGATCACCACAGCAACCACAGCTACTCCTCCTGATAACATCATTGAAAGTTATATTTGCAGCCACCCAACAACCGGCAACCAACTCCCCAACAAGAACTTACCAACCCCCTAAGAACCATCTAAAAAGGTCTCGAAACCATGAAGTAAGACCATAGCAACTACCTAGCAACCACACACCACACCATAGTAATAGCTTCAACATCCCAGGAGCAAAAGATGCTATCACCTTGACATTTGTCACTGATAGCAGCCACAAATCCAGAACTCATCCCAGCAGCTTCACGTGTAGAATGTCCATTTTTATTAGAAAGTTTTCTTTTAGATCTTTGTAGCTTTTACACCAACATAAAAGGTGAACCGGCAACCAGCAGGACAGAAATAAGTGAACTCATTTGAGTGCGATCCTCTCTGGACTCTGTGTCTATTCTGCTGACTTCAAGTCAAGACGTTCAGCGCTGCGTGACGACCTCCGACCTTTCGATGGCCGACCTCTCTCCACCCTCCACCACTCTCTCTCTCACTCGGCCTCCCTCTCTGTGACTTGCGCTCCCGTGGGACTAACCTTGTTAAATAAAGCTTCATCTAAAATAACTCCATCCTGCCTGTCTGCTCAGCTTCGCTATAAATCCTTCATCAAACACAGAAGAGGGAGCCGATCAATATCAAACCACCAACACTGAAGAGAAATCTGTGTGTAGGTGTGTGTGTTCTCTCTGCTTTATCTTTTGAGCGATCGCGCTGACAACATCACTTCATTAGCTAAATAAAGCTCAGTCAAGGTCATTTACTCGCGTGCCTCTTTTTATTCTGTGAATTTGAATTTCATCACACTCCTGATCTGATTAGTCTTTTCTGCATGTTTATACGCTGCAGTCTGGATATTTGTACAGCATGTGGGTAGGACAGGTTTCAGCAGATATTACGGTGCTGTGGGCAGTGCAGCAGTAAACTAAAGTATTCTAAAGTATTCATATTCTAAACATTTGCTGCAGTCTGAATGATGTTTTCTCATTAAAGGACAAAAGAGAAGTGAAGGGTGGCTCACAGAGCTGCAGAAACATTTAGCAGTCTGGCCAAATCTCAAACTGTCTGTAATGAAGATGAGAATCCCCGCCGCCCCTCATGTACCTGTCCGGTCAACATTAAGAGGTCAGCGTACCTGCGGCGAGGCGCTGACCACAGCTGTTTGAAAGGTCCGTCCAGCACCTGTTCACACTGATCCTGCACGACGGCTCGCCCCAACGTGTCCGCAAAAACCAGCTCTGATTATTCAGTGGCAATAGTTTCAAAAATGTGAAATAATATTTAAAGTAGATTTTTGTGTCTGGATCTTTTATTTCTTCAGGAGGGAAACAGAAGCTGAGGTTTGTAAAACACAGACTGATGCCGTCATTAAAGCTGCATGCGGGATTATATGAACCAAAGTTATTTATTATCTGTTCGATACATTATTCATGAGAGCAGCTCGTAAAACAAAATAAAAGTCTCTGTTATGTCTGATGATATGAAAAAATAATGAAATTATTAAAGAAATCCAGTCACGCAGAACACATCAAAAAACAGAGCAGAGAGCTCTGAACTTAAAAAATGTAAAAATATAAAAACCCAGCACGGCAAAGACCGTCAGGGTAAAACATGCCAAGAAATATGGCTCCATCACAAAGGCCTTTATAAAAATTATTATTATTCATATCAGAGCCTGTTGCACAGCCAACTGGTTTACTGGTCGACAAACTGTGAGTCAGCTTCAGGCTTCGGGTCCAGGTCTTTCTGTTCTGTTCGGGTTTATTGTCCAGGTAGCCAGGCGGGTTCAGGTGCACTCAGGTCTCCGCCTGCAGTGTTGGGTTCAGCGCTCTGCAGCACGTCACATCATACGTTACCCAAGTGTTTCTGGGTATTATCATATTAGCAGTCTGAATACATCTACAGCTCCCGGCGCTGCCCGGGTGTCGTGTTTGGAAAGACGAGATGAAGATAAACTGGATTTCTGTACAAACGTTTGATTCGAGTCGAGCTCTCGGCCTCTGCGGGTGAGCGGCTCTGCTTCAGACTGCAGGACTGAAAATGGAGCTGGTGGTGGAGCAGCTCTCCTCACCGGCCTGCTGTTGCGTTTAGGACCCAGTTTAAAATCGGCACACTCAGCACTGAATTACTTCACCCATACTCAGCTCGCCCTCTCAGGTCAAATATGCAAAATGTTCTGTCCGTCCCGTGAACTCACCCCGAGACCCGTGGTGATCCAGTTCCACCGATCAGGGTTTCAAATGACTCTGCTGAGACCTTCTGTCCATCCAGGTCCAGATCTTCCAGAAGCCTCCGGTCGTGGATGTTTCCTTCTGGAGCTGGAGCAGAGATGAGTTCTTCGTGTTGGCAGAGGAAGTGACTTTATTATCGCAGACACAGACAACACGTAGGAGAGCCGAGAGAGCTGGCATCAAACCAAGACAGCAAATATAAAAGGATGTATGATCCAGAGTCAGCTGCCGGGTAATTCATCCTCTGCTCCCTGTTTTTATTTACTGCGAGCTTCTCCTGGTATGTTCGTTAATTAACTGTACAGCAGACGCCGAGATAATGACTCACTAATTGTTTTCGAAGCAAAGCGAGGGAAGAGGACGACGAGAAGTAACGACACAAAGAAACTCTGAACCGGGCTTCATCTGAAAGTGCCATATTACCCGTCTCCATGGAAACGGACACACCCTCATTATGGGATGTTCCACTCTAAATGGACCCAGCAGTGTGTGTCTGTGTGTGTGTGTGTGTGAAGCCGTGGTGGATGAGTAAATTAACAGAGTGTGTGTCCTCAGGCAGTGGACCAGCTCTCTCATCCTCACTTCCTAATGAGATTTAATGCTGAGTTGTCCAGCTCACACACACACACACACACACACACCCCATCATTTTAATAACTTCCTGCCTTTATCCCAGCTGCACTTTGCCCGTCTGACACTCACACAATAAAGTTATTCTGCCGTTTCTAAGTAACTCTGACCGAGCGCACGGAAAAACATTTTTATTAGCCGTGCTAGCAGCTAGCGCTCGTTCACGGTCCCCAGAGGATGAACCACGCTCACTTTAATAAAAACCTGCAAAACTGACGACCCAGATCAGCCTCAGGTGGCTAGTTAGCATGCTAGACCGTAAACATGGTTAGCCTCATACACCATACCATCATCAGCATGTTAGCATGTAGATGTTAGCATTTAGCGCTTTTCCTGGGAGTCAGTGCAGTGAGCAGACGTCAGACATAGAAAGTCTTGGAGATAAAGAGTTTTAATTTGTCTTTGACACGCCGAGTTAACCTCAGAGTTCCTTTGCAGAGTCCTTCACACTTTATGTGAGGAGGCGTCTGCAGGTTCACGATGCACGCCATCAGAGCTGAGGACCTCCGCTCAGGCAGCTCCTGCTTGATGAGCTGGAGGTCAGAAACCCGGACACACCAAAGTTCTTCGATATCAGTCGATCCTCAGGAAACGATGGATCATCTCTGGTTTGTCAATCCCAAGATGCAACGCCTGATCCAGCAAACACAGCGTGTGTGAAGACGTTGTTGGTTTCTCTGAGAGTTTGAAAAGTCTGTGAAATGCTAACGAGAAAATGAAGCGTCAGATAATAAAATAAGAAACGTCTTGTCCATCATTCATTCCCTCCCTTCAGCTGTTCCTCATCGTGGAGACCGTTAGCGCATTAAATCAGCTGCTGTAGAGCGGCGTGTGTGTGTGTGTGTGTGTGTGTGCCTGCAGTGCCTCTGGTTAGAGCTTCAGACGTTTGAATATTCAGAGACTGTCTGCGTTTTCATCATGTGAGCTGATGGAGAGCAGAGGAACTCCTCGTGTCGGCCCGTTTGGGTTTCACCTCTTCAGCGCTGATTAAACGTCTGAAAAGTTTCATCAAGCGTCTTTAATTAAAGTCAAACACTTCATTATTTCAACACTTTCTGAAAATGTCACCGCGTGTTGCTTTTCACTCTGCATGACAGAAAAACTCAGAAACTTCGAGACACTGAGTCTGATTCTCACAGCTCAGACTTGTGTGTTTGTGTTCGCCTGCAGGTGTGTGTTCCATTCATCTACACAACACAAGCTAGCTCAATGCTAACGGCATTAAACTGGCCGCCTCGCTGACCAATCCTGTTTCAGACTGCTTTAGGACCGCCCCTTTAAAATATATTTTCTCCATTCATCTCTAATGTCTTCGTTTATTTGTTCAAGCTTCATGTAAATAATCTCTTTGTTTACATATTCAGCTGAACTGATGGTTTGTGTCGTTGCCATGGTTACCTGTAGCTCGATATATCTTCTCAGAGGTTAAAGAACAGAGCGCGTGTTACTTCATATTCTTCACATGGAAACATTAAAAATGCGTCGTCGACGTCTCAACACTGCCGGGCATCGAACACACGAGCTCACGGACACTCCGGACCGTGAACTCCACTGTGGCCGTCACGTTGTGATTATTTTCACGGCGCTCAGGTGGGCGGAGAGGAACGAACAGGTGGGAGGTTCATTCAAATGAGGCACAGAGAGAACAGGAGACGGCTCAGCTTTGACTCTGCCAGAGAAACTTAACCAGAGAAATATTCTGAACAATGTTGGAAACATGAATAAATCGTGTTGTGTAATCGTTCTGCAGCCTGTAGACAGGAGTCACTGAATCTGACCACGCTGCTTCACACACACGCTGATAAATCGACGTCCTCCACGTGCTCCTGCAGAGCGGCGTGGAGCTCGGCGTGCGGCGGCCCCGTCTCGTCTGTCGTTGATGTTTTCTGCTGAAATGAGCTGATGGAGTCTGAAAGTTTACGAGGACTTTGTCACCGCGACTGGAAACTCACGACAGCAAAGGAAACGTACTGTAAGACAGAGAAGAAGAAGGAGACTAAAGACTGGCAAAGAAAAACAGAGTGTGACAGCTGAGCTTCAGGGATCTACCCCCAGGAACAGCTACCACACACACACACACACACACACACACACACACACACACTGAGAAAGTCTCGTATCACTGCAGGGGGTTGACGAAAATCCGTCATGACACACCCATTGACTCAAAATGGGCTTTGAAGCAGAACCATGCAGTCTGCACACACACACACACACACACACACACACACAGTGTGCTGACAGTTTGACTGCTTTTCTTCTGATGTTTAAGTTTATGTGAACAAAGTTCAGAGACAGAAAAGAAGCGAGAGCGAGCGGAGCCCGGCGAGCTCAGTCGGCACCACCTGACACTCCTGATCTCCGGGTCGTGAGTTCGAGTCCCAAAAAGATCCAGAAGAAACGACGCAGCCGTACCCGAACAGAACCGTCGACAAACTCAGACTTACAGATGGAGACAGAAGGAAGCTGTTTGATTATTGGCCGAAAACTTAAACCGAACGTGATTGGTTCGTTTCCATCCCATGATCAGTGTGAAGCTCCGCCCCTTTATGACACCTGACACCTGATCTGCACGTTGACCAATAGGAGAGTGAGAACAGGTGACAGGTCATGACAGACGCCAAGCTGTGATTGGACAAAAGTTCTTCCTCTCTGAAGCTTGTTTCCTCACGGCTCTCATGGCTGACCTCATCTTCTGACGGAGAACAGCGCCCCCTGCTGTTCACCTCGTGAGCCCACGCCTAATATTCAACACGTTTTTAACCAGATTATCCAAAACTTGGTTAAAATTTGACCTTTAATGGAAAAACCCAACTAAATAGTTAAAACTCACATTTATCCCTTTAAACCTGTTTTTACAAATTCTTTTGATTTTGTTTCAGTGGAAACATTTTCCTCCTCCTCTCTGAAGTCGGAGCGGCGAGGCTGCACGGAGCTCAGACTGACATTTCCAACTTCTGAAAGGAGGCCCGTTAAAGACGGAACAAGTCGCTCTTTAAATATTGAAAAAGTTCAGTTTCCCCGTGTCACGTCGACTTTTTCTCGAATAAATGAGAAAAACAACCTGAAAAGTTTAAACGGGTCAGAACCGGAAAAAACCTGATTCAGCAGAAACATTTCATGAAGTCTGTAAATCAGCCTCTTCCCTGTTTGTCTCAGAGGCTCCGACCCGGTCCGGTCCTGCTGCTGAGCCCGGTTCTGTTAATCGCAGATTCAGTTTATCCAGGCTTTGGGTCAGACGTGTCCGGAGCTCTTCACTCCGTCAGTCTCAGTGTTTTTTCAACCTTCCTCTCGGCGGCTCGGCTCGCGTGCCGGTGTTGGTACCGTGACAGAATAACTGTAACGTAACTGAATCGTGATGCAGCTCACGTGATGCTGCAGAACCTGAACCTGAGCGTTCGTCTCTGTCGGACCTCCTGAAATCAGAACCGACGGTCGGTGACGTCAGTTTCTGAGGCTCTGAACTGTCACAGCCAGTCCGAGTGTGCAGCGCTCCGCCCTGACACCGAGCGCGTGGGTGAGACGTGAAATATTAAAGACTGCCAGCAGCTCCACAGCAGAGGTGGAGGTGACACGCACGCTCGCTACTGGCTGCTCTGAACAGCGACTCGTAGTCCACAGACCTGTCAATCACTGGGACTGATCGATCGTCCAATCACGTGATCGGAAACGCGGCGGCGGCGTTCAGCTTCACGACTTTAAAGTTTTTTTTTCTTTGCATGTTTCTGCAGAACTTTAGTTGTTTTGTGGAAACAGTTCAGTGAATCTGAGGTCACGACCACGGCTGTCACAGCGCACGGAGATCCACGAGCGTGTGTGTGTGTGTGTGTAACAGAAAGTGAGTTTAAGGTCACGAAGGTCATTCAAAATTTAAACTCCATTTACAGTGCTGTTGTACTGTCACACAGAATACCATCAGCAAACACACACACACACACACACACACACACACACACACACCCCTTTTAGCCGCTGCTGTAAAGACCAGATATTGGGTCTGACAGCTTAAAAAGGTTTCAGTGTTGGCGGCAATACAAGACGAAGTTACACCTTCAGAAACCCACTGAAGCGCGCACACACACACACACACACACACACACACACACACACACACACAGCGCTGTGACAGCTGTGTTCAAGCAGTTTCATAAAAACCTTAAACCGCAGCACAAAAACACACACGCAAACACACTTCAGCGCCTCAAAGCGAGCAGAAGGATTCCGAACACGAGACGACGACTTTCACAGTTTCGACTTGTCATGAGCTGCTGAAGCTCCACGCCGCCGCTCGGCACGCCGCCGCTCGGCACGCGAGCTCGTGGCGTAGACAAACGCTCAGGTTCAGGTTCTGCAGCATCATCGTGGTTTATGTTGCGTCATAACTTACTTATACATTCCGATTACTTTCTGTATCTTGAAGCAGCGTTTGTAACCTCTGCAGCTGGAGCTTGGTGGTCGAGTGTCCCCAAAACAGGTTTCTTACCGAGCGGGGCCGTTCTGTTTGTGGATAGTTTAAGTCGTCACCATCATTACGCTGACAGGTGATTTTATTTTGGCGGGTTCCTGGAAAGCGTCTCCAGGTTTACAGCCTTGTGGAAGCTGTCGGATCGTGTTCGGTCCTGACCGGCCGCGCAGAGCGACACCGTCAGTAAACGGACGGCCCAGGCGGAGCCTGTTTTCTGGGGGACGCCTCGAAGAGTTGCCGTCTTTTTCCTCATGTTGCTGACGCAGATTAAAAAGCTACAGTTGCTTCATATTTGGCATCAAATTAAACAGAAACTTAATAAAAACTCGATGTCAGTTTCTGTCTGTTGATTGGAGGAGAAGACGCCCCGGGGCACGGACCCTGCTGCAGGAGCACCCCCCATCATTATGTCCTGTTAGCTGACAGGCTAGTTACAGTCCATCGTGCAGTCAGCTGTGATTGGCTGACAGGGTTTGGACAGAGGTCAGACTCCACTATGTGGACGGATGCTGTCACTGCGCCCGGCTGTGATTGGTCGACAAGTAACTGACGTCTCTTTTTTTACCATTTGACTGGAAACAGCAGCGCGGCACGTGTGAGGTCTGAATCTGTCCAGCACAGAGTGAAACATCAGGACACATCTGAAGGGGGATAATTACGTTTCCATGGAAACCAGGCAAAAAGACACCGCAGCAGAGAAAAGCTGGTTTTGTTTTCTTTCATTCACTGAAGCTTCAGATCCTGAAATCAGAAACATCTCCGGCTGCCAGCAGGTCAGAGGTCACAGCACATCACACGCTGCCAGACGTCCTGGATTCACGTCAGCTGACCGCGGAGGGCGGAGGGCGACGTCCACGCGTGCTTTAATTACAAACCACACACACACACGGTGCGAGTGTAATTCAATTTAAAATGTACTAACAGAGCTGAGAGCAGCTTCGTGCAGCCGACACAGGAAGTGCCACACACTGCAGTTCCTCTAACGTCCACTCGAGGCGGGTTCCAGAAGGGAGTCAGTCTCCATAAGTCCCCATGTTCAACTGTCCAACTTCACAGCAGAAATAAACATGTTTACAGCCTGGGACGTCACGGAGACTACGTCCAGGTTTCAGACAGTCGAGAGTCTGATGACGGTAACAACACTACGAGCAGAATTGTCAAACTTTGAGTTTATTACAAATTATTCTGCCAAATATGATTTCAGCTTAAACTTTTCTATAAATGCATGAATTAATAATCAGCTTTAAGTTTTCAGATTTAATGAGAAGTCAGATTTCTCCCACACAGACTGGAGCTGAAAATTTTTATGTGCTGCCGGCTGAATTAATGCGATGACTGATCATTCAGCGTGGACACACACACACACACACACACACACACACCTCAATAAGTTTTATTGCAGAGGGAAACCGGACGGTGTGTTTGATGGTGAATGACTGATAATGTCCAAACATCCTGAACGACGTTTGAAGGAAACAGGAAGCGTCTCTTGATGAATTAACGCTCAGTTTGTGGATTCATATTTTGTGACAGTGTCAGTCTGTTTGGTGTCGCAGCAGACGAGCAGAGTTTCCCCGTCAACCTTTCAAAAGTCCAAATAAAACTTTGAGTCGGGACCTTTTCGAAGAAATCACGACTTCCTTTATTTGACCCGTGAGGTTAACCGCCTCCTTACTGAGGACTGTCATCTCTCATGTGCAGATGAGACGGACACGTATTCGAGCATTAAAGTCAGACCCTGAACTCATCACAGCTCCTCTGTGATGAGTTCAGGGTCTCGGTCAGGAGCAGGAGTTCTCTGTTCTCTGCGGCTGGCTTAGAAATGTAAATGTATTTGTTGTTTTCCAGCATGTGCAGCTCTGATGTCTGAACACAGACCAGCACAGTCCAGCCTGGGTCTCTTTATGATGTGTCGTGTATCTTTGCCATAATTCTGCAGACATTTTGAATCTGTTTGCTAATGTTTGGTCTGTTCCTGGTTGTCTTCCATGTCTTTGTGGTCTTTTTGTCTCCGTGGGCTGTTTCATGTATCACTGTTGTCACTTTGTGTCTGTCTCTGCAGCAGCTGACAGACAGGTGACCGTTTTATTTTGTTCACACAGCAGAGAGACACTTTCTCCAGTGGTTGGCGGCAGGCTGACTGCGCGCTGCCCGCCGTCTGCAGCTTTGTTGCTGGTCGCGTGTTCTTTGCTCCGCGCTGCACGCTGCTGTTTTTAAAGGGACAGTGATTAGTCAGCTGGTTACAGGTGTGCTAATCACGTCACCTGCCGCTCCACACCTCCCTGCTGCAGCTGAGGCACCACCCCCCTCCACGAGGCCCATTTATTGTAACTGTAACAATTGTGTTTAGTTCTTTTCCTTTTACATTTAACAGTTTGTTCTCTGCTTCGTCGTCGACGTCTCCGACAGTAAAATGATGCTTTAATCGGACGTTGCACTCGTGCAGCCGGTGAGCGTTGAATAAATCTGCAGCTGCGTATCGATCGTGACACACTTCGCAGTTTTAGTGAATCGAGTTTACTCGCGGTGTGTTTGAAACATTCTGGTTCTTAAATCGCTGCATAAAATAAGAATGGAGCGGCGAGCAGAGCTGAGCGAACAGTCGGCGGTTTAAATGAGTTATTAGCTCGAAATGAACCCACACACAAGAGGACGAGGACAAACACACACACACACACACACTCACCCACACACACACAGTTTGAGGATGCAATGAATAATTTATGTCATGTGAATGTTGTGGGTTGAACACAGTTAAATGTAAGAACAGCCTGCAGGGAAATCACAGCCAAACATTTCCTGTCTGTCTGTCAGACTCCAAAAATTCAAACACACTATTTGCATGGACGAGTGTGACACACACACACACACACACACACACACACACACACACACACACTGTTTAACCAAATGACACATTAATATTCAACATTCAGCATGAAAGAGAGACTTATACATACATGCATGTAGAGAGCTATTACATGTGTAACCACAGACACAGGCGGCTGTGGCTCGGTGGTACAGCGGGGCGTCCACTAATCAGATGATTGGCGGTTCGATCCCCTCCAGGCTGGGCACGATACTGAACCCCAAGCTGCTCCTGAAGGCTGAACCATCAGCTCCCCGTCACCTGACCTTCCCCCGCTCACCTGTTCACGCTCCGTCATCAGCCCCGCCGGCCCGGTTCTGCTAATGCCGAGCTTTTTCCCAGCCTTTTTGTTCTACCTGCCGCCTGACCCTCTCCTTCAGATAACTCTGCTTGTTTTATCTGTCTTCATTAAACGTGAACTTTTTATCTCAACCTGTCTGTCTTTGAGTCGTGCTTCTGGGTTCAAACCTTTTCAAAGCTTTTATATATTTATATTAAAATAAAAGAGCTGCAGCTCCAGAAGAATGTGACGTTTCATGTGAGGAAGGCTCAGGGAAAAATACAGAAACCAGGTGGATGGATGGATGGATGGATGGATGGATGTTTGAGTTCGTGGAAGTTAGTCTGCATTGGTGAGGAAGTCGGAGAGAGTAGAGTGAGAGGCGGAGGCGATGGATTTGGTGGTGATATAAAGCAGGGTGTCGTCGGCATAGCGATGGACGTGGCAATTGATCTTTTCCTAAAGATCACTGCATCACGACGCTAACAGCACAAACTGTTTTAACACCTGCTGAAGGTTTACAGACAACACGTCACGCTTTTATTTGACTTTGAGTTGTGGTCTGTGCTGCGTTCATGAGCCGTGTTTAAGAAAGTTAACCACTGAGGCTGGTTGACCCAAAAAGGTTTTTTTTCCCCGTCATGCATTCATAAATGCGAGCCATAAAAATGAATATGATAAACATTTCCAGCTGCAGTCCTGGAAAGTTTTGAGGAAACTGAAAGTGTGTCTCTAATTTTGGGGGTAAAAAACAAAACAGACAATAAATAACCGACTGCTCGGGATTTGGGGAGTTTTGTGCTGAAGTTTGACTCTCATGAATTTCCACTTTAGCTGCAACCCAGCTCAGTTTTCACTGGTTTAGTATTTGATGAGTTGGGAGTGAGACTGTGTTGAATTTTTATTTCATTTTTTCTGCTTTTCCTGCTCAGTCCTCGACTTTGAAAATATGAGCATTGCTACTGTGATGCGTTGTTCCTCAGCCGATGATTTCCTGTTTATTCATACATTAAGTCGTTGCCAACATATTTTGTGGGAAATGTTTTTTCAATAAGGAATCATCATTCAATAACAAGTCACCGTGTTCTCATTCAGGAATTTGACTCCGTTTGATACTAAAGTGAACAAAAATCTTTTGGCGAGCTGGAAGGAGGCGACGATGCCCTCTGAGCTCCGGCTGATTCATCATTTATGAAGCTGAGAATGAGTCGGCGACAAACTCTGCAGTCATCTGCATCACTTCCCTTCACTGCAGGGGGCAGAGAAATAAAACGTCTGTTAGACGCAGCCGACCTTGGACAAGGACTGCGGCAGTAGTGCGTCCTCGTAGAGGAGATTTTTACCGCAGCGGCTGGAGATTATCAATAAATACTGAAGGAGGTGAGAGTCACGTGATTCAAAGACGATTCAGGTGTCATGAAAAGGAAACACACGGAGAGAGAGGAATCAGAATCTGATCCAGGTGGTCTGATGAGGCTGAGAGAGACAGGAAGTTTTCTGTTCAAAAACTGGATGCAGGCAACAAAATTACACCATTAAACTTATTTAATTCTTCACAATATGATTATATATAAATGAACTGCAGTTAAAATGTGAGGCTGCAGGCTTCATGTAGAGTTATGTGATTAATATATAAAGACCAAGGAAGTCAGATGAGGAGGCGGACGTGGCTATCAGCAGGTTTTGGCCACTGTTCGTGTCCTGAGTCAAAGTTTAATTCCAACACGCTGTCACATGAGGGTCACATGACATCACGCATCGTTTAACCAGCATGTATGTAATTATCATCAGAGATGGAAAATTTGCATTTGTGGTTCCATCGGAATAAAAAATGAATTGTTCAAGTGTTGGAAAAATTAAAAAGTATTTAGTAATGTTAATCACTGCCGCCGCCTCCGTAACTGTAAGTGTAATATATATGTGTATGTATATATATATATAGACCAGCGTGGCGTTGCCTCTCTCAGCTTGTGGCTGCAGTGTTTCAGTATTCTGCTGCTCGTAATGTCCCGTCCAGCTTTAATAAATGCTTTTATTTGAGTCGGAGAGGCTGATTAGACCGTCCAGTCGATAATTTCCATTATTTAGTTCAGCTGAATTTACTTTCATTTCCTTCAGCGGCTCATTGAGGAGAGCTTAGTCAGTTGTTTGTCTTGCTGCGGGTAAGAACTTTAGAAATAATGACTTTCAATCTTTGCTTTTATTTTCAGATTTAATTCACTTTCTGCATTGTGATTTTTGTTGCGGCAGAAGTTTGGTTTAGATTTATAAGCTGTGATTTACTTCCCTGTTAACTGTGCATGTGTTTATGGCTCAGTTATTTTTTATATCGTCGTAAGAGCTCCTCACTTCTTCTCATTATCTGATCTGCAGGGTTTCTTTCTTCTCTCTGCTCTGACAGTCGTCACAGCTGTTGTCTTTGTTTGAGTTTTCCCTTTAGCTGTGTTTCTGCTTTGTAATGCCCCCGTCCTCTCTCACACGATTCTTTGAATGTGACGTTTGAATTTAACGGGAGCCGTGTTTACCCCGGCTCTGTCCTTGAGGCTGGAGATCATGTTCTCTATGATGGCGGTATGTAGAGCAGCTTCCTGTTTCAGTTTGTGTTCAGGGTCGAGTGTCGCGTTGTATCGATCGATCACATTAACCCCAGTTTTTACAGTGAACACACAAAGTGTCTGTACAGGTGAGTCCGACTGTCTGTTACCTTCTGATGCAAGGTGCAGCAACAGACGCCGTTAGTCCCAAAACTGGGAACCAAAAGTAAATTAGAAGGAAAATGTTTCTCAACATGCTTTATTTTGAAAATTTATCTTTAAAACAACTTGTCATTATTATTACCTAACCTAACCAACCAAAGTGCGACCTTTATTTTGAAAGTTTAACAGCATGTTGTGTATTGTGTCCAACATTTAAAAATTAAAAGACAACACTGACGTCTCACGTCACTTTTAATCACACGTAGCTTCACGTGGCATAAATGTCTGCTATGTTTCACACTTTGTGCCTACACCAACCTGCAAACCAACCGAGCTTTATTTTGAAAATCTAAGTGGACCTGACCGCGGAGGCCTGCACATGTGCTGGTCTAAGCATCCATCTGAGGACTCTGGCTCCATCCTTCATCTCTGGGCCCTGAACTGTTCTTCATATATATTGTGGTTATTATTAGGAGTGAAAAGGTGATCGTGCCTTACAGATGTCAGGACTGAACAGCTACATGTGACGCAGACGTTGCCTCGTATGTGTCTCGCTGCAGTTTCTCCTCAGCTGTCATCATCCTCTCACACAGATGTCAGTCAGCGACGCTTCAAACGGAAACTGTGACAGAAAAACTGCAGAGGAACGAGAAGAGAAAAGTTGAAGCCTTTGACTCCGTCTTCGCTTCGTCTTTCCTTCTTTTTTTGTCACATGAAACTCGTTTCACTTCGTATTTCTACAGGTTTGAATGTGTTTTGTTTGTCGTGTGTGTGTGTGTGTGTGTTTCCATGGCGATGCCTTTCTAAAATAAAATATAAAAGAAGAAGCAGAACACACAATGCATGTCTTATTTGAATGCATTCATGCACATATGAAAGTGTGCCGGCCGTGTGTGTTTGATGGTGTTTCTGCATGTTGCATCATACCTCCACCACAGGACGGTCTGATGGACACCGAATCCATGAAAAGACCCGTCTGTCTGCTTCTGTGTGTCTGTCTGCGTGTCTGTCAGTCATCGCCGGACGGTTCAGGGTCCTCATATTCTTGCAACATCCCTCAGTCCTGTCTGTCAGGCTGAAGGCGGCTGGAGACGCCCGTCAGCTCGCTGAGGACGCTCAGCACATGAAAGGACGGACACGCTCGGAGTCAGACATGTTATTTCTGCCTAACTGAGGACGCGTGCCACGTCCCATCCCGAGCCTGCTGGAGCTCAAACGTCCCCATGAATGCGAGCTTCAATCCCTCCTGTAGGAATCGTTTGCTTTGCTGCAGTTACACAGACGCCTGCTTTGCACAGTTCAAAGGGACGTTTCAATCACGCCGAGCAGAAATGAGACGGGACACAGAAGGAATCATAACCTCCACGGAGCAGAGCTGCAGAGACCTGCTTCAGTGCAACCTGGATGAGTCACGCACAAGAAGAAGAAGAAAGTTCCTCCTCTGTAAGTGTGACGAGAAATAAGGTTAAATTTGAAGAGAAAGTGAAGTGAAGAATAACAGTGTGAATTCTCGTACAGTCTGATCTTCAATATTTCATTGCTGTTGTCTCGTTGCGGTAGCTTTGTGTTGTTCCTTCTTGTGGTTTGTTTGAAATGAAGAATGAGAGTAAATGTGTCTCACCTCCTGCTGGAGTGTCACGTCGGTGAAGCTGCTGAGACCAGCGGGGAACCTCCACATCAAGGCTTTCAATCCCCCTGATTTCCTGCATTTTCTCGCCGCTCCGCTCTACATTACATCTGATTACAGCATGTGTTGAAGAGCGACAAGCGCTCAGCATCATCATATCACTGCTGCTGTTTTCATTACAGGTGTATTGCTCACAGATTGCACTTTAGTCCTGTGGATCACTCTTCCCCCGTTTCCTCTCTGAATGTGTCAATAATGTGTTTTATTATTGTAACAGAGGCAGAGCAGCAGCGTGCAGAGTCTCACCGACACTCACAGAAAATATGTTAATGCTGATAAAACTCAGCAGCTGGATTAGGATGAAAACTCTTTTCTCTTCATAGCTTCCTCCGTCGACGTCCTCTTCGCTCTCTTCTCCTCTGCCATCATGTGCAGCTAACAGCAGCTAACAGACTGAGCTAACATGAGCTAACAGCAGCTAACAGACTGAGCTAACATGAGCTAACAGCAGCTCCAGCTGTCAGCAGTTTACTTCACTGTCCGTCATAAACTCTGTAAATCACAGAGAGTTGAGGCGGAGCAGCCGGAGGACATCAGAGGGAAAACCAGGAAACATTTTCTCCATAAAATCTGATCCAGTTTCACCAGAATCAGTGAAATAGTTGTCGGGGAAAGTTACATAGTGTGAGAACAGACGTACGACTGACACCATGTAACAGACTGCTAAACAGAGTACTGGAGTAATGTAATGGAGGAGTGTAACCTCGGGGTACTACTCTAAAGATTAGAGATGGAAATGCATCTTTGACCTGCACGACTGCAAAGGCTGCATCAATGTTTCTGCTTTTAAGCAGCAGAACTAGAAACTCCAGGAAGAATATTTGTTTGCTTTTTTAGTGGAAACACATTTTAGCATTTTGGATGGAGGCTGAAGCACCTTCAAGTGCCCCGAGCCTCCTCCTCCACTTTCAAAAGCAACAAGCCGGCAGGAGGTTCGGGGATTTCGAGGGTCGCTTTTGAGCACAAAAACAAAATCAGACAGCAAAAGAGGGAGAGAGACAGTGTGTCTTAAAAATTCTAGTTCACATCACAGAAATTTACATGAGAGAACGACGTGACGGAGTTCAGAACAGGAAGAGAACGAGGGAGTCTCAACAGAGCAGAACTGACACCAATCTGTCAGACATGCTACATACAGATACACAATAATGAAGATGAAATGAAGATGAGGAGGAGGAGGAGGAGTGCGGAGACAACAGATCGGAGGAAGGCGAGAAAAAGTGAAAACTCTGTCACTCACATGACAAATGATGTTTTATTGTTGTGTTTTCAGCGCAGTGCTCTCCTCCCTCCCTCCCTCCGCCTCTCCCGCCGTCCTTCAGGCTATTCAGTTTCAATCTGTCTTGTTTGTCTCATTGTTAACAGTGACAGCCTCCACCTATCTGCATTCACATTTAAACTCTCACGTGTGTGTGTGTGTGTGAGGTGTAGGTGAGCCTCGGTGACAGCTCTCAGATCTAATGAAGCGTCTCGCTGTGGATATAAATATCACTGCAATTTACTAAGAAACTGAGAGTGTGAGACAGAAACAGAGAAACTTGAAGCTGCTTCGGTTTGTGTGAAGAAACGTGTGAGCGCTGAGATTACATGAGAGCAGCAGGGGTGTTGTCATGTGTAAAAGTAGTAGAGCCAAATTTAGATGCAAATCCAGCACAATACGTGCATAAATATGCACGTGTGCACGCTGACAAGACACGGAGCAGCGTGAACCTCAAGTAATAGTAATAAAAATGAATAAAACAGCAACGCAATAAATATTAAAATGATCCGCTGTGCTGTTCTTCACTTGAGTTCGGTTCCTCCTCATGAAAGTCGACACTTCCACTTCCAACATGGTTTTACAATGACGGCCTCCAGGGAAGGGAATGAATTGTGCCCTCCTGAAACGCTGCGAGGCTTTTAATGTGAAACAGGAAGAGAGCTGCTTCCAATAACAGCTGTTCTACAAATAAAGCTCTGCTCTGCTCGGTAAATACGCGTGCGTTGTTAGAAACGTCGCTGACTTGCGAGTGTTTGATTGTAAGTAATGTAATCAGAACAAATACTGACGCTGGGATTGGACCCGTGGAACAGGCAGTGAAATGCGATCAGTCCCATTATTGTTTGAAGTTGCAGCGTTTCTCCTCACAGATTAGACCTGAAGCTTAAACGCTGTTTCACAAATATGTTCATTTTCTTCACAGAGTCTGATGCTATTTAAACTTCAGTTTGACTTTAAATATTAAAACAATCCTGAGCAGAAACCTGGTGATAAAGATGAAACAGAAACCTTCCTCCTCGTGTGTGATGTCCTCTTAAATAATTGATCAAGGTAAATCATTTTAAAGCACCGAGACGTTTAATCTTAATGGTACTTCTACAATATTAATCTCACACTGATTAACAGGATTAAACTTGTATTACAACTGGATTAATTAATCGTATCATAATGAGATGAAGCCTCCTGTGTAATTCACAGCAGGATTAAGTTGAACCCGATCAATTCGTCAGCTGAATCGGTCCCAACATGCATGAACTCTCCCATCATGCAACATGTAAGTCAATGTAAAGGTCAACGTGAAGGTCAGGTGGCCTTTCACACAAACACACACACATTAATAATCGATCGCGCGGCTCGATGCCGGCGCGGTCGCATCACGGCGGCGTGAGCGCTGCACATTAAGCAGCACGATTAGAGTAATCCTGCAGTGATTCATGTGTTTTATTGTCTGCCGGTGATTAATCCGTCACCATCGTCGATGAAGCATTCATCTCAGCTGTCACCTTTAATTTGCAGTTAATTCATACAAACCTGTCCTAAGTGTGTTTTAAATGTCACATTAACAGGATGAATTCACATATTCACACAAAGCTGCAAACTGTGACCTGAATGCATCATCAGGAGGAGACAACGGTGACGGTGTTACCTGCCTGTCCTCGGGTTTCTCTTCTATCCAAAGTCTGAATTTCTGTTTTCAAAGATTCACGTCTTCAGTAGGAGCCAATGAGAGCGACAGACAGGAAGTCAGACGGTCCTGAGAGGAACCAACATGTCAACCTACATGAAGCAGGAAGCAGAGTTTACTGACACAATCACAGAGCTGAAGAAAACCAGCCGATACATTCTGTGTTTTGTCACTTAAATGTGTTTCATGTATCTTCTTTGTCGACGACACCCTCCTAATCAAATAACACAGTTTATTCAGTTAAACTTCATGATCACGCCGTTTACTTCCCTCGCTGTTACCTGGCTCTGGATCTGAGGTCTGTTTTCCTTCGACTCTGTAATTTGACGCAGGAGAAGCAGGAGATAACTGCGACAGAGACACTGAAGAGGAGGCGGAGAGAGAAGAGCCGCAGATGTCGACCGACTCTTTCCTCCTTCTCTCATCTCTGCTCTGCTCCACCCGACTCCCGGTGCCCCGAAGGCGGCAGCATAAGGACAAATCCAACACACCATCTGAGCCCGGAGCAGCCGGGGGGCGCTTCATTTACGCTACAGAGCCTCCCTGTTTACACAGTACCCTGCTGCACACACTCTCACACACTGTGGTTTGTCATACTTCTGAGGACTCAACGTCAACCTCAGAACAACAGATGTGTTATCTCAGGACAGTCTTCTTCTCGGATCGACTCCTCACTGTGTCTCAAAGAGCAGGTCAGTCTCTTGCATTGATTGGATGATGAACTGAACACCAGCTGTGTGTTTCTGCAGCACCCATGTATCAAAATCCAGAACTTAAAGTTGGCGTTATATTACTTACTATACTTAGTATTTTAGGTCACGCTCCAGGTTAAGTTCTGGGTCTGCCTCGGGGTCTCCACAGGAAGGTGCCCAGGAGATGAAATGACCGAACCACCTCAGCTTTAGGTGAGGGTTGGAATGTAGACAGACCGGACCACCTCTGCTCCATTTATCCATCAACTGGAAACAGAACTTCTTCTCTTTGGGCAGCATCTCAGATGGTTACCTTCTTTGGAAGGCTTCAGGAAACATCGAGACGATGTGCAAACAGTCTGTCAGACGGCGGCCGTCACTTCATTGTGACAACAACCTGGAATGTTCTCACTGCTGAACCTCTGCTGCAGATGTGTTTCACTCTGGCCTGGCGTAGGTGGAGCCGACATCTATTAACATGCTCGGTAAGAAGGTGAGATTCCTGCTTGTAAAGTTACCGACTGTTAAATGTCAAAGATTCTGATTACAGTTTCCACGGTTCACGGACCACCTGTGAATAAAATTAACGCTGCCTCTTCACCCTGATGTGAACGACAAAGTAATTAAACGGAGCTGAAGGAGTTTGCCTCGCCGAGACAAATGCCTGTCTGAGGAAGAAAAACACTCTTCATCACTGTCAGCCGAGGAGGAGGGGGAGGAGGAGGTGGAGGTGGAGGAGGAGGTGTTGTAGAAGTAATAGTGGTTTTATCGCTGCCGGGAGAGAGGGGAGGAGAAGAAAAGGGTGAAAAAGAAAAGTTTATTTTAAGTAGAAAGTGAAGCAAGACTTTAGGAGCTGAGGATTAAAGGGGGGAGGGTGCGAGGAGGTTTTATTACTGTGTGAAGAAGAGGAGGTGGAGGAGAAACACTCGTTTTATCACTGCTGAGGGAGGATTAGGAGAAGAGGAAGAGATGGAGTAGATGGAGGAGAATAACAGGTTTTTATTACATCAGGAAGAAGATGGGAAGGGTAGTGAAGATAAAATGAAAGAGGGGGAGAGAAACAGATTACACACTCAGAGGAGGAGTGACGAGGAGGAGAGGAGGTGGAGGAACAGATATGACAGAGGGTGGATGAGGAGGAGGATGAAGACGAGAGGGATGGAGGTGAAGAGGACAAAAAGGAGGAATAACTTGTCCAGCTCAGCTCCTCGGCAGATGGATCTCCCTCTGCTGGCACATGATCAATCACCTGATCGATCGTTGTGATTGGAGGTCCGGACAGTACCGAGCCTGCTCATTGGCTAGCTGTCCAACGCTCCGGGGGTAGATGACCCCATTGGTCTGCCGATTGATCGGCTCTATTGGACTCTGCTGGTCAGCTGACGGCTGGATCGGGGATTGATTGGTCAGGCTGGTCACTCCGTTCGATCGCTGTGATCGGATCGATGGAAACGAAGCAGAGCCAAAGATCAGAGACCGACACAAGTTTGAGTCCAGTGAAGAGTTACTGAGCAGAGAGCGCCGTGGTGCAGAGCTGAACAAATCAGGTGGGAAAGAGCTGTCCTGAACCTGCTGGCTTTGGAACTCAGAGTCCTGTAGCGCCTCCCAGAGGACGGGAGGGCCAACGGTGTGAGACAGACCAGGAATACTCTGATGGTGCAGCAGGATCTGAGGAGACAGATGGACCTTCCTGAGTCTCCTCAAGAAGAAGAGATGCTGATGCCATCTTGACCATTAGACCTCAGAGATGTGGACCTCACCTTGATTGACAGGTGGGTGTGGTCACACTTCATTCAGCCCCACACGGAGCCGACACACCAAGCTTCACGTCAGCTCTTCCTGTGGATGATGTCACGTAGGCGTCCATGTTTCTCACAGTCTGCAGTCCACACACACGTGGAGCTTTGTTCAGGTGAAGCATCCAGACGAACATCAGCTCGTCTGGATCACACACAGAATATATTCACATGGAAGTGGCCTGAAACTGAGCAGGTGTGATGAAGCTGTGATTTATTCATAACACGCTAACAGACCTATCTGTGTGTGTGTGTGTGTGTGTGTGTGTAAATATACACACACGTGTGTGTCCTTGTGTTTGTTTGCGCTGCACGGTTTCTCCTGTGTTTTTTTGTTCTGGTCTGTCTTGTTTTCTCGTAATTGTGTGTTTTGTATCTGAATGTGCGGTGTGTGTGTGTGTGTGTGTGTGTGTGTGTGTGTGTGAGTGTCTGTTGTGCATCTTATCAAGAGCTCATGAATTATTGAGTTCCATTTAGAACCCTTATCACTGTCCCCATGGCAACCAGCCCCATGGGGCAGACATAGACACACACACACACGAACACACACACAAACTAGTACAATAATACAACATGCAATACAAACAGAAACAAGAACACACACACACACCTCGGACCGTGTGTGTGTGTCGTACTCGAGCTCCCAGTGGCCTCTGTCCTCAGTCCAAGCTGGACATAATGTTGAACTCATGTTTAATTCATGTTTCTAACTGTGTGTGTGTGTGTGTGTGAGCTGTTCCGTTTGAAGGATCTAATGATGTTTCATGTGTGTGACTGAACTGTTGGGAAACATCGACCTGCAGCTCTTTGTTCAGTGAACTATCAAAGGATGAGGGAGTCAGAGGAGCATCAAGTTCAAGTTCAGCTGCAAAACTTCTCGTTCTCATGAAACTGAAGTTTAACCGTTTCCTGTAGAAACGGTCGGACGAGGAGCGAGGTGTGTGACGGCGCCCAGCGGCCTGCGCAGGCCGGTTTCTTGGAGGAAGCTGCAGTATGAAAGGTATCAGCAGATCAATAATGAGAAGGTTAACACGGCTCATCAGCATGAATGTGACTGGATGTTATTAATCAGCTGGTGTCCGAGCAGCTGATGAATGAGCCCAAACTAACACGGAGCTCGTATCTGAATCTGTCTGTCAGCTGCTGACGTGTGTGTCTGTGCTTTAATGATTTAACACCGCACAGACACAGACACTGTTTTTTTCATTATTCTTCCTGCACCGCTTCCGTCATCACACACACTGGATTTTGGCATCTTTAATTCTTCCATTTGATCCGTCTCTCCTTTTATGCAGAGCTCAGCAATTTGCAACTCAAACACACTCACACTCACACACAACCTGTTTTTGTCACTTCGGAGGACATTGCATTGATTTTTATGTGCATCACCTGGAGACTTGAAGGCCCCATGAAACAGGAAGCAGAGCGCTGTTTACGCGCACGGCTTTATACGTTTCCTGTAAAAACGGTCAGATAGGGAGGGAGTTGTCACAAATATTGATTGGCATTTGTAATTGCCAATATTCTTACACCCACAACGCTGTAAATTGCAGCTAGTGCTATGAGCAAGTGCCGGTGTCTGCAGCTGGACCTGGGACTAAAAACACAACCTCTGCAACTCTGCAGGAGCCTGTCGGTGGTTTTCTTGTCGGGTTCTGAGCAGTCGGAGGGAAAAGTAGCAAATATATTGTGTCTAAAATCTGACCCAGTTTGAATAAAGTTGTGCTTTTGTACAGTGATCAGTGATTCTTGGACACAGAGGACTGTATGAAAAATGTCCTCACTTTTCAGAAATGTCCTCACTTGGACGGCGTCACAACTCGGTTCCCACAAAGATAGATGTACAAGAGGTCGCACACACACACACACAGTGTAATGTTAATAAGAGATGCAGTTGGGTAGTTTTATAACTCCTCTTAAAAGAGATTTACTGAGTCGCAGAGAGAATTACAGATAGAATAACACAGTTATCTTTTTATTTCCCGCTCTGTGTGTGTGTGTGTGTGTGTGTCAGTCATGTTTATTCAGCAACGTTTGTCAAATCTGAATCCCTTAAGAGCATAAAACAATAAAAACTCGTGTAAAAGATCAAATAAAAACAGAATACGATTATGAGACGCAACAAACATAAAGTCAGTTATGTAAATAAAACGAGGACGTTGTGACGCTGAAATAGAATAAAAAAAGGACAAAACAAGCCATGAATAAACGAAGCAGCACATCCTGGAACAAAGTCAGTTTAAACAGAACAAAGTGTTGAGTTTGCATTTACATTTTCCTGGTTTCAGCAGATCTGTGGAGAGGGTCTTTATCCTGACAGTAGCCCCCTTCATCCCGATCTGCTGAGGGTCAAACGAAACTAACCTCCCATACTAATGCCACGTGTGCGCCCCCTACAGCCTGCAACCGGAACTACACCTACAGACAGGAAAGACGTGAGGTTCATGAAAGTCAGTAGGATTCATCCTTTGTAGAAAACAAATGCCGCTTATATCTCATTTCATTCTTCAGCCCATGACAGAAGATTCCACTCTCCAAAACTCCGGCATCAAACTGTGTCCCGCAGTGGGACACCCAGACTACCACACCATGACTCCATCTCCTGTCAGGTGATATCGCGTCTCGTGTGCTGATGTAGCTGTTAAAGTGGACAGGGAGCGAGGAGGGAACCGCAGTCTGAGCACGCCAACATTAGATTCAAAAAGGCATTTCCTGCTGAGCCGCAGCCGGACGGATCTTGACTCTTCAGGAGGCGAATCACCTGAAATTAAACCTGCTTTCACTTCTCATCGGTGCCTCTAGTGTCAATACTATTGAGTTAACGTGTTCAGTCTTCATCTTCTGCACTGGAGAATTTCCTTCACATATAGTTTAACACTTGACACGCTACTTTCTCAGTATTAAGCTTTTGTTTACAACTTCAATTTATGATGAAATACCTGTGAAACTCTTTGTGTTTGTACTAATTAGCAAACGTTAGCATGCTATAGGCATAATGACAGGAGCAGAGAGTGAAGAGGAGGAAGCAGAGAAGAGAAAAGGAGAGAGTGAGCGAGCAAGAAGCCGCCGGACAAGAGTAAATCTGGGACTGACTTTTAGTGGTTGGTGAGAGCTTGGTTGGACTTGTAGATGTTGTTAAGTTGGGTCACACAGCTGTTCATATTTAGCACACTGAAACTGGAGATCACAACAAATACCAGTTCCTACGTAACGCTGCTTTGAATGCTGCCCTGTGTCTTGTTTGTTTTTGTTGATCAGGCTGAATGAACAGGAGATATGACGCCGTCAGTTTCAGGCAGTTAATCAGATAATTGGAAAAGAAAAACATCGATGACAATCAGTCGCAGCCTATAATTGATATCTGCTTGTGTTTGATTCAGTTTCAGCAGCTTTAAACACACAAAGACTGATTGTGTGTCTGTGCTCAGTAATTTATGATCTCTGACTGACCTTTAATACCATTTACCAAACACACACACACACACACACACACACAAGATTGACCCTGTTTGGTCAAATTAAAGTCATAAATTGTGTTTCCATTAACGTCCTATTGACTGGTTTTAGTTTATTCCAGCAGAGAGGAGGTTCAGTCCCTCAGCTGCACCTGTATGATGGAGAGGAAGGAGACAGACAGGAAACCAGACGAAGACGGAGAAGGCGAGAGATGGAGGGGGAGAATTTTGTAAATATTCATCCTTCATTGTAATGATGATAAACTTCACCTTCATAAATCACTGTCCTCCAATCACACACACACACACAGACTGCAGACTGATTTAAAGTGTGTTATCAGAGCAGCAGACGGGCTGTTGATCCGGCGACCTTTGGCAACATACACACACACACACAGTGGAAGGTCGAGCGCAGACATGATTCTAGCATGAGGTCCCCGTTGGCTTTATGGTCCCCTGTGCTGTGGGTACGTTACAAAGTCCACAGTTAGATAGGTACGCAAGTGTATAGACACACACACACACACTTGCTTTGATGAACACACTTTGCTGAGCTGTGATAATGACGCCGTCTGAAACTCTTCCCCCTCATTCTGCTCTCTAAGTTTTTTCGGCTCGGTTCCATTAAACTTTGTTTTTTCTTCTCTCAGCTCTTCTTTCATTAACGTCTCCTCCTTTCCTATCACCTTTTCTTTTCCTTCTTTAATGCTTCCTTTTCACTTCTCATCCTTCTGTACCTCCTCTTATCTTTCCTACTTTATGACTTCCCTTCATTACTCTCATTTTCTCTTCCCCCCTCGCCCTCTTTTCCTTTTTTTAAAAACGATAATAAAACAAAAATGTCCACCTTCTGTCTGCGAGGCATGATTGGCTGTTTCCTGGAGCTGAACTGGGTCACTAGAGTCCAAAAAGACGTGGAAATAATCCGTCAGTGAACCCGTTTTCACAGCAGACACAACAGAAACAGCTCAGGTGTTTAACACCTGAGGTCAACATTAGTCTGGTCAGATGTGTCAAAGCTTTAGGTCTGATAGATCGAAATAAAAAACGTGTGCAGACTTTTGACTTCTGGATGTTGCACACGTTCGTTCCCTTTGATTAAAAACTTGTGACTGTTGTATTTTCAGCTGCTCATCAGCATTAAGGGCTGTGCATACTGTTTTATTCTGGCTGATTAGACGTCTGCTCGGGTTGAAGGTGGACCGTGATTACACTGAGGTCACAGCCTCAATATGCCACTAAGAATGATAAAGATGTCGTTTGTTTCACCTCAGCAGGTGCAAAACTTTAATCAGCCAAAATACGTGGAAGCACCTCTGCAGGCTGAAACATAAGGACGAGGTCAGATGGAGTTATAGATTAAATAAATTACCACAAATGAAACAAACAAAATGACTCGAAGGTGAAATGTATTTACATCTAACTGCTGCTAACTGAATCGTCTGTTAGCCGGCAACATACTCAGTACCAACAGGAAATAACGTTACACTACCAAGGTGATTTACAGACTTGCTAAGTAGAGCTAGCAGTAGAGCTAAAGCTAATACAGTAAAGCTTATCCAGTTAGTTTGGAGCTAGTGCTAATGCAGCTAACATGAGTTAACTCTCTAGTTTTGGGAAAAGGCTAACATAGCTAACTGATAATACAAGCTAATGTAGATAATTGCTAACATTAGCTATTTTAGTTGGAATGGATCTAAAGCTAACACTAGCTAATGTTATGAACGCTGTGTGACTCACTGCTAACATTAGCTTACTTGAGTGCTAATTAGCTGTCTTGGAGCTAATGCTAATGTAATTCTGACATTAATTGACTCCGTGGAAGCAGTTGGTTTGGTGCTAAAGCTAATGCACCTAACTGCCAACATTAGTTAGCTTGAATGTAAAGCTAACATTAGCCAATGTTATGTAGTTAATTAGTTTTTCCCTCCACGTCAGCTCACTGCTAACATTAGCTACCATTATTTGGTGGAAAGCTAGTGAAGCAGTGAAGTGCTAACTGTGGTTAGCTCGGTCGGTGGTTTCAGACACTAGCCTATGGCACTAAAAATTGTTAGCAAGTTAGCACAAATGCTAAGAGTTTTGCTGGAAATAAGAGGAGCCTCAGCTTCAGTTCAGATGAAAGTTTTCTTTGTACTTTGATGAAAAGTAGTTTATTCCTCTCTTCTTCATCTTATTGACGCTGTTTGGTTTCCTGAGCGCGGACAGGGAACGGACTGATCCTGATTCCAGAAGCCTCAACGTTAGAAAAATGCACAAGTTATTTAAATTAAGGTACTATTACCTTTGCAATACATAATGAGCGATATAATTTTTTCATCAAGCAGCTCGGCCCGGTTCCCCCGGTGTTTTAATGATCGGGCTCCCTATAGATCCTGAAACTCAACCAACAGCCAGGAGCCTCATTGATCACGGAGCTACGAGCCAGCAGCCCGCCCGAATTAACATATTCATTTCAGCTGGCATTTAGCTGGAGAGAGACAGATGGAGGGAGGGAGGACGGCCATGAGGGAAAGTGATGTAGAAAGCAGAGGTGGAGGAGAGAGAGCATGGACGAGAAGATGAGAAAGAAGTTTAATATCTCACCGAAATTACATTTAATACGACGGAGGAATTAAACGTAAAGAGGAACGACACATTAAAACATTTTCATCGTTTTCATCCGTCTCTCTCTGCTCGACGCTTAATGTCGCACTGAAACAGTAACTCTACTGTAATACTGCTGGTAAAACTGTGACCACTCGACAGTGGAATACTACAGTACCTCCATCACTAACTGCCACCGCTAGAGTAGTACTAAAGTACATGCAGTATTCATTTAGACTGGAAGGAAAAAAGATTTTCAAGGCCTTTAAAAGAAGTTAAACACACACACGCAATCGATACGAGAACCCTGGTCATGATGTGTGTGTGTGTGTGTGTGTGTGTGTGTGTGTATTAATTAGCCTTTGGGTGAAAGTTAAAGCACCTTTTTCAAAGTCTTAAACAAAACTTGGAATGTTGCTGAAAGAGACAGACTAACTAAATCTTTCTCTGGTCGCTGAGGATAAAATTCATCCAATCAGGAATTCATCAGATCTTATCGATGCTGATTCATTAGCGCGTCTTCTTAATGAAAACGCTCATCCGTTTCTTTAAAGCTCACAGCCGTGCGAACCCTCCTCTGCTCCTGCAGGATCTTTATTTTCTTCGGGAGGATTCAGACTTTTTCATTAACGCTCGCAATAAACTTTTGGACGGAGTGAACAATAAACTGAATATTGAACTCGTCCGTCTTTCTTTTATTGAATCTGTACTGTATCTCTACTCCAAATACGTGACAGACGACTGGCCAGGGGTGAAAGAAGGAGCAGTCATGTCTGCGCAGATACAGGAAGCTCCAGCTGCTCATCCGTCAAAGAGGAGCTTCATTATGTCACACTAAAACATGGAGTCTGTGGGACGTCACAGAGACTACGTCCAGGTTTTAGACAGTCTGTGGGACGTCTCAGAGACTACGTCCAGTTTTAGACAGTCTGTGGGACGTCACAGAGACTACGTCCAGTTTTAGACAGTCTGTGGGACGTCACAGAGACTACGTCCAGTTTTAGACAGTCTGTGGGACGTCACAGAGACTACGTCCAGGTTTTAGACAGTCTGTGGGACGTCACAGAGACTACGTCCAGGTTTTAGACAGTCTGTGGGACGTCACAGAGACTACGTCCAGTTTTAGACAGTCTGTGGGACGTCACAGAGACTACGTCCAGTTTTAGACAGTCTGTGGGACGTCACAGAGACTACGTCCAGTTTTAGACAGTCTGTGGGACGTCACAGAGACTACGTCCAGGTTTTAGACAGTCTGTGGGACGTCACAGAGACTACGTCCAGGTTTTAGACAGTCTACGGGGACGTCTCAGAGACTACGTCCAGGTTTTAGACAGTCTGTGGGACGTCACAGAGACTACGTCCAGGTTTTAGACAGTCTGTCACGGAGCTGAGCGCCCTCACACTGCAGGATTTGACGAACAGCTCCCTGCTCAGAGGTTTTCGGGGTATTTACAGGGATCTTCTTGCTGAGTGATGTTGCTGATCAGCAGATTTCATTTTGCCAGCTCCGCTCTGAAGAGATTTACAAGGCGTAATTCTTTTGCTCTTACTTCAAGCGACAAATCCTCGAATTCTTCTGCAACCTGCAGTGAGGCTGATTCATTAATTCTGATCTCCCCCCTCATCTCATGCAGCAACAAGTGTGCCACCGCGGCCCGTTAAGAACAGCTTTTAATTGGGCTGTTCCTTCATGTGGAGTCCAGCCGAGCTGAGTACAGTCATAGAGACTGTGGGATTTTTCATTGCTAATGGTGCACAGCAGTGTGTCGGCTGTGCATATGTGCTGTACATGTCACGAGTAATTCTCTGTGTGTTGGTGTTTTTAACACAGATGTAGAACAACTTCTACGCATGGTTTGATAAACGAGCTACATGGAAATTTAAAGGCCTGATTTAAATCATTCATATTGTTCATTTCAATGAGCTACGAATGGAAAGAGCTGTTTGAACGACCACAGAACAGAACCTCTGAACCAGCAGGGTCCAGTCTAACAGTGAACACAGCAACAGAACCTCTGAACCAGCAGGGTCCAGTCTAACAGTGAACACAGCAACAGAACCTCTGAACCAGCAGGGTCCAGTCTAACAGTGAGCACAGCAACAGAACCTCTGAACCAGCAGTGTCCAGTCTAACAGTGAACACAGCAACAGAACCTCTGAACCAGCAGGGTCCAGTCTAACAGAGCCCGACAACTTTTCTGGATGTTTTTGTTTTTTTGTGAAATCAATCAAATTTGAACATTTTCAACCTTTCTTTGTTTGTTTTCATCACGAATATAAAATGATTTTTTATTTTGAAAGTTGTCGTCAGCATGAGGAGAACCTGGAACACAATCAGCCTGGAAAGGGTCAAAAAATATAAAAATAAATAAATGAAACAAAAGAACAAAATAAGAAAATCAGCAGAAGGAAACGGAGCGATGCTCCGATTGTTATACCTGACCTCTTGCCTCTGAGGGTTGCCACGGTAACAAGGACACCTGGTCATGAAAATTGCAGGCTAAACATAGACCGCTAAGACACACACACACAAACACACACACACACAAACACACACTTGTCTCCCACTCAGGCTCATGTGAACAAAAGCTCAGAGTGAAGCGGCTCAGATGAAGCTTTCATGATTCCTGAGAGGGAAATAAATAGTAGTCTTTTTGTGTGCGATAACCGCAGCTACACACACACACACACACACACACACAACTAATACACACAGACTAATACACACAGGAGCTGGGCCCTGTGTGTTCTATTAGTTGGATTTCAAGGCTGAGGGCAGTGATGGCTGACAAACCGCTGGAGTTTGAACAGTCGGTGTGTTTTCATCTCATTCTTCAGGCTGACGTGGTTGGCGTGGTCCTGCAGAGTTCGGTCCGGTCCGATCATCCAAACGCTTCAACCCTCAGAGACGTCAGAAATTTTAGTTTATCACAAACTGAGTCTTATTTCTGTGGTTGTCTGTCGCCTCTGTCGTCCTGCACAGACTGACTGCAGAGAACCATCAACCGACCGTCTGCTGCCTCCGCCCGCTCCTGCACCATCCAAAAATAGAGAGAGGTGCAGCTGAGTGACGCCCGGCTGTCAACATGTTGGTAGCTACTTTCAGTAATACACACTTTAAGACATTTTCAGACGTGGTTCAGTTTGCCGGTCTTACAGACGTTCGTGAGGGTGAAGTCACCTCATGACCCTCCGCCGAGCATCAGGAGCGTTGCTATGGTTACCATGCAGTTTAATAAACGTAAAGACTGTTGACCGGACCTGTCCCCCGAGTGTCTCCACACATCATCTCACACACACACACACACACACACACAGGAGGTTTTGAAACAGTTGTGTGTTCTGTGACGTATGGTTGTTGTACTTTGTCCTGACTGTAAGCGAAGGCCGTCATTGGCTGATTGACAGTCCTCGTTCATCTCTGTAATTGTGTTTCACTCCTGCCATTTCAAAAAATTACCTCGCCTTCAGTGTGTGTGTGTGTGTGTGTGTGTGCCGTCGTAAAGCAAACCTCGCCTTGAGGTATTAACTGAGTCAGGCCTCATTACACACACACACCTTTCCTCCCTCTCTCCTTTCTTTCACCTTTTCATTCCTTCTCTCTCTCAGCGTATAAACACCTTCAATCGTTTTTTTGAGTCGCCGTCCGAGAAGAGTGAACGGACACACTCCGAGTGAACGGACACACTCCGAGTGAACGGACACACTCCGAGTGAACAAACACACTCCGAGTGAACGGACACACTCCGAGTGAACGGACACACGGTTCATTCATCTAGAAAACAAATCACGTTTAATGACGTTACGTGGAAATGTGAACAAACTAAAGCAGCCAACATTAAGAAGACCTGAAGACTTCAGACAAGCTTTGAATCATCACCCACTCAGTGTGTGTGTGTGTGTAGGTGTGTGTGTGTGTGTGTGTGTTTGGTCCAGAAGTCAGAATCAAAGGCTTCACATTAAAGGATTTGTTTCACACGGGAGAATCAAACACAGCGAAGAAAACAAAGTGAAGTGAAGCAAAGTAATTATGTCGACACAAAGTCTCGCTCCACGCTGAAAATATGAAATATCAATGAAGTCTCTCAGGAGGCGTTTGCAGTGATTATTGTTACTGTAATCATGGAGACTTATGGATCATCTGAGTGAGCGTTACATTTAGAAGATTTGGATTTGGAAGATTCCGTCCATGGATCGGAGCGGCGGTGGCAGCAGCCTCGGCACAATGCTCTCCTGCCTCGCTGCCTCCTCCCCGGAGATCCCGAGGCTCTCCCAGACGGGGATATGAAATCTCCCCCGGTGTGTCGTGGGTCTGCCCGGGGGTCGCCTCCCAGGTGGACAGTGCATGAAATACCTCAACAGAGGCCCCAAAACACTTCGGCTGTTCCACTGTCAGACCTCAGCTGGGAGCGAGTTTCCTGCAGCTGCTTGCAGAACTTAAAATCTGAGCAGACAGCTGCATGAGAAAACACTGAAATATCATTGTTTTGTGCACAGATTATTAAAGCACGGCTCTTTCTCTCTCTCCTGTTTGCATGTCTAAGCTCCACGTCCTGTCTCTGACTGTTTGACGCCCTGTAAGAAAAACACGCTGCTGCTGAGAGCAGGAATGTAGATCGACTCGTTGTTCGAGAGCTTCGAGAGACTCTGACGATCGGACACGACCTGACGAGCTCGTCAGCTCGCAGTTAGTCAGAGATTCATTTAATGTCACAGAATAGCTTCACTAACTAACCATCATCATCATCATCATCATCATCATCATCACCATCACCGTGACGGACAGTCTGTTTGTTGTAAATGCATCATGTGTCATTCCTGCATGTTACGTTGTGTTTTGGTTGTTTTGTTGATATTTTAAAGTCTCATCATTAAATATTAAAGTGACAGGTGATACGAGATCATGGTGGAACTTTTACAACCCGTCTGTTGCTTGACAGACTGATGCCAGCAGCGCTTAAAGCTCACCAATTAACACAACACCTCGTTAGTTTAAAGGTGCTGGATTATTTCTTGGCTCGTAGCAGGCGAGACTCCAGGAAGCTTCTCCAGTTCAAGCTGTGAACCCGTGAAAGATGTTGTCACTTCACACTGATTAACCCTCCGAGCCCCAGAGCGCATCGACTCACAGAAACTAAAGTCCTGATCTTTGTACTGTAGTTTACGTTCTCATCTATTACCAGACTGGAAGTATACATCATATGTTGGGATCTGTGATTTCATTTTGTTTTTATAAATCTGAGAATGTTCAGGAATTCATCTGAAGGGTTAACAGGCTCACGTTAGCGTTAGCGGTGCTGGTCCATTTGGACCTGATGAGAAAGAGAAACAAACAAACCCAAAACAGTCACAAATAATAAATATTACACAGTGCACTGTTAAAGGAGCTCATCCATTTAAATCCTATCACACACACACACACACACACACTACATTACAGAGGTCATTAAGAATATATTAGAGTGTCGATGTCATTATAAATTCACAACATATGAGAGAAGCTATTAGGAAATGTGGGTCAACACACACACACACACACAGGGAGGTTATTAATGTCATTCATGAATGAGACCGACAATCCAAAATGGCGACGGCGAGGTCGGTGTGTGTGTGATGGATGGACTCAGGTGTGTGTGAAGCCCGCCCGCTCTGTAATGGGAATAGTTTTTTTTTTAAACCACAAATTAAAATCAGATTGATGAAAATTTAAGCAGAGTTATTTTACGCTTCATCCCGAGGAGCACTGCACAGCCGGCTCTCATCAACACGTGATAACGACGATCGCCATGTGATCAGAGCTGACTTTACTTGGACCTGAGCCAGAATGTGATCAGCGCCCCAACAGTTACACCCAAACTGGTTTACCTGCAAAAAGAGGCGTAGCCTCGTCTGAGACTAAATTCCTCGAGCAGCAAACAGGCTGCAGAACTGTTCTGGAAGGCTTCGCCCAACACCGGTGAGTTCACTTTTATTTGGATGAAACATAACAGACTCGAATAGTGAGCGTGTGAAGTGACAGTGTTTTAATGTCTTCTGGTCTCAGAGTGTCGACATGTCGGCTGCCAGCTGTCTGCTGACTGAAGAGCAGCTTCTTTGTGGCATCTGTCTGGATGTTTTCACTCATCCAGTCACGTTACCGTGTGGACACAACTTCTGCAAGAACTGCATGACGCAGCACTGGGGCAGCAGCGTCCGCTGTCAGTGCCCCTCATGCAAAGAGCACTTCTATAAAAAACCTGATCTGCGGGTCAACACTGTCATATCAGAGATGGCCGCCCAGTTCAAACAGTCGGCGGGGCGAAGCAGCTCACGAGTTGCTAAACTGGGACAAGTTCCCTGCGACGTCTGCACTGAAGCCCAAACGGAAGCTGTCAAGTCCTGCCTGGTGTGTTTGGCGTCGTACTGCGAGAGTCACCTGGAGCCGCATCTGACGGCGTCACGCCTGAAAAGACATCAGCTGACTGATCCTGTGGAGAACCTGGAAGGCAGGATGTGCGCGATACACGACAAACCGATGGAGCTCTTCTGTAAGACCGATCAGGCCTGTGTGTGCATGCTCTGCCCTGTTTTAGACCACAAGAATCATGAAATCATACCGCTGAAGGAACAGTTTGAGAGAAAGAAGACCGAGCTGGGCAAGAAAGAGATTAAAATCCACCAGATGATCCATGAGAGGCGACTGAAGATCCGGGATATCAAACACACTGTAAAACTCAGCAAGGACGCTGCAGACCAGGAGATGGAAGTTGGCGTTCTGGTCTTCACCACTCTGATACAGTACTTGGAAACAGTCCGAGCCGAGCTCGTCGATGTGATTGAAAAGAAGCATAAAACGACAGAAAAACAGGCTGAAGGTATCATCCAAGACCTGGAGCAGGAAATCTCTGAGCTGATGAAGAGACGCGGTGAGGTGGAACGGCTCTCTGTATCGAATGACCACCTTTATTTCCTCCAGAGCTTTGGGTCTCTGGATTCTTCTGCACTCAAAGATTGGACGGAGGTGAGCGTCAGTCTTCAGTCGTTTGAGGGAACTGTGAAGGAAGCTCTGGACCAGCTGGAGCAGGTGCTTGGAGAGGAGATGAAGAAGCTGCTCCGTGAGGCCGAGCTAAACGAGTTCCAGCAGTTCGCGGTGGATGTGACTCTGGATGCGGACACGGCACACGGTGCTCTCATCCTGTCCGACGACGGCAAACGAGTCCATCATGGGGTCGAGAAGAAGAATCTCCCCGACGATCCTAAGAGATTCAATCCTAGTTGTTGCGTTTTAGGAAAACAGAGTTTCTCCTCTGGCAGGTTTTACTTTGAGGCTCAAGTTAAAGAGAAGACTCGATGGACTTTAGGAGTCGCCCAAGAGTCGATCAAGAGGAAGGGAATAATCCCCCTGTGCCCTGAAAACGGACACTGGACTGTGTGGTTAAAAAACAGAGATGAATACGCAGCTCTCGTTGGCTCTCCTCTGCCTCTCTCTCTGAATTCGAAGCCAGAAAACGTGGGAGTGTTTGTGGATTACGACAAGGGCCTCGTCTCCTTTTTCGACGTGGATGCTGCTGCTCTCATCTACTCCTTCACTGGCTGCTCATTCACTGGGAAACTCTACCCATTCGTCAGTCCTGGGCTTAATGACGATGGCATGAATTCTGCCCCCGTGATCATTTCGACCAGCTTCTGAAATGCTCTCTGTGAATACCCCGTCACACCTGACCAATGAGAGAAATCTGCTTGCAAGTTTAGGAACTCATCCACTGATTCGAACCAACTACAAAGCAGAAACATTTGGACTAACTAACTGTATAAAAGATGCACTGGGCAGGAGCACATCATCGTTAATTACACCTGTGGTTTTCCTGGTATTTGTTAAATGTAACGTGACAAAGGTCTGCAGTCGAATTCAGCCTCTTTAGCGGCGATTGTTTTGTTCCCACAGAGCCATGAAGGTGTGAAGCTGTTCTTCATTTAATTATTTACACATTTGCTTTTCCTGCTGTGACATTTTAAAAAGTCTTAACGGAGGGAAGCCGATGAAAGTTTTGCTGTTTCATTCTCACGTGACTTTCACCGTCTATGAAGGAGCTCGCCGCTGCTGCCGGCGTTCCTTAACTCCATTGTTCTGCTGTCACATTGTTGTACTGTGTGTCGTGTAACGTCCTCGCTGCTGCAGTTTGAACCAGTTTCAGCCGTGATCGGTTTTATTCAAGAATAAAGTGAACTGCAGTTTTCCAAACAGGGTGAATATAAGCATGGATCGGTCCAGGCCAACAGAGGATAAAAAAAGTTTGTGGGACATTTTGAAGTTGGACATCTGTCCAAGTTTTAACCTGAGACCATGAAGGACATGAAGGAAGGTAAAACGAGCAGGGATGGACGAGCTGGTCATGATAAATATACTGTGATGTTAAACTGACCTGAGGCAGCTGTTGTTGTGTTCTCATTTAAACTCGTCCTAAAGACGATGCAGCAGCAGTATGAGTCACTCTCTCGTCTTTTTGCATGTGATTTCAGTTTTTCCACCGATAAATTAAAGCAGATAAACAGACTGCGTCTCTTCCTGAGCCTGTTTTGTAGCGTGTTCACCAGCAGTCGAACGTCTCTCAGCTGTGTCTTTGTGTGCACTGATCTCCAGCGAGCGGCCTGCAGTCAAAGTGCCCGAGGCGGCTCGCGTGTGGAAAGAACTCGAGTCCACCACAACTTTAAACAACAGATCTCAACGATGATTGATTAACTCTCTGACTCTTTGGGCCTTTGTTGCCTTTAGCTGAAACTAAAGTTTGTCTGTTAAGTGAGAGATATTACGTTCTGTAGCAGAGAATTCTCGAGCATTGACTCATCTGTCAACGGAAAAGGTCCAAGAATTTAACCTTTGTCGCAGCTTGTGTCTTCCTGCTCTGCAGAGAAGAGGAGAGTGACTGAAACCTGAGACGTAATGTGTGTGTTTGAACAGAGGCTGCGTTCAGTTCACCTGAACGTTGGCGACAAAAGACGTAAACACTCGCACGAACCCGGCCGTGCAGCATCGAGGTCCTCTGTCGAACGCGCTCGTAAAGATTTGTCACAACAGATCAGCTGAATACGACTTCAGTCAGCTCATATTCATACATCACACACTCCAGCAGCACAGTATTTATAACTGTTATCTTCTCTGCAGCAGGATGAAAGATGAACGCTCCTGGATCATAAAGATAATAAATGAACTGTTGTTGAACTTTTTGTGCTTGTGTTTGCTGCTATCTAGTGGCTGCTGGGTGAGGCACACTATATGGCCAAAAGTATGTGGACACCAAATACTGAGAGCTCAAACACTGCAGCTTCGACATGCAGACCGGAGGAGCCGGGGATCGAACCGCTGATCATATGATCGGTGGATGAGTGGCTCCACCTTTCTGAGCCAAAAATAAAGAGTTATATTTACTAGACACCCCTTCCTTGTTGGATGTTGCAGCCAAAGAATCATTTTTTTCCAGAGAGACTTCAGAAATGTCTTTTCACCTCAGACAGTTGTCGCTTTGTGTTTTTCAGTTGGTCACTCCCTCTGTGCCTCACCTGATTTCTACCTGCACACCTGTTACCTGGCATCAGTCCAAACTGGTGAATCTCTGAGTTGCTGATACCCAACCACCCTTTACCACTCAAACAAACGCAGCGTCAGCCACTGAACCCAGCCGAGACGCTCCAATACTCTGTCCTGTAGCCCAACTTACAACACGGCATCATCAGCATACACTGATATATCCACCAAATCCATTCAGAACCAGCCCGTCTCACTCTGTACCCATCCATCAACCCACTTCACTTCCAGCCCTCTCGACTGGCCTCCTTTGATCACATTAGAAAAAAGAACATGTGGACGTGGTTTTCTCTGGAGTTTATTTAAAATGATATGAGTGCAGTCACAATAAAACAGTTCATGTCACAGGAGTTAAATCTCTTTTTGTTTGTGTCTGTTGTTCTAATTTTTGTTCCTGTGAGTTTTGCTATTTCCATTTTTCTAAAGTCAGCTGCTCTTTATTTAATTTTTCACACTTTGACCTTGTCAGAAATTTTCTATTTTTATAACTTAACCTTTTTTTTAAATTGCTGTTGTTGGGATGTCCTCGGTTTACTGGAGCCGTGGTCTGATGTGGTGAAGGCCGAACATTTGTTTCTGTTCTGTGATACTGCATACCATCAAGTTACACAAAGAGATTTAATAATTCACACAAAAATAAATGTTTGGAATATTTTCTAAAGTTTAAAAAAAAATCATCAATCATCCCTCCGTCTCCTAATTTCACTCGCGCTCTCTTAAAAGCAGTAATAAAAAATTAAAGAGGCCTCGACCAATAAGTCCTCTTCTTGGCTGAAGGTCAGGGGTCCCTTCAGTAGCCCTTCATGTTGAAGGACACTCCTGCGTTGTCGTGGCGTTTGATCTGATGGATCATCAGGAGGGAGATCAGCAGACCCAGCAGCTGTGAAGACAGGCAGCCAGTCAGACAGGTGACAGGTAAAAGAACCGAGCTCAGACACCTTGAACATGAATGACACAAGGACATTATACTGACTGACTGAACATGATTAAAACCAAACGTATCAGGAAAACGAACATGAGCAAACATGACCTATACTGCAGCCAGCCACCAGGGGGCGATTGAGTTTGCTTCACTTTTAAGGAGACGTGACGTCGTCCATCTTCATGTTCTAACACGAAGGCTTTCCTGTGCATCTAAACTTGTGGCGCTGCGACTGTCTGGACGGACCTTCAGAGGTCGATAAAATCCTAATAAACAAGAGCAAGACTGAAAAAGGAGAATAACAGCAGAGCTTACTGCGACGACAGCAAATCCAAAGAAGACGCCCAAAGCGATGCTGAAGACCGTGTCCAACGCGCCAAAGATGTATTTACTGCAGGTCTGCAGAGGAGATGGAGAAAGGGTTATTATCTGCTAAATCTGGTGTTTGGGTGCACGGGTTGGTTGGTTGGTTGGTTGGTTGATTGATTGATTGAATACCTCTCCATAGATTTGGCTTGGACCAGATGCTCCCTGCAAGAAAAGAGCAAAATATGGTCAGAATGAAAAAACAGTCCAAGTACTGTAGATACCATGATGGACGAGAGGCTGTGCTTGAGTGGACAACATATCGTAAAGACTCGGTTTGCGTCATTATCAAGCTAACCTTCGACAAAACCAACCTGAGGTTTGGCTTTACATCCAGATCTAGTATATATCATATATCCAGCAGAGCCGCACGAACAGGAGGATGGGATGTTACCACCCCAGTTGGAGGCACTCGTTATTCCACAGCATTGGCCCTGCAACCACAAAAGAGTGAGTTTCAACAGACAGAGGAGGTCTTTGGCATTGTTGCAGCAGTGGATGAGGAGATAATATTCAATGAACGAGAGAACAGCAGCAGCAGCAGCTCAAGGCGGCTAATGGTACACGGACAACATTACCTGTGACTGCAGATGGTCGAGCATCGTGCTCATCTCAGGATCGTGTAAGAGGATCTTCACCACTTCGTCATCCTGGAAGACGGCTTTCACCTACAGGAAGGGAAAGAACAACGTGAGCATCAAGACAGACAGAGACAACGTCAGCTTTGACTTGAGATAGATAATGTTAGCGTTAAGAAATGTAGACTGTGTTATTAAGACACTGACGACTACAGAAGAAGACAGTGTGGTTAAGGCCTTTCTGTATATCTGTGTTGACTGTAACAGACAGGAGGAGAACAGGACCGAGATAGGAAAAGGTTCAGAGAGATGACCTGTTGCTTTCCGACAGCGCAGATGATGCCAAAGATCATCATGACGATCATTCCAACCCCCATGAATCCTGCAAACTGTCCATGAGACAAGAGTCATATTTAACGACATCGTGACACATTTCTTTGTCGATGCATTGACTTCCCAACAAACCCATCAGGTGAACATCGATGTGGGCTCTGGTACGTACTATTTTGAGGACGAGGGGTTTCTCGGAGTGACCTGCAAAGATTCCCAAGCAGGCGGTGCCGAGGACGCCGAGGGCAAACGCCCAAGCCCATCCCACGCTCGGGCTTCCAACTGCAGACAGCTGACAACGACACAACGACACAACGCTGCAATTACTGCAAGGAACTACAAGTTACAGCGTGCCTGTAGAATCTGGTGCATGTTAAAAATACCCAGAATGCCACAGAAATAAAGGCTTCAAATGTTCCTAAAATATCAAACTATAATGTAATGCTCAAAACATGGTGATTGATTTTCTGCATTTAAGTGTCGTCGTTGTCGTGGTTACCTGGTGGCTGTAGGCGCTGGACTTCACCAATCCGTAGATCATCAGAGCTCCAAAGACCTGAGGACAAACACGTTAGAGAGTTTGTGCTCTCACAAAATAAAAGTGAGTGGAGGGTTAAAGAAAGAAGTGACTGACACTCGTGACCAGAAACATTCGGATATAAATCTTCCTGCGGGTGGTTTTCAGTCTTTGAGCCTCTGACAGCCGCACGCTCGCTCTGTTCCTGACTGATTCAAATTAATTTGAAAAGAAAACCGTGGTCGTCCAGCTCTTGGTGGTCTTTGGTAAAATTCACCACATATAAAATCTAATTTAAAAGTTTTATTAAATGTAATATATTGTTTTTAATTCATCTTTTAAGCTGAATGAAACAATTTCTTGAATATATTCTGATAAACTTTTGATAATTTCATTTCTTTCTGCATCTAAATCATTTTAAAACTCTGCACGTCCTCAGCAGTGAAGCGACTGAACACGAGCAATAAAAAAACGGACCCGCTCTTTTTTACACAAACGTCACAGTTCACACATTTTTTTATTTAAAACTCGGATGTTTGTCACATTCAGACTTATGTACTTATAAAGTAAATCTTTTTAAATTCTGTTTAGTTTCACCTGCATAATAACTGTTTAACAAAAAAACACTCACAGACTTTATCTTTGCAGTTTTTATCTTTAACCCCTTAACGCCTGCTGTCACACGCATGCAGCAAACCGCCGAGACAGCGTCTGCGTTCCCCCGATGTTAGTGCATATTTGTTACAGACAGAGGAACCTTCGACAAGCTTTTGTTTCCAGTGGTGTAAGATTAAAAGTGGAAAAAAGTGATTAATTTCAATTAATTAATTAATTTTAATTAATTATAATTAATTAATTTCAAAAGGAAATTAATAATCTCAGCATTATTTACCGTCTACTTAAAGGCAAAAACACATAAAACATTGTTTTATATACAGCTCTATAAATTCAGGCCTTTTTTAAAAAACTATTGAAAAAACTAAGAAAGAAATTATATGAATGATTTGTAATAAATAATAATTTAAGAGATGAAAGGATAAATCATTCAAACGAGTTTCTTCTTACTGCAAACATCGCATTGAAGCCGATGAAGAGGCGCTTCAGGCATTGGTTCATTTTTCCCATCTTTGGTTTTCAGCAGAACAAGAAGCGACGTGGTGTGTGTGATGGTGTGAAGCGGTGTGTGTCCCGATAAGCTGCCTCCACAGTGTGTATCAGCGACACAGAGTTACGACACACAGACCTGATCTGAAACCAAACGCTGGGATCTACGTCAGAGCTCACAGGACAGACGCAACTTTAAGAACATGTCCAAACAAGTTAGAGTTCTCCTGCAGCACGATAAGACAACATGAAGCAGTCTGAGGACAAAAGTTTCCAGATTTAGTTCATCTTGTCTGAGAATCGGACGTCCGGCACTCAGCAGAGATTACACTGCTCAGAAACTAGTTGAGAAATGCTGGACAGCATCCAGAACTCACAGGAGACTGAAGGACTTCCTGTCACAGGGACATAAACACTTTGAGAGAAAGTTGGTGGAAAAATCTTGTGTCAACTCTTTACATTATTATTATTATTATTAGTAGTAGTAGTAGTAGTAGTAGTAGTAGTAGTAGTAGTAGCAGTAGTAGTAGTAGCAGTAGTAGTAGTAGTAGCAGTAGAATTTGCACAGCACAGATAAACAAAACAGAAAATGAAGAAGCAAACAGAGTTAAGATCAGCGACTTATCAAACTTGCTTGACAGCCTCATAACTGCCAGCAGTCAGTAAATATTCATATGAGTTAAACAAACAAGAGGAAGTATGACGGTAAACTCTGAGGATAATAAAAAGGGGGGAAGCCACAAAGACATCGTTAAAGTTATTATTGCACAAAGAGATATTCAGATATCCTGATCCTTAATTACAAGATATAATAACATATTTCATGTGGAGTTATAAAGAAGTTTGGACCAGCTGCAGAAGTTTTAGTTTCATCTTATTGACAAAGAAAAAAACAGAAGAAAGCCGCTGAGACGTCCAAAGTACAAGAGACTGTTCTCTCTAACTGCTCTACATCTATGAGCTGTTTACCGTCAGTCTCACTGAGGGGGCACACCTCCTGTGTGTGTGTGTGTGTGTGTGTGTGTGTGTGTGTGTGTGTGTGTGTGTGTGTTCTGACTTAAACTACCTACAGGGACCCTTTTCTGACTAACACCCAGTGACATGGGGACCATCCTCAGATGGTAAACATCTTAGAGAGCGCTGTGCCGCTCTCAGAGGGTTGAGGGCTAATCTCAGTTCCTCACACACTGCTGATGTTCACAGTTGAGCGTGACATTAAGAGTAAATGCTCGGGGCACGTCCATGCATGCTCCCATGTACACAAACACAAATGTTGGACAAAAACCAACTGACTGCTGCGTTTACACAGAAACGAAAGTATGAACAGAAGCAGTGATGCTGCATGACGCTGAAGGGAGGGACAGTCTTCTGGTCATGAGCCAGGTTTACCAAACAGAACAGACGAGATAAGGGGCAGTTATACCTCAGGTGAGTGAACACAGGTGAACCCAATCAGGGGCGGGGCAACCAATCACAAAGGCGGGAAAATGACACAAAGGGAGGAAGTCTGGAACGAGAGGGAGAAGGTGAGAACAAAATAAAACAGGAACACACTTGACGAGACACAACATGTGTTTGTTAACTATTGATCTTCATGAACCGTCTTCCACCTCCAGTCAAATCATATTTACAGGCGTCATCAGCCACAGCGTGAAATCCCCCCGAGCTGAGTGAAGCGTGAGGTGGACTGTGTGTGGAGCCGAGGCAGGCTGAACCTGTCAGTGAAAGCATCGTGCATTTCATTCAGCAGAACAAACATCAGAGTAACGGTAGGACTGGGCACAGGTCAGGCTCCGGGACGCTCGTCCTCGGCTGTGGTGTCTGTGACGGTTTGTTCTCTCATTGCACCTGAAGAAACACCTGGACACACTCACCTGATTAAACACAGCTCATCGCTCTCTGTGTCTGAGTGTCTTAAATAATTTCATGTCTTTGTTTGTGACGTGAGCTGTCACTGACTTCATGTGAAACAAAATGTGACATTTATTAAAATAATATTTAGTAGTTACGTCTGTCAGGACGTGTCCATGTTAGACGTCGTAGCTTCTCCGATCGATAAGCGGCCGGCCTACACCAACCGGCGTGTTTTTGTATCTTTGGAAATTTGGAGCTCTTCTGTTGAATTTTCTTTCTCACACTTCGGTGTGTGTGTGTGTAGCTGTAGGTGTTTGTGGCTTTCACACTAAAAACCAGACGGAAAGTTTGAACCTGTTCTAACTGGAACACTGAAAAAAGGTTTGTGGCCCCCACCCCATCAGGCTGCATCCTGCAGAGCTCAGAGGACGACCTGCACGCAGGCAGATGATAAATGTCATTTACAGAGCTTTGTCATTTATTTCATTTCAGTATTTTCTTTATTTTATTTTTAAAAAATGTCTTTTTTTTATCAGTAAACTACAGGACAAAAGTTGCTGCAAAACTTCTAACTGCAAGTAAATAAAATAAAAATGATTTTTATTATTTCATTTGTTATTAATATTTAATATTTTTCTAGTAGTTTGTTTTTGTTTTTTATGATTTAACTTTTTAACTTTCACAGTCAAAACACAAAAGTTTCCAATAAACGTGCCCATATATCATGTTCACATGTTTTATTATGTGTGTAGTTCACTGTCACATTTTAACTGAGGGTGGATTGTCACTTTACATCATTTATCTTTGTGTCATTTTAACTTCTAACAAAATCAACATTTATTCAAATCATGCTGAAAAACATTATTTGGTATAATTTGATATATTTTTGTGAAGAACTCTGTAAATGATAAAATGATGACGGTGGCTCTGCATTTGAAACCACAGTGTGTGGAACACAGCACAGTGAAAGTAGGTCACCTCAGGGGAAAGGCCTTTGTCTCATTGTATGTTTAAATATACTGTCACACACATCTGCATACCAGCAGTAAGTGGCATACTTTCAGACCACACTGAAACACTCTCTTGGCTCGTGTGTGTTGATGCCGATAAAGGAACACGTCGAGTGTGTTTAACTGTTGGAAAACAATGGGCACAGAGGAAGCACGGCACACACACTTCCACACACACACAGCTTTCAGGGAAATGTTCCTGTCGATACGACCACAGCTTCATCTTTTTTAACGGTTCATAACCGAAGAAAGAAAAGAGACAGAAACAAACACACATTTATTTCTGGATCATCATCAGGATTTAAATTAAATGAAACTTATTGTAAATAAAACTAAAATAAATTCCCTGTAACCAACCTGAAAGCACAGTACCTAACATGTCTCTGTATTAATATTCAAACTCAGCAGAGTTTCTCCTCATGTCAGGAGCACGAGTGATAAAAACCAGCCCACGTGGCCTGAGTGCTTCATGTCCAGAGCACCTTTGGTCCTATGGCAACAGAGAGATAACTCATTCAGTGTATGCAGTCTGGGCCTGTGGAGGCTGCTGTAACTGTGTTACATCCACTCTTAGCCTGAGCTGCAGATGACTGATAGCTAAATCAGCGCGCCACCGACGGGAGGCCGACGTGTAAATGAAAGCAAAGGAAGAAGCCAAACAAACGAGACGTAATGAATGAAGACGCTCCCGCGTTTACGGCACAGTGCAGTTTAGGCTCTCTGTCCTGATCTCTGCAGGCTAACTCCTCTGCCCCCCCGGGAAACTCCCAGCGGACAGTTAAGCTATAAAGTAAAAGTTGCATGGGGATTTTCTCTTACCACACACTGCACATAGAAATGTTCCCATGAGCATGACAAAATAACCAACAGGCATACAGCCCCGGGCCTTACGCACATGTCAACACTTGACCACTTGTGTCACTGTCCATCACATCCTCTGTGGACGTGACCCGGGCGGCTCTTTGATCCGGCCTGATCCGACTGTTCCAAACAACTTGCATGCTACACACACCAGGAGAGGCTCAGCTTTTGGTTTTGTTTCTTCTGAGATGAAAGCTGACAGCACGTTATAACTTCTCCTTGTGTGCCAGTTGTACTTATCTCATCCACTCACCCATTTGGCAACCCATGCCTGACGTGAACCACCAACGAACCAGAAGGTTTCACTTCTTTAAAATGCATCTCAGAGGAAATGAGGCGAGACAAACTCCGGCTCTTTGAGGTCTTTGATTGGAATACATTCATTGATCAGTCAGCTGATGTCTTAGCACAGCGAGAGGAGCAGCTCAAATAGAACTGCAGATCGGGTAAACATCCTGGAACCGGCACCAACGCCAGCACGAGCATCACTCTCTTACAGAAAGCAAAGAGTCTTAATGAGGCATAATCTGAATGACCATGAAGGACGAGACAATGGAACTCGCATCAAACCGAGCTAGCATCGTTAGCTCCATTACATTAGAAACACTGTTGAGGTGAATTAGCTTCCTGCTGGTTAATGAGCTAACCTCACACCTTCCAGCGGCATACATAACGAGGTCAGGTTTCGCAGAATGAGTTTAAGTTTCGATGTCTTCCTGTCAGCGTGCAGTGAGGAGACGCTCAGCTGTAACCACAAACACACACATCAGCTTTCCTCATCATTAAGATCACTCATTATTTATAATTACGGTCTCAAAGTTCTACCTTCAGCATCAATGGGAATTTTTTTGTAATCCAACCAAGCGGCAGCTGCCAGTGCCACAGACTGCAGTTCCTCTAATGTCCACCTGAGGCTGGCTGCAGAAGTGAGTCAGTCTCCATAAGTCCCCATGTTAGACAGCAGAAATAAACATGTTTACAGCCTGGTACAAAAACAGTTTTGGTCTCTGTAGCTAATTTCCCCGTTCATGACAACTGTACTGAGGGTGAATTTATATACAACTCACCTGTTCACATTATATTAAGGCTTAAAGTTATGCAGGGTTCAGAGCGTGGACGCTTTGGTGTGGTTGCAGATGGTATTCTCTGGGCATGAGGTGGAACAGATTCTGGAAACTGACAGCGGCTTTTGGGGAACTTTCAGCACAGCTTCGAGTCGTAGAGAGATGCATGTTCATATATTTACGAGAAGACTTGACTTGAACAATTTATTTCTATACATTTCCTGTTCATGTATTTTAATCTTTTATTTTAATTCACTCGGAGGTGCAGGGCTGGGAGCGCGAGGTTTCATGAAGCACCTTGTTACACGTTTTATATGAAAAGTTTAATTGATTAGTAGATTTAAATAATAATGAGTGTGTATATTAATTTTCATTTGTGTGGCTTCTTTTGGGATGTCAGAGCTGCACAAATTTAAATTTTAATCTTTGTTCTAAAATAAAAACAATCTGTAACTTGACTTTGTGCTGTTTTAACTTTCGTTTCATGAAAAATCAGAAGAGACGTTTGATTGTGAAAGACAAACATTCCCGATGTGAAGAGCGTGCAGTGAAACAGAGGAGTTGCCACAGGTTAGCTCACTGAACCGGTTTAACTGTGACACAATGATGAAAGCAGCTGAGGACGTGAGAGTCTGTGGGACTCGAGTGAAGGAGAATCTTTTGTGTATTTAGTTTAATTCCTTGTGAGATATTTTTCATTTGTGCCACAGATCATACAGGAGCAATTTGACTGTTGTGGAAGTAATCCGATATTTTAACAAAGTAAAAATACTCCATTACAAGTAAAAGTCATTCAAACACCTACTAACCTACTGAGGTTAAAGAATTCTCAGCAAATCTGTTGAACATATTCAACAAATATTTATTGAATATGTTCAACTTATTCTTCACAGATTTGTTGCAGGTCTTTCCTCCTGCAGCCCGAGCCGTGAATTCCTCTCTGAAGGCAGACGAGAAGAGCGTGAAGGGAAGTGAGAGTACGACGAGGTTGAAAATGCAACTTTAATATCCATGATGGCGTGATAAAAACAGAACCACATCCGCAGGCATCCAGCAGCTGGAAAACCAGCGTGGTCAGTTTTGTCTCTAAATATTAGAACTGATGTGTTTTTATCTCGTCTGTGGTCAGCAGATCTCTTCCAGCTCGGCAGGTCTCTGATCAGGTGTTGTTGGTTTCACTTTGACTGTACCTGTGCACCAAACAAAGTACGGTGTCCTGTAGCTGCAGGACTGATCATGCCCAGACAGATCATCCATATTCACGAAAGTGAAAGTAACCACAGAGGAAGCTTTGGATGAGTCAGCCTCATTAGTCGAGCGGATTATAGAAACCCAGAGCAGAAAGTAAACTGTAACCTGATGCAGCCGTCTGAGGCACTTGCTGGTGTGTACTGCCATCTAGCGGCAGCCTGCTGGTTTATTATGTGATGCACACTATATGACCAAAAATAACACGCATGTTAATCTGCTAAACCTGACAGTCCAACCTTTCACTCACTTTGTATTTGACAGGTTTTCCATTAAAAAGAGAAAAGGCGTTCAGATGTGTTCCTGTGTGGGAGGTTCCCATTTATTGAAGAGTTAAATGAATGTTTGGTTTGCAGCACAAACGTTGAACGAACCTTCCATCATCTGTTTAAACAGCCTGGTGCTCGTCTGTAATCAGCAACAACAAAAAGACTTTTCTTTGATACATCGCTGTAATGTAAGAATATGCAGCATGATTATACAAAATCGATACAATGATTCACATTTTTCTACAATAAAAAACGCAGGTCATCATCCCTCCGTCTCCTAATTTTACTCATACTCTCTTAAAAGCGGTCGATTAAAAAAAAAGCAAGCCAAGAGTCCTCCTGTTACAGTGCAGAGGTCAAAGGTCAGGGGTCCCTTCAGTAGCCCTTCGTGGTGATGAATACGCCTGTGCTGTCGTAGCGTTTGATCTGATGGATCATCAGGAGGGAGATCAGCAGGCCGATCAACTATGAAGACAGGCAGTCAGTCAGAAAACGAGCTCTCAGACACCATCAACATCAGCAACTGTCTGTCCCATCCACACTGGAAACAGCTCCAGATGAAATGACTGAAGGTCACATATGTTCTTATGTATTACATCCTAATACATAAGAACATAATTAAAAAAACAAAAACACCAACAACAAAGGAGGACAGCAGCAGAACTTACTGCGATGACAGCCAATCCAAAGAATAACCCTATGACCGTGGTTATGAGATAGCCCACCAATGTAAGTATGTCTATGCAGGGCTGCAGAAGAAGAGATGGAGAAAGGGTTATTATCTGGAAGCATTGCTGACTGCTAAACTGGATGCACTGATTGGTTGGTTGGTTGGTTGAATACCTCTGCATAGACTCGGTCTGGGCCTTTTGATCCCTGTGAGAAAAAAGAAAAATATGGTCATAAGAAGAAAAATAGTCCAAGTATTGCAGATACCATGAATAATGACCGGCTGTCTTGAGAGAAGCTGTGCAAAAGTTTGCTTCATTATGAAGTTCGGCCTTTTGGAAGACGTATGACATCAAACCTGATGCTACTTCTACAGAAACCTACCGCAGGTTTGGCCTGACATTCAGGTCCCGTAGAGAGGCACGCACAGGAGTCCGGGATCTCTTCTCCCCAGTCCGAGACGTTATACAGTCCACAGCAACTGACCTGCAGCCACAAAGGAGTGAGTTTCAACAGGTGGAAAAGGCGAGAGAATGAAGATAATGCAAGACAAATGACTCCACCAATCCTCTTTAAGGTCTCTGTAATCATCAATGCAAAACTCTCAAGTGTAAAAATGTGATTATACAAAGGTTTTCTGTAAAAGAAGCAGCCTAGTTACTCGACACTCAGCGGGTGATGGTACACGGACAATCGCACCTCTTTCTGCAGCTCATCGAGCACCGTTCTCCAATCAGGCTTTTCCATGAAGGCCTGGTCAGTCTCAAATTCTTTTATGAACTACGAGAAGAGAAGAGAGTACAATGTGAGCATCGACATACACGGAGATTGAGATAACGTCTGTGTCCGAAATGACAAGACTGTTCATTTATTCAGTGATAGAGATGAGTAATAATGACAGAGGGTTAATAAATTTGTTTTCTGGGATAGATGGATAGATAGATAGATAGATAGATAGATAGATAGATAGATAGATAGATAGATAGATAGATAGATTGGTAACCTCATTCCTTCTAACAGCGCCGACGATGCCAAAGATCAGCATGATGATCATTCCAACCCCCATGAATCCTGCAAACTGTCCATGACAGAGTTATATTTAATGACATCATGACACATTTCTTTGTCGATGCATTGATTTCCCAACAAAACCATCAAGTGAACATTGACATGGGCTCTGGTACGTACTATTTTGAGGGCGAAGGGTTTCTCGGAGCAAGCTGCAAAGATTCCCAAGCAGGACAGGCCAAGGACGGCGAGGGGTAACACCCAAGCCCATGCTGCCTTCAGGACTCCACCCGACGACAGCTGAAAACAACACAAACGCTGAATTAACGCAAGATTTCCATGTAGATTCTGTAGAACCTGGAACTGAAGTGTTGATGTTTACCTGCTCGCCTTGGAAGGTGGCCCTCCCCACAGAAACAACCAGCAGCACCCCGAGGAGCTGAGGACACATCACATTAGTGACTTCAACAAATAAAAGCCGAGCGTACAGAGGCTTAAGTGTGTCAAAGATGATTCAGCAATATCACCAAGACTGTGTAATATACATATATATCTAAATATGAACGGGGGCTGGGATCAGCACGTATCCGAGTGCAGAGAAGCTTCTGGGACGTTCTGCAGTTTGTGATACATGTAACACGCATCGGTATCGGCCAAGTTATTTTAAACATCGGTATCTGCCCAGAGGCTTCTGTTATATGTTGTATGTTGGACACACTGTCTGTTGATGCTGGTGTCCGTGTTTGTTTTCAAGTTTAATTTTATATTATTTAATTTAATACGTGTGTATGAATGCATAAAAACTTTAATGTCAAATCCAAAAAATGATCCAATGAAAACATCAGAAAACTTCAAACCCACATTTTAAAAGTCAGAAAAATCTGATCAAATATGTGGAAAATGTCTGTTTTTAAATTCACATATTTCTATTGGTCGTCATGATTCAGCCATAAAAACATAAATAATAATGTTTTACATAGTTAGGCAAAGGTTGTAAGCTGTCGGACTTTTCATTGTGTAACATCAGAATCTGTTTCACGCCTGATTTTTGGTTTCATCTGTTCTTTCTGCACTGACACATCAGAGGGAGGCGAAGCTTCAAGGCTGACTCACACCTGAGGCCACAAACACCCAAACACCTTCAAGTCTCAAAGAAGTGACTCAAATCTTTGCTTTTACGACAAAGTAAAAGTTTCAGCTTCTTGTTTTGTCTGGATGTAAAATGTAAAATATAAAAAGTCTCTCTGAGTCAGACTGGAATAATCTGCAGTCTGAGCTTCTGGCTCTCTTCCTGCTCTTTTTATTGTTTCATTAGTTTTCCACTTTCCTGGAAGTGAGCATGAACTCAGCGAACTCTGGACCTGCCTTTTGTTCCACAAACATGAAAATTCATCATTAAATCATGAAATTAATATTTTATCTTTATCTTCAAACACAGACCTGAAGAAACAAACAGAGTAACTGTTTCCACTTACTGCGAACAGCACGTTGAAGAAGATGAAGATGCATTTTAAACATCCGTTAACTTTCCTCATCTTCACTTTCCAGTCTCTCTCTGTCGATGATAAGAGTGTGTGTGACGAGAAGCAGTGTGTGTGTGTGATGATGTGAGCAGTGTGTGTGTGTGTGTGTGATGATGTGAAGCAGTGTGTCTTAATGACCCCCCCCCCCCACACACACACACACACACACACACACACACTTTATGTAGCTGACAGAAGTAGGACACATAGAACTGATCTGGTTCCGAACACTGGGTCCACATCAGCACTGACACAACAAGCACAGACGCTTCAGTCAGTCCTCAGGCGGCAGTTTGTGAGTTCACGGTCACAGGAAGAAGAACCAACACCAACCTGACCCAAAACACGGTTACACCTGGAGGCCGGAGTGCCCGTCTACATCGGCTTTACGGTAAACCGCGTGTGCGGAGCTTCATGCTGCGTTCAGGTGCAGCTCGGCTGTAAACTCAGAAATCAATCTGATTGTTCTCGCTGTCATTTGCTGTAACACACACACACGCACACACACACACACACACCTGTCGTTACTTTGTGTTGCTGGATACCACGCGCCTTTTAATGAGCAAAATAAAACCAATCACCATCCAGATTCAATTCATAGTCAGGTTATAGAAAATCATGAACACAAACTCCACTGCATCCTTCTACATCAGGTCCCTCTGTGGGTGACAGGTGTGTGTGTTACAGCAAAGGTAAGCGGGAACAATCAAACGATTCCGAGTTTCCGTGGTGCACCTGAATGCACCACGAAGCCCCGCACACGGTTTACCGTAAAACCGATGTAGACGGGCACTCAGGAGCGTGAACGCAGCTCTAGATCTATGCGGCGTTTGTGGATCTGATGGAGGAGACCACACCCTGCCTGTCACGAGGTCAAGGAAAGATGTGAAGGAGAGGTGATAAGGAGTTAGGAGTTAGGAGAAGTCGACTGCCCTTACACTTAGACTCCGTCATGAATGTTATTGACGTGATCTGTGGTAAAACTACAAAGTCCAGACGATGGACTACAAACGCTCACCTGAGATACTTCCTAGATACTGAAACGGTGACGTCATCACCAACGTCAGAGTTGAAATAATAAAGGAATATTCCACCTGGCACAGTTCCAAACAGTTTGTGTGAACGCAGCAGGACACACTCCATGATCCACACGTGTTCATGTTCACACGCTGCGTCACTGTTGAATGACTGGACGCTTGTTTTTTCACGCTGCCGCAAAGCATTGTGGGGCAGCATCACCTCCTTTCCTTTCCTAAAGGATGCACCGATGTGTCCTATGCTATGTTTCCTATGCTATCCTGGGACATTGTGCCAAGTATCAGACGTACAAGCAGACGTGAAATTCTAACAGGACTGCTACAGCTCTGAGAAACCCAACAGTCATCCTGCAAGCAGAGCTTCATCTTTAAGTTCAACACCCAGAGAAACATTTCAGTGAAACTTCCTGTTTGTCTTTCTCAAATCTTTAATAACATTTTTTATTGAAATCATGAACCCAGCCCAACACTCACGTCAGTGTTTTACTGGGACAGCAGTGGAGGCTCATGAGGATGGTGAAAGTCTGAAGGTTCAGGAACCAGGTGAGAACCAGGTGAGAACCAAAGAAACTTCTTCTCCTGTCAAACAGACGCTCGCGGTGACGGTTAAAAGAATCAGACGTCGACCCCGAAACTCCACCAGGCACGTCACAATGTGGTTTGATCCGATTGGTTTCACCTGTCTCTGATTGCTGAGGAACGTCACCTGTGGAGCCCTGGGTCACGTTATGTCGTGCAGATCTCTGAGCAAACATCTTTGAAGCTAGATCTCATAGACATGGCGTCACGTGAGCGACTCCCTCAGCTGAAAACGTTACGACTGTCATAGCTTTCATTAACGCTGCTGCCACGGAGGCTAATTTTATGTATATGTGGATTATATGAGTGTGCACACTGTCTGTCTGTGTGTCTGTCAGCATCTCGACATGTTTGACTTCCAACACAAGCTCACCTCGTTCTGCTTAACGAGGTACTGATGAGGTGAACGCCTGAGCCCAATCTTATTTAAGGCGGCATGCTGCGTTCATCACTATCCTGCTGCAATAGGACCGGCCGCGCTCGTAACGCCTCAGAAATAACTGGAGTCAAATAATTATTGACCTGAAAAAAGTGACTGCCAACTGCGGCCAAAAAACAAACTCAGCAAAATATTTGCAACTTCCGTTATTCTTCTTCTTGATTTCTGTTCTTCTTCTAGTCATCATCAAAACTCTGCAGCTCAATTATGAGAATCTGCTGCTCCGTCCATGAGTCATTTGTCCACCGTCAGTTTGATATTAGTCCTTCTAATCAATGTAAAGATACAAACTGACCTCGTTTTAAAGTTAAAACAGAAACAGCTGACATGATTCCTGTCCTGAGTTTGATGGGGAATCCCTGAGGTAACTTCAGGAAGGAAAGGATTAAAAACACAAGCCTGTAATAAGAATTTTCAAATGACCGTTCAATAAGGAGGATTCAAAGTGTTTAACACAGTTACAGAGAACTGTTCTTATGCACTGATGGGCTGTCACATACAGATGCTATCATAAGATTTTTTAAAATTTCCTTTAATAACATTTCATCTGACCTGAACTTCACCCCTCAGCAGCCAAGTCATATTAGAGAAGTGAAAGCAGGAAGTCATGAACACGTCACATTTGAAGTGTAAAACTAACTTTTATAAAAAGTTTAGATGTTTGTTTTAGGTGATTTGACTTTGCTCTGCTCACACTGAATAGATTTACTGTGACAGCCGGTCCCTGAACGCCTCTTACAGCCATTCTTTGTTATTTTTAGTGATTATTGGACACAGAGTGTCAGGACTCCTCACACAGCTGCTCTGACTCAGCAGCAGGTTGAACTGGAGGGAAGGTTATCAAGAATTCGCATGAATCGCCCACCCAGTTCTGGAAACTCATGGGCGGTACCTCCAGGCTGAATTTCCCATCAGTCTGACACAGGCTCCCATGAGCTGCTGCAGCTATTGCAAAACACGGCAGGAAATCCGTTAATTCTGTGGAGAGATGAAGGAAACACGCTCAGCTGCTGCATGTTTCTGCTGCTGGCCTGCCGGACCGGACCGTTTGTGTTTTTGTTGTGTGAGATCTGATCTGGTCCCGCTCACTGCGTCAGTCGCTCTCTGCTCATCATTGTTTTACAGCCTCAGACTCAGACGTAGAAGCTGAATCATGAAATAAATAAATAATTAAGGTTCACTGTCTCCACTGCATGAGCTCCGACCGCAGAGCGGGGACGGGCGGAGGTGACGGCCTGCTGCACGGCGTCTGATTCCATTACTGCCATCATGTGGCAGTAAAGAAGAAGTACAACTATGTCACAGACACAATAAACTTTATTTATAAATCACTTTTCAAAGAGCCAAACGCTTCATCGACCAGCAGCCGGCGTCCTCGGAGAGTCTGTCTGTCGCTGCTGGAGTCATTTTACAAAACATCACACACATCACGGCCGGATAAAGTTTTCAAACCTCTGTTCTGAAGCTCGTCTTAACGCTCTGACTAAAGGTGCAATATGTAAGAACGGGGCTCGAACAAACAGGGCACCGGAAACAGAGCGAGGCCACAGAACCATGACTGGACTCTGGGGTCAGGTTCAGGAGACAAACAGTGATTGACTACGGCGTCTGTGACAGCACAGGCTGGTCAGCACACATATATTATTTCTTCACACTCTTAATTTTAGTGTTTGTAACTAAATATTTTTACATATTGCACCTTTGACATCTTTAGACGTCCCATCATTACACACCAACAGTCACAGCTGGACGTCGTGCTGTTATGAAATAATCTGTTTCATTGAACTCTCGATCATCACCAGCATTTTGGATTAATGCCTTGGCTTCAGGTGGAGGTCAGAGGTCAGGTGAGGGAGGGTTTGGGTTCGTATTTCACTCTGTTGAAGTCGTCGACTGTCGTTTCTACCGGAGGCTTCTTCCAATATTTCTCCAGACCCAGCGCCAGACACAGAGCGATGGCCGCCATCTGCCGACACGATTTAAGAAATGAGTTCAAATCTACTGGAAACACAATCACAAACTTCTGCAGCATCTTCCATCAAACATGAAGATACAAACTCGTTAAAACAGAAAAATATAAATGATGTGGACGTTTTACCGCGATGGTGGCGAAGGCTGAAATGATTCCTATCCTGAGTTTGATGGGGAAGCTCAGGTAGCTCTTCAGGATGGGACCGCAGGGCTGGTCACAAACAGAGGTCAAAGGTCAGCATAGACTAAAACATGTTGAGGTACAACACTGCAGCTGTAAGGTCAAAGGTCAGCGTTCCTGAAAGCCCGTGTCTGCACGCGCAGGCAGGATGTTTAGGATTTGCTGCACGTTCGCTCTTCATGACTTGGACCTGTCGTCTTCATTAAATAAAGAATCTTTTGTGCCATCTAGTGGTAACAAAAGCCCGGTACATGCAAAGAAAGATGTGAGAGAGGAAGGCAGCCTGACGCCATGTCGTTACCTTGGAGTGAACCCATGTTGTCGGGGTCGGAGGGCGGTGATCACCGCCCGCCATCACACAGTCGCCCCCTGAGCTCGAGTTAGCAGGCCGAGACCTGCGAGACAAAAAGAACAAAACTGAAGCAGCGACTCTGGAGCGCACCAAGACCAGACGCACAAAAGAGTGTGTGTGTGTGTGTGTGTGTGTGTGTGTGTGTGTGTCTTTAAGAGAAATTTGAATTTTAAAATCCAGCTAATCAAGTCTTCAATCGACTTCTAATTAAAAATCATAAATTCTTCTCGAAACTCGTCGAAGATCTTTCAGTCTTGGGCTCAAACGTTAAATCTCTGAATGTTTTGCTTTCTTACCTCGGGTCAGAGGTCGGAGGCGTGCACAGACAAGAGGCAGGAAGTTGGTTCTCCCAATCCTCGAACTTCCTCAAACCACAACAGGAGTCCTGAGACCACGACAGACGAGACGAGGAGGAGGTTATCTTCAGTCTAATTTAACTTGGACTTGGAAAAGTGACAAATGATTCTATAGATTTGTTTTTGTTTTTTTTTTCATGTCTTGGTCTCGTACCGAGTTCTGGAGTTTGTTGAGTTCAGTCTGGATGTAACGCTCCGCCCTGTGGAGAGGAGTCACGTTCCGAAACACCTCATCCACCTCACCGTCCATCTGTAGATCAGAGCAGACGGACAGGACGGACACAGACTGAGTGGACGCGTGGCTCATACAGATTATAGATGATTTACAAAGACTTACCTGAGCCTGAACCTGAACCAGCGGCGAGGCGACGACCATCACAGCCACAAACTCCACGAATATCAGAGCAGAAAACTGAAGGAAATGACCACAGGTTAGCCCCGCCCCCTCCGTGTGTGTGTGTGTGTGTGTGTGTGTCTCACCAGCAGCAGCAGACGTTTGGCGTCCAGTGTCGCAGCACAAATTCCCAGAATGGACAAAACCAGCGTGAGTGGCCCGAACACCTGCAGGACGAGTAAACCGTCGCTGCTGGACAGCTGGTCGAACAGCTGAGAGGGAGAGAGAGTCAGAGTGTAATCCCACCTGTGGACAGCAGTACTCGAGTATTTGTTCTGATTACGTTACTTCAATCAAAAACAGTCCAACAGCAGTCAGCCCGGCTCTTGTCCGGCGGCTTCTTGCTCATTGCACTCTTGCCCAGCTCCTGTTCTGGCACGACACCAGCTCCATTCCCCGCCAGTGTCCTGGGCCTAATAACCTCTTTCCTATGGTCCAAACCTCCTGTGCTACAAACACCAACAACAGTCCGGGCAGCCCGGCTAACAAACTGAGCTAACAGCAGCTACAGTTGGCAGCAGTTTACTTCACTGTCCATCAGGAAAATGTTCGCGCCTCAGCACGTGTAAACACACACTGATGTGTAAAGTTCTCCAGCTGTAAACGGTGATCAGGACCTGAACGTCCAGAACCCTGGACGCCGAAAATAGCTCCTCACACCTGATGAATGCTGACAGAGTGTGTCAGAGGGAAACTACGACAAGTATGTCAGCTGAGCCCCGTGCATTCAGACTCCGAGTTACCGTCCACTGCCAGGCTGCTCTTCTGTTTTTACGTCTTCATATTTGATGTTAATGTTGAGCTCAGCCGACGTCAGAGTGAACAGGGCGTGGCCGAGTGTCGATTTCTGCCCTGAGTTCATCTTAAAGCAGCAGCTAACACGGTGCGTTATGAACAGAGACAGGTCAGCAGTGTTTTCACATTATCACTGAACGTCTGACAGAGAGGAGCAGAGTTTCAGCACATCACCGCTGTCCCCTCGCAGCTCCACAGGGAGAAGTCCAGATGTTTGAATATCTGATGCAGCACAAACAGCTGTCATTACAAGCAATCCTAGAGTTGGACCAAAATGTTTTAATACAAGAGACTCAAGCAGAAAAGTAGATTTGCTGTCATGTGAAGTTCATACATGCAAACAACAGACGAGAAACATGAAAATAACTTTATGATTTTCTGATTAAATGTTTATATAATACTGCAATAATACAGCAGAGCTGATTTATTCCAATTATTATAATTTATTATTTCTTCTCTCTCATTTAATGTATTTATTTTCTCTTTACTTATAATTTCATATTCGTAGTAACACTTCATCACTCATATTTCATGTCACGTCTGCTCTTTGGAAGCAAACTTGTGTCCAGCCAACAGACCAGCAGTAACTGACATGACTTCTTACCTCAGCAACCGGTATGTTTCCGTCGATGGAGGAAAACCCGACGGCCATCATCAGCACACCGGACGCCTGCAGAGGTAATGAACGGAAACGTTGAAGAAACGTTGGAATAGCTGCAGTGATGGAGAGTTTGTTGTGTTTCTCAGAAGCAGGAAGTCTTTAACAGCAGCAGCATTCCTGTGAAACTGTTTTCCCCCAGAGAGACGCTCACCAGCCTCCATCAGCTGGGAACTGACGGCCTCCAATCACAGACCAGTGTTCTGAACGCACACTGAACATTTATCATAAATATCTGCAAAAAATAAATAAGATTAAATGTCTTGTGGACATGAAGATAAAAAACACACTGTATGAGTGTGTGTGTGTGTGTGTATAAAGAAAGTCGTGTTGAACTATAATTACTGCAATCAAACGATACAGTCTAAACAACAACACAGGACAGAACGCACGGCCGTGGAATATTTCCTGTTTTCAGATCTGAATATTTTATAAGCAACGTGAAACAGAACGAGTGGAAACAAAAAGGAAACACTGGGAGGGATGAAGAGGAAATGGAAAAGACCTAAACAATGATTAACCATTAATTACACAACACATATTGTTATGTAATGTCATTTCATAAACACAACATGTTTGTCTGTTTATGAATTCTACATCTCTGGATGTTTCCATTGCTCTTTGTCAACACTGAGCACGTTTCATAAATGTGACTCACAGCTGGAGACTAATGTCTCTGAAAATATAAATTATACATAAATCTCCTGACACAGCAGGTGTCACTCTTTATAACTCTTTATAATATTATTTATATCAGGTAACAACAATTCCAACCATGAGCAAACACCTGATGAGAGTGGGAAGGAAAAACTAAAACAAATTAAATAAAATGGATAAAAAGTAAATACAAAGTATATGAAATAAAAATTAAATAATGGACATGAAATATTTTAATTTGAGCTAAAGACGTAAGTTTAAAGTAAAGTCACATAAATCGGGGCGTCATCAGCGTAATGTTTAAACATCAGACAGAATATGAAGCCTGTGTTAATTATAATAAATTCATTATTCGACATTAACTCTGTTTGGTAAACACGGACATGCTGTTTTAAAATGTAAACTTTAAGTCATGTGTCAATTTCTGAAGTAATTAAATAGAATGAATCTATAAAAGTTCAAATTAAAAGATTTTTAAAATCTTTTGTGTTTTAACAATTAAATTTTTACCTCCAGCAAATAAATCCTCACATTTTCCATTTTGCTGAAGTTTTACTTCCAGATTTTATTGTTTTAATTCTCAGTAAAGCTTCAAATTTAAATTGATTTCATTTCCGACTCATCGTCACATCATCAGAACCAAACACACGGTTAGCCGTTAGCAGTTAGCGGTTAGCTTACCATTAGCAGCACGGTGACGCAGATGGCGAGCCCTCGTAAGTAACTCCTGCAGCGAGCCATGACCGCCGTCTGAGAGAGCCGGGCTAAAATAGAAACAGAGTAAAGACCAGAGCCGACCAAGAGAGGGAGAGTGTGTGTGTGTGTGTGTGTGTGTGTGATGGATGTTGTTTAAACCTCGAGTGTTTGGCTGCAGAACCAAGAACATGACCAAGTTTGGAAGATCAGCTGGATAGGAAACAAGATGAGAGGAGAGGAAAGGAAACAAGGAGAAGAAACTATTTGAGGGAACAAGAGAGGAGAGGAAACAATGATAGGAAATGGGAGAGAAGAGAGGAAAGGAAACTAGGGAAGGAAATAAGAAGAAAATGAGAAAAAGAGAAGAGAGAAAAACGAGGAAGGAAACAAGGCGAGGAGTCAAGAGAAGAAACAGGAGAGCATTAGAGGAGAGGAAACAAGGAGAGAAACTGGGAGAGGAAACAAGTAAAGAGAGGAGAGAAATGAAGAGAGGAAACGAGGGGTCACTCCAGGTTAATTGTGGAGAGAGAAAAGGAAAGGAGGAAAAACAGGAAGGATGGAAATGAGGAACAAGAACAAGTGTAAGGAGGCGAAGGCGAATCTGTCATTTGACAACAAGAACTTTTTTGTTTGGACCACAAGCGTTCTGGACCAACGGGAAGAAGAAGACGACATTCACAGGCCCGGGGCATGGAGCCAGTGTCGTGCCAGAACCTGAGCAGGCAGCCTTCATGGACATAAAGTCAAAATCAAACAAAGTGGAAGAATCACAAAAACATTAGTGCTGAACAGATATGATCAAATCAGAAAGTACAGAGAGGAATTCAATGGAGTCATTAAGCAAAGCGCTGTGTTGACTTTAGACTAAAAATAACTGAAGGGGTCGGACCGACTGTCTGTGTGTGTGTGTGTGTGTGTGTGAGACAGTCATAAACACAGTTCCCGCTGGTCTCTCAGCAGACGTCGGTGTGTTTCCAAACAGTATAAATATCCTCAGGATTGGCCGTATTAGCCGACACAGCGGTGGTGGTGATGATAAACAACGACAGACACTTCAGCTGCTCGCCACGCGAACACGTGACGGAGCCGACTGGAACATTTTCATCCATCACAGCCCGGCGCGTGCCGTGGAAACATCCCTCAGATCTGCTACAGTTTGTTCCATCCAACCCTTTTCTTACTGTGGGCTGTAGTTAACATTACGGCCTGCAGAGGGCGCCGTTCAAACGGTCTGAACTGGTTTGAACTGGGTCTTACAGCTTGGGCATCCAGACCTGCTGTAGGACCCAGTTCAAACCAAGCAGTTCGGTCACTAATAGGGTCCGGACCCAGAGCCGGAACCAACATATCACTGCTGAGATTATCTAAAGGGACATCCTGCCTGTCTCTGATTGGCCGGCTGAGTCAGGTTTAGGACTGAGATTGGTCGAAGTGAAGGAGGGCAGGACGAACGTCCAGTTTCCTTCCTCTCAAACTCGTAATTTAAATTGAATTATTTACATTTTGCATATCTTTAGTGAACTTTGGGCACTTGAGGATTTTTGTTCCTGTAATAAAAGAAGTTTGGATCCATCGACGTTAGGATGGAAACTGACTTCTGGCATTTATCAGGAAAATTGAACATTTAAGCACTTCATCTGTGACGGAGAGATCCAGACGGCTTCACCTTCATCATTTATTGTGTTTAGACAGCTGGAACGGCGATAAAACCAGTTTAAACAACAGGCTGCAGACACTCGCACAGGAACACTTCAGGTTCAGTGTGACAAGATAACGACCGAAGCACATCCTCTGTTCTGTTTCATCATGAAGTGCGGTCAGGTGAAGGTCCAAAGAAAACCTCTGAAGAAGGTACGTTTAGCTTTTCCCCTTCCATTCATTTAATGTATTCTATCCTTATAGGGACCACAAAATAAAAAAATCTTTACTGTCCAAACTAAACTCAACAAGGTGACAAAAATACACAGTAAAAACATTCTTACAGTTTCCAACCAGTGCCAGTACAAAGAGAACCAAGATTCAAGAGAACCAAGAAAAAACCTCGAACCACCTTTACACTTAAAACGGAAACAAGTTCATGAGACGATGTGGCCTGATCTCATCTTTACAGGAAATATTGTTTTCTGTCAGAGTCTTCATATGAAAAGTGACGTTTGGCGTGACACATAAAAAAAAAAAGCTTTACGGAGGTATGTTAGAGCGACACAAGCCACAACTCGAACTTCCTGAGGATTATTCTGTCAGTCTCCAAAATAAATGGCAGCAGACATCAGACGGTTACAGCAGACATATTTAGAACATCAAGTACGGAAGCCCGCTCCTGCCAAAAACCATTTAAACAGAAAAAAGAAACTATGAATCTGTAAAAGCTTCATTCAAGAACAGATCTGATGTTTTCATTTTACACGTAACGAAAGTTTAAACAAAAATAATTAAATGAATTTGAGAGCACATAATTAAAAAAAATGTTTTTAAATCATACTCTTGTGTTTAATTAATTTTTTGGCAGTAATGAGCTTCCATACTAAATAATCATTTTTCTTTAAATGTTCTTTAGGCCAAAATATGACGACGTTACTGTTTTACTTTTGATATTTCTGTTTGGTAAATGTTTTCTTTGAAGTTAAAAGGAACTCTGATTTTATATAATAACATAACTAATGTTTTATTTGTGTGTATTTAAGACACATATATTCAAAGTATTACCTTCACAGTAAAAGCACAGGTAAAGTTACAGAAGCACTGAGGATACACGTTACATGTTACATGGGTTCATTAGGCACACGCTGCTGATTGGCTGATCAGCGTCGGTGTTCAGGCATTGGTCGAGACGGAGTCCTTCCTGCCGATCTGACAGTAGAGGATCATGGCGAAGACCATGCCGAAGATCTGCAGAGAGAGGAGGAGCGCGTCAGACCACCAGAAACACTCGAGGTGTGTGTGTGTGTGTGTGTGTGTGTGTGTGTGTGTGTGCTGACCAGCAGGATGGCGATGGCAAAGGCGATTCCGATCACCACCTCCATGTTTTTCTCCATCCAGGTGATGATCCTGTCGGTGCAGGTCTGCAGGAGAAGATCAGGACATTGTAGACACGTGATCATTCAGACGTTTCCTGATATTAAAACTTTAATTATATAATCGTTTCTCCTTGAGCATGAACCGAAGCCGAGACTTCGACCTGTGGTGCGTTCGTGCTCTCACCGTGGAGTACATTTTGTTGGAGCCGCAGTCGGCGTCGGTGGCGTTACAGCGGCAGGAGTCGGGAACCTTGTCCCAGTCTCCTGGTCCTTGCAGGATCCCGCAGCACTTCATCTGGAAGGAAAACACACAGTCACTAATTACTGCAGCGATTAGTGAGAGACAGCTGATGGCAGTGTGATGCATGTCTGCCCTCTAGTGCTTCACCACGGTAACTGCAGTTTAACAATCTGAATATACTGATACACTAAGCGCAGTGTTCATGTTTCATTTTGTCTGATGCTGATTTATAAAGAGCTGACTTTATAAATCATCGTTGTGCTCAGCAGGTCAGTCACTGATAAACTGACATTATATTTGATGGATAACAGAACAGGTGACGCAAACTGCAGGAAGTTTGAAGAAACTGATTTTAATAAAGTTTATTTATTAAAATGACACCAGCTGTGGGTGTGGGTGTGTGTGTGTGTGTGTGTGTTACCTCCTGCTGCAGTTTGTCCAGGTCGTCTCTCACACTTTGTGGTTGTTTTGACAGCGGGGTGAACTTTTGCACACGTTCCCTCACCCAGTTGTTCACCTGCACAGACACAAACAGAATTAACCTTAATTAACAAACTCGTGACGCTGAACGTTGACCGGAGGACGCCAACATCTTCCTGCTGTACCTTCTTCTCGCCCACGGCTCCCAGGATGCCTGCCGCCACCAGGAGGATGAAGATGATGAGGAGGGTGATGAAGAACTGAGGACACAGACGGAAATCAGTTTTATGACAATGATCTTCAACAAACTCAGTTCTCTCATCAGCATGTTACCATAATGCTGCAGCCTTCGTTCAGGCTGACTGACTTTGTTCTTTTGATTTTAAGTTTCCTGATTGGCTGTTTAAGTGTCATGTGATGATTCCCACCATCAGCAGCATGCAGCGGTTCTCTTTGATGGCTCCACAGCAGCCCAGGAAGCCGAGCACCATGATGATCACGCCGATGGCGATCATCAGGTCGACGCCAGGAAGAGATTCATTCGTGATCTGAAGACCGGAGGAGGTGAAAGACAGTGAATTAAAACCACCTCGGTATGTTGATGTGAACCGCTGAGGTTCAACCTGAGGACGGTGACCGTCATACGGCAGGTTTCTGAATTTGGTTACGGCATTAATGAGGCGTTAGTGTCGCCTGTTAAAACGAATCTTTGAGTCTCACCTGGTTTCCATCCTTGCTGACTTTCAAGTAGATGGAGACGCCCAGGATGATGCAGCCACTGATCTGTAGAAAGGTTACATTTCATTAGAAAACATGCAACAAGGGGTGGTCGGTGGTGTAGTGGGTTAAGCGGCCGCCCCATATGCGGAGGCTACAGCCCTCGCTGCAGCTGGCCCTGGTTCGACTCACGCATCGGACGGCTATTTACTGCGTGTCACTCCCCCTCTCTCTGCACCCTTATTCCTGTCTATCTTCGGCTGTACTATCATGAAAGGCCAAAAAAATAATCTTTAAAAAAAAGAAAACATGCAACAGGCATCCTGTCGGTGCTGCTGGATAAAACATGCAGCAACTCAAAATGGAACCTGGCCCACAGAAACACAATAAACCAGGTCGTGGATTCATGCTCACGTGTTGATGTGCTCACAACAAACAGCAGCGTCGACAGGCTTTTTGTGTCATGAAATATTATTTAACAGATGGAGACAGTTCCCTTTATCTGTTAATGTCTTCGGCCGGACCATAAATCAAACCGGACAGGACCGACCGAGCAGCTGATCCTCTGGACCAGGACTCTGTGGCTCCTCTGGCGAGGCGTGGCTCGCTTCACGATTGATGAGTGACATGCATTATTCAGCGCTCATACAATTAGCCGACACGAGCGCTTACTGCGAGCAATCATCATCAATATTTCATCCTCGGAGCAGACGGCAGAGAGAAGCCAGAGCCGGACACGGAGGCGTTTCCATGGAGACAAATGACAAGAAGTTGATTATATGGATGCATGTGAAGAAACATAAGCACGCTGCTGCAGCCTGAGCTCAGTTTGTTCGTGTGTATTCATATGTTTGGTCTGTGTATGCACCAGTTTACTTCATGTTCATCTGTGTTATTATAAAGTCTTTAAGTTAACTTTAGCTCATTAAATTTGATATTTTAATTTACTTGATTTAATCAAATTAATTAATTTGATTAAGACATTTCAGAGCTTCCTCCATGTGCCACTCGATGGGCTCTCATACAGCGGAGATGCTCGTTCATCACTCCGTGTCTGAATATTTTTAGGCCATAAATAAAAAACACTGAAAGCTCCAGATAAAACAAATCACAGATCAGTAAGTTCAGCTCTGAATGAACGGAAACAGACATGACCTCTGTGGTCACAGTGGAAGGACACACCCTCAGCCTATTTATACTGCACTTTAGGAAGGCTGACTAAATAAGAGCACGTCACTGCACACACACACACCTGACCAGTGAAACCAGTGTCACCACAGAAGTTTAACACGGTCAAACCTCGCTACGGGCCTCAATCTCAGTCCTCAAACCTGGTGACAAAAAGCTTCAATCAGACCTGCAGGGAGTCATTAATCACCAGGCGCCTGTGTGTCACTAAATCATCTCATGTTTGTGCCTACATCTGGCCATGGATTCACAAAGCTATGGTTGGATGGACTGGCCTCATATTTTGCTTCAGACTTCCATGAATTTAGTGCCATCCAATGGTGGAGTTGTAGTTGCGACCCCCTCCACTCGCATCCCATTCCCAGCGTGAAGGAGAACGTCTGGCAGCGCTGAAATACGCCCATTTATCGCCTGAGCTTTCAGTCAACAAAGACCAACCCTGACTTTTAAAACCAGCTCAAAGCCAATCAGAGCTGTTTGTCAGACAGTTCAGATTGTTTGTGCTTCAAACAAAGGCAGGCAGTCTGCTGTGAGCACACCGCTCGAGGACAAGACCGCCATCAGTTTGCTCACACTGGTTTGTTGTGGAGACGTCCGCCCTCACACAGCGAAGAGCTTAAAGAAAACCAAAACTGCTCCAGCACGTCGAGCGGTTCCTGTCTGTGTTTCTATCTTTCCCTCAATCTCCACGTTATCTTTAAGCCACTCATTTATCAGCACGCGTCATCATGTCACAAAGATGGGAACATGCTGGAATGTTGTTTGTAAAGTGGAGGACAGGCTACGTGCGCCATCACTGGAAAATAAAAAAACAGCCTCGCAAAGCTGTTTTCCTACAGAGCTGGTTTCCAATGACAACAAACAGTCAAGCTGCAGCAACAGACGTCTGCGTGAAGACGACTGGATCTTTGTTATCGCCTCAACATCTGATGGGAACTATAAATGTGGGGCCTCCTGTGCAGGTGACAACACAAGCAGACCGACCAGACCGGCTTCAGGAAAGAACAGACCTGAAAGAGATCAGTCTTCATCATCCAGTCTGCACTGAAATATAACAAGTTTGTTGTTCTGCTTAAATGAGGAAGTAGACGTTATTCTCCACTGACAGGATTCCTTCGAGAACAGTTCGAATGTATGAACGTTTGGGTGATCCTCTCTTTAAAGCCACCAGACTTTGACAAAAACTGTAATTTTACCTCGCAGAACACACGAGTTGCTGGTCAATAGCTGCATCAATCCACAGCAACTAATATTAATAGTTTGGATCTGAAGTGAGGGGAGGAGTATTCAGTCGGCTGCGACCTACACAATGCTAGACTTTGAAAGCTGAGATTCAAACCTGCGTCACTGCATCAACTCCATAACGTCGACACACACAAACCCGCAGAGCAACATAGTGATCTCAGCCCGGGTCTGAAAAAACAGACACACCCTCGATGCCTGCAGCGGCACGCCGGCCCGTGAAATGTTTTATAATTACAGTTTATCCAGATTACAACACAACGTATGTCACGCACACGCAGCCGCGTCACTGATTCTGGTGAAACTGGATCATTTTATGGAGAAAATGTTTTCTGGTTTCCCTGATGGACAGTGAAGTAAACTGTAGCTGCTGTTAGCTCATGTTAGAAGAAGACGCTCTCAGGTTGCTGTTGGACTAGTCAGTAAAATTAGCTGCTGCTGGTGACCTGGCTGATGATTGGCTGTTAGCAAAGTTGTCAACTCGCTAGTTTCTGATCAGAAGTAATGTAATCAGAACGTAATCAGAATACTCTTTTGTCCCTTCTTGGTTCCTGTAGATGTTCAGTAGTTAATCTCTGTTGTTAACTGCAATCCAAGTCTTTCCCGTTCTTGGCTAACAGCTAATAAGGTGTGATGATGATGATGATGATAATAGTTACGAGGTCAATAAACTGAAGTGTTGCTCATTGTGTTTTTTAGACCGGAGGCTGGGCGTTTCATTCCTCAGCTGTGACTCACAGATGTAAACTGAGCTGCACGATTCATTGTAAATCCTTCAGGCCGCTGAGCAGACGAGACGGCTGTGTTACACAATAACCACACACACAATTACAGCAGTCAGGCCACTAATAACAGGCAGGTGTGTACAGTCATGAGCCCACTGAGTCTGTCAAAGACGTCCCATAGGGTCTGTGGTCTGCGCTGAGGTCTATCTGGATTCTGGTTCAGTTCGGTTCAGGCTTCAGCGTTTTGCAGCAGCAATTTTCCTTCATGCTGTACTTTAACTTTGGATTACTGTTTGGCTGACAAACACTACAGATATATTTGCAGTATGTAAACTAAACATGAAACATTCAGTAGAGTAGATTCAGGATGTAAAGTCCAACGATCATACTCATGTAGCTGTGTGTCCATGTGTGGTTTCCATCAGTGCTAAAGTGAGCCGTCTATCATGTGAATCACCTTTTTCCACTACAGGAATGGTCCCTGAACGCAGCATGTATTATGCATGGCGTATCTCTGCACTCTGCTAAGAAGGCGTTAATGTAAGAGAAAGAGCTGCACGTAACTGATGATTTCTCTTCTCCAGCCACAGAAACCAAGACTGTTCTCACCCTGGATGTGGGACGTCGTCGACACCCCGGCAGCACGAGATTTGAACTGATTAAACTTATATTAATTCCTGCTACAGAGCTCGTTGTGGTCCGCGAAAGCTGTAGCACAGCCACAAGTGGAGAGACGACAGTAAACAGGCTTTACAGTAAATACGAATCCAACCCCACCCTCACCATCATCATCATCATTAGTAAACACATGATGTCCACTGAGTGGTTAGAATCAAGTTAACATCGATTTAACATCATTTCTGGGAACCGGAGAGGGCGACTGAAATAACCACAGCAGGACTGACGTTCAAGCAGCAGCGGCAGGTTTATTTTAAACTTTTAGACTTTTGATTCGTTCACGTTATTTTTGGGACGTTTGCACTTGGAGAGGTCGGACGTGGAGAACGTGGAAGTCGCAGTGGTGGAAAGTACTGAACACATTTACTCATGTGCTGTAGTACTGAACAAATTTACTACATCGTTTTACTTCACTACACTTATCTGACATCTTTATTTACCACAGATGGGGAAGTACACTGTTATCTGTGTTCTGAGGCCTTTACCAAAAGTGGGCGGGCCTGCGACAAAAATGGGTTCATGGGCTAGCTTTTTTTTTTTTTTTTTTTTAAGTCCCCATGAAGTAAAAACGAATTAACGTTGTTTGTTTTCTGTATTTCAGGTTTCATGGTATTTGATGACGTCATCCTGCACTCAGGGGGTGTGTACTAATTGGAGGAAACTCATTAGCCATGTGTCACCTCTTAATCGCCTCAGTAAATGTTTGCAGATGCAGTCGATGGTACAACCACGTCTTTTGAATATACTGAGTGACCCTTGACCCTTGTCCTATTAGCAATTGAGCTAAGGTAATGAAGTGGTCAGCTTATTAACTTTTAATTGAAACCACACACACAACAGAGACAAAATAAAGCTGCTGAAGTAGCTGGCTGACACTAGACTAGACTAGTTTTAACTATTAGCTCATGCTAGCCAGTATTTACTTTGTCACTAAGCTTCTAGAACCAATTATCCATTAATTATCCATTAATTCCTGTTGTTACCACGCCCATAGACGACCTGTATTCACATAGGTAGGTAATTACCATACAAACTTAAAGAAAAAAGGAAAGTGCTAGCCTGTAACCACAAGAACTGAAAAAACTCTCAAACGGCTCCAAAGTTGTTTGACTGATAAAGTTTTAAGTGATTGTTGATCAAGAAACGGCTCCAGTGTTAATGGCTGATAAAAAAAAAAAGTCTGATTTGATAAACTGCCACCTCCTCCTCCATTTCACAACCCCAACAATGATAAGCATTTCTATTCTTCTCTTCTACAAAAAGCCTCCAGCAACAAGTGCCATCAGGTTTGTGTTGAGCAAGAACTCGATTAACGACACGGGCTGTTTGGTTTTAATGGGAAACTCCCAGCAGAAGATATGAAGACAGACAATAATACTATTATTAATATGAAGCTGAGTGGCTCAAAATAGCAAACAATGAAGAACTACACACTCTGGCTGAACGATCTGCTGTCCATTGTGTTTCCATGCAACATTAATTCATTCATTTAAATTCAAACTACTGAGGCTGCAGATGTCGGACGCCACGCCCTGAAACTGAGAGAACATTTGCTTGTGGAGGGAGAGGCAGAAGCTTAGGAGCCGACAAAACCTGTTTTACTCACTGGTTGATTGAAGAAACAAAAAGACCTGAGCAGATCAAATGAAGAAACACGAGTTTGAACCAGATAGAAGTTCAAATACAGAAAAAGGAACTAAAAACATCTGTTCAACTTCAGCAAGTGCACCTAAAGAGAAAACAGGTTGGACACTGATAGAACAAAACAGAGTAAACATTAAGAATAATCTGATTTAAAGAGAGGGGGTGATCAAACATTTCTTAATACTGACCCATACGTCAGCTGTGAAGTGTTTACATGATGTAAAACAGCAAATGTTCCAAGACTTACCCAGAAGAGAAGGTTGAAGAAGAAGAGAAGATACTTGATGCATTTATTCACAGCCATGGCTTTTAGGTTTTCTGTCTCTGTTCCTCCTCAGCAGCTTCTCACTCGCGACGTGCTTGCCTTCAGACTCGAGTTTCCTGCACAGAAAGCGGAGAGACTCCCTCAGGCTAGTAAACAGACCAGCCTGCTCGACCTGTTTCCTCTCAGTGAGGGCGCATCCCATTTTTGGTACCTCCTCCCATGCAGCCTTAGTTTCCTAACCTACACCTGTTCATTTGTTTCGTCTCCATCTCCTCATTTCGTCTCCTGTATTATCCAGACGGGTGTTTTATTTGAAATACATTCATGAAGATAACCAAGAGCCTGTTTCTGCAGTCTGTGGACAGATCGAAGCTCACTCAGGATGAAAAGTTTCATGATATACAAATACTGTCGTATTCAAGTTTCACTTACTCATCTCAGGATCACTTCTTGTACTACACAACTGTCACTGTAAAGTAATGACCTCATATCTGAAAACCACAAAATGACAGGATGATGTTTTCTCACTACCAGTTTATCAAATATCAATTCTCTTTTATGAGATGACTCTTTAAATTTGTGATATGAACACATGAAACACGACAGCATGGGCATCAAAGGCATCAGTGAACTATGACTTTTTAACGCCATCTATTGGCCATCAGACGAAACTACAAAACATTTCCTCAATTCTCTTTTTTAAATGTTTCGTGCATCAGTAATCTCCAGATTCTCAGAAGTAAATAGTTAAAAATATATTTTGCCTGATAATAAAGTAACTTCAAACCAGCTTCTATGCATGTGTGCAGCTGCTGATGAGCAAACCTTTTTTTAACTCCGGAGACAGATAACTGTCCCGTATTCATGAGACTGTACAGCACAGGGCGGGTAGAAGGTTAAACAAGACCAACCAGCTCTGAAAGGGCAAGACCGCCACGCTCCCATAAGTCCTGACATGGGCAGAAAGCCTGCAGGCTCAGTTCAGATGACCCAGGCCTTTGCAGAATCGGCCTCCAGCCATCACTGGTTAGATTTGGCTGAGATGCGCCTGATGCCGTTTTTGCTGCTCATTTCCTGTTTATTCTTAAAGAATATGAGGCTGCCGCTTTGTGTTACTTCCTGCTGCCACCTGATCTTGTCTACTTTCGAGGTGAGACTCAGAAGTTTGCTAAAATTGGTGCGGTGTGTCATCAGGGGTTTGTAGGGCCCCTTGATTGGACTGTATAATAAAAACAGACTTACCTGGAACACAGAAATACACAAAAAGAACAAAATGCAGGAAGAGGACGATGATGATGATCTTTAAGAGATAATCTGATAGATCTGTGTGTGTGGCTGAGAGGGGGGAGGCCGAGGATACGAGAGTTGTGTGCACGTGGCCAACAGGGCGGGGAAAGGTTGATTGTGTGTCACTGCAGCGGAACAGAAGAGAGAACAGCTCAGAGGTACAACTACAGATCTGTGAACGACGTTCATTCATCAGCTGTTTTTGGCCTGGTAACAGTTTTGTGTGTCTCTGATTTCCTGACTTGCTGTTGAAACAGATCAGTGTTTTAAATGATCAGAGGATGTGCTGTTAGTCCAGAGTGGCCTCGTTTTACGGCTTTGTGTTTGGTGATGAAGCCTTTAAAGATGTGGATGGTGTCGCCTCTGAGTCTTTTGGGATTTGATGTTGGCTTTTCCCTGCCACTAACTTCTTCCTGTTCATGACTCTGTTCTGTAAACTTGTAGCCAAGCGTCAAGCAGCTGGTCACCTGCCTCGGCCGTGTTGGATTTGCATGTTTGGGCTGTTATCAAGTCGTCAAACGGGAAGCTCATCTTGACGAGTCGCTGTACCTTCACCTGCGTCCTCTACCTTGGACCAGATTAAAGGTAAAATCATTACCTGCTCATTTAATCACCTGTTACAAATATTTCCATCCATGCTGTATTCATACTGTGATGTCTCGGTTTATCAGATATGCTTTTAACCTACGAGTCCTGGAGAACTCTCAGGTCTTTTAATTAAACCTCCAACGAGGAATTAGAATGAATTATGACATGCACCAGTTTATGGTGCATGTCATAATTCATTATAGTGAAGCAATACAAAGTTTACTCATACAGTAACAGCCTGTCAGACCAGCAGCCACGTCTGTGGTTTTATGTTCTCATTTCAACATTTTGTGGGTGAAATTCGACGTGTCAGAACTGGCCTCCTTCTGACGCCGTCATAGCGCGGAGATTTTTCTCCACTTGGGTTTGGTTACAAAACTGTGTGAACACGGTTCAACAACCAAAACAGTGTTTTCCTGTTTAACAACAATAAATTATCTTATGTAGTGTCATAAACCTAAACTTGTAATCCAATGATGTGTTCATGACACAACATACGGTCATTTAAAGTATTCAACAAGTGATCATAACTAAACGTGAATGTAACAAACGTCAGATATACAAGTGACAAATCATAGGAAGAAACTGAATAAATAAGTGGAGAAATTTGGGGTTACTTGTGTCACAGTAGTTCAAGCAGCCAGACCTGACGTATGCAGGCACAGGTCCAAACCAGGTGAGACAGTCCAAAGCAGCAAACAGAGCCAACCTGTAACAGGAAGAAGATCCAAAGTCCGTCAGGCCGGCAAACAAACCGGCAGTAAGAACTTACAGACTAAATACACCGCTGAGGGGAGACAGCATAACGAGACACAGGTGAGACTCATCAGGTGAAGACAGGTGACACAGAAAACAGGAAGTAAAGTCAACCAAAACACATTTGGAAGAATTCGAAAAAAAACTAAAACTACGACTGAAAACCAGGAAAAGTTCAGCTTGATTTCACACGTGGATGAATTTCACACACCTCAAAATATAATGAAAATATCACTTGTGATCTGTTTATCGAGTATACTGATGTGTGTTTTACAGAACAACAGTACAAGCAGCATCAGATGAGATAAATTTACAGTTTAGACGTGAAGTACACATATTTTACAGTTGTAAGGCTCAGAAGTTAATTTAGATGTATTTAGTAAAATGCATTCACAATGGTTACACAGTTAACTATTTACATAATTATGTAATTTAAATATTTACAGCTGCATCTTTACGACAGTTGGGATATTCTGTTGAATCTGCCTCTCTGTTTAGTAAGTCAGTCCTAGCTTCTGATTGGTTAGTTCAGTCATGTGAGAAGACCAAACAAGGAAGTGAAGTTTTTATGAAGCGTGGACTTACCCGTCTCCATCCTGCTGTTTCGTCTTTGTATAAAGAGCGATCCAACCATGAATCCAACCCTCGTATCTCATAAACAAATCATCATGTGCCTCTGATGAAAATGTCTCTTACTTTTAGCAGAGCCATAATGGTGAAACACAAAGAGGAGCTCTGGAACACTCTGCGGGATTTAGAAGAAGACTACTTTAAGAATTTCAAGTGGTTCCTGAAGCAGGATGACATCCTGGAAGGCTTTTCAGGCATCCCAGCGGCTCGGCTGGAGAAGGCAGACAGGCAGGACACAGTGGATCTGATGGTACAACAATATCAGGAGCACGGAGCGCTCAAAGTAACCTTGAAGGTTTTAGAAAAGATCAGCAGGAATGATCTGGTGCAGCGTTTGCAAAACTCCTAAGGGTCAGCATATTTTAATAGATCAGTCCATCCATCATTTGTTTTTCGGTTTTGTTTTAGACCTCAAGAACCACGACTCTGTTCCACCCAAAAGTGATTATGAAAGAAAAAAGTTTGAGGCTAAAATTAAGCTGATGATCCAGGAGAGACAGAAGAAGATCGAGGAAATCAGACACTCAGCAGAGCTCAGCAGAAGATCTGCTGACATCCATATTGCAGACAGTGAGCGGGTCTTTACTGCTTTGCTGCAGTCTGTCAAGAGAATTCTGGATGATGTCATCGAAGAAATCAACGAAAAGCAGAAAACGACACAGAAAGAGGCAGAAAAATTCATCCAGCAGCTGGAGCAGGAAGTCTCAGAGCTGTCCAAGAGAAGCAAAGAAATGGAGCAGCTCTCACGCACTGAAGACCACCTCGACTTCTTTACAGGTTTCTCGCCCCTGAGTGCTGCCACCAAGAACTGGACAGAAGTTACCATCCCTCCTCCATCTTATGGGATTAGTGTGGGGATGGCTTTGAAGCAGCTGCATGAGAAACTTGGCACAGATAAGGAGAAGTTCATTAATAAAGCCAAACTGCACAGGGTGCAGCAATTTTCAAAAGATATAACTCTAGATCCAGATACTGCAAATCCATACCTTATTCTGTCTGATGATGGGAAACAAGTTTACTGTGGTGACGTGAAACAAAACCTCCCAAACAACCCAGAAAGATTTAATACTGCTGGCAATGTCTTGGGAAAGCAGAGTTTCTCTTCAGGAAGATTTTACTATGAGGTTCAGGTTAAAGGGAAGACTTCCTGGGATTTAGGAGTAGTCAAAAAGACGATCGGCAGAAAGGGATCGATCACAGCAAACCCAGAGAATGGCTACTGGACTATATGTGTAAGGGATGGAAAAACACGCCAAACTTCTGCCAAATGTCAGCCAAAGAAGGTTGGCGTGTTCGTGGATTATGACGAGCGTTCTGTCTCCTTTTATGACGTAGATTCTGCAGACTGTATTCACTGTTTTAATGACTGTTCCTTCACTGAGAAACTCTTCCCATTCTTCAGCCCTGGTAGTCATTATGGTGGTAAGAACTCTATGCCTCTGATCATATCTCCTGTCAATTACACTAAACTGATTTGATCAATCATCCACTCAAAACTCCACCATCTCTTTACATTAGCATGTCTACAAGCCCCTTGTGTGTGTGTATGTGTGGTCATATGTAGGTAAAACTTGGGCGTAAAAAGGAATTCCCCACTGAGAGATCGATACGTTTCTTCTTCTTCTTAAATTACATCCATTTAGACTGACCCACATCTGACCCCTAACCTCGATGTTTATCATAAGAACTCCCTGTACAGTTTGCAACACAACAAAACTGCAAGGCTTTCCTCCACATTGTTGGACATGAAGGACATTCCTTGAGTCTGAAGATGTACTGGGGTTTGGTTGTAGTATCACATTTGTGGCACTAGATGGTATCACTTCCTGTTTGATGAGCCTGCCTATCCATATTCTACCACTCATGTATGAATACAGAAGGTACTGTGCCCTGTTTGGTTGATGAATACTGCAAAATAAAGTAACTGTGGAAGTCCTTGTGTTTCTCCAGACCTCTTTATTACAGGAACTGCCCAAAGACTTATCATTGTCAACTAGCTAAGAATCTGGTGCCATGTAATATCATATTAGAAAATGTCTCAACAAAAAAACTGAGTGAAAAAAGGTCCAGCCATAGACCGCTTCCTGACAGGCCTGTGTTTGAGAATTCATAACCAAAGTCATAGACAGTGACCGCACTAAATCTCTGAGCAAAGTACACGAATGAAGGAGTGATATTAAACCATAAAACAATCAGCCGCCCAGAAAACAAATGAGTGATTCCGCATCAATTCGCAGACTTTAATTCAGAGAGCTGCAGTCTGGAAGAGCTGTGGTCTGAGTCTGAAGATTTTTGTAACTATGTAAATAATACGACAGGAGCTTCTGCATCCACAGGTGAGTACTTCACTTCAGACCTGTGTGCCTGTGTATGTGTGATAACATTTTCCATATTTTTCTACTTTAGTGTAAAACATCTGCAGATGTTGAAGTGTCCAGAAAATTCTTCTTCAGATAAACTCTTTAAACTCTTGGATTGGCTGTAAAATGACAATTTCTAGCTCAATGTTAAACATCTGCAGCAGTAAAATGCAATATAACATCAGAATTAAAGGAATACTTACAGGGGTTGACAACTTTTACTTCTGATACTTTAAGTACACTTGGCTATACAACTTCTATACTTTGACTTTTTTAAGGTTTATTAATGCTGAACTTTTACTCGCAGTGGAATATTTTCAACAAACTATACCACATAACGAAACTGTAACCAACTACACGGGGGGGTCATAAAGTATGGAAAAATAAATATATTATTGCCACGTTGATACATGGAAATCGTCCCTGTACAAAGTTCAGCTCAGTACAAATCACTAAAGAGCATTGTTATAACTGAGTGCTTACAAGTACACAAATATTAGGCAGCTTTCTCTCTGAAAAAGACATTAATATTCATAACTGCATTACACTCTCTGTGTTCCAGAATAAGGCTACATTATGGGAGCAATGCATTATTATGATTATGTATTGTTTGTGGCCACAAATGTGAAACTTCTGCTTGGATCGAAGTTTCCAGACGGCAGCGACGTCTGACGTTTTCAAATTCCCCATGTAATAATAATGTTATAATGTTAAATAATATTATACTAGAGTTTTATAGGAGTTTCTGTCACTGTTGACCATAGTATCACAGCTAATAGATGATAGATTCAAAAGCACTTTTAGATTCATGACAGTCACAATCATAAAAGCTTTATTGCCACATCGTACATCGCTCATAGAAACTGTCAACATGATAACATGAACCAAAGAGACAATAAGCCTTCTTTGTGTTGAGACAACTGCCCTCCTTCAGATAAATAAACTCTGACCGCTGTCCATTAAAGATCCAACACTATGTAAAAATGTTAAAATTAAGACCATTTGCAGTTGTCATATACAATAACAACTGTTACACTGTTACTTTACATCGAGTAAATTTGGCTTTGAAACTTAAATAGTTTTACCTCAGTCAGGTTTAGAATTGAGAACTTTCGGGTGCAATGAAGAATACTTAGAATAATTGTTCAGATGCCTCTGATAAACACTTGTTTTTAGCAGGGAGCCATAATGGCGAATCTTAAAGAGGAGCTCTGGAACACTCTGGAGAAATTAAAAGAAAGCCATTTCAAGAATTTCAAGTGGTTCCTGAAGCAGGATGACATCCTGGAAGGCTTTAAAGGCATCCCAGAGGCTCGGCTGGAGAAGGCAGAGAGGCAGGACACAGTGGATCTGATGGTACAACAATATCAGGAGCATGGAGCGCTGAAAGTAACCTTGAAGGTTTTAAGAAAGATCAACAGGAATGATCTGGTGCAGCGTTTACAACAGTTCATCTCACAACCCAAAGGTAAGTTCATCTCGCCACATTCATCTCATATTTCTGCATTTATACCAGAAAGAGCAATAATTTACAGCTGAGTCTGATTCTGTTGCAATATACTCTGAAAGCTCAGAACTTTTCATTTCTTTCATGATTCCTGAGCTGGTTGAGGTCATAACTAAATGTTTCAGTTTATTTTGGAGTTTGCATTAAGATTTAACTGCATGCAATAATTGCTGCTGCCATCTATCATTGTTGTGATTTAGTTTGTAGTCCACTACATGAGTGATATATTAGTTAGGTAGAGAGTCAAGTCATCTGCATACAATAGTAATTCACTGATTGAAATGTCTGGATCATTTTAAACGAACATGATATAGAACTTTAATAAATGTGATATACTGCATAAGACGACACATTACACATTACGTTACAACACACAACACAAAATTAAGTGTATGCGTGTGTGTCTGCTCTGCTTTGTTTTCAGACCTCAAGACACCTGACTTCCCCTCTGTTAAGGAACTCCTTGCATTCTTTAAAAATTTGGAGGATGATTCTGATTCTGATGATGATTCTGATGATGATGATGATTCTGATTCTGATGATGACTCTGATGATGACGCCAATAAGACACATGACTTCAATGATCAGAGAGAATATGAAAGAAAGAAAGCTGAGCTGAAGAGTGTCCAACAGTTTGCAGTTGAGGTGACTCTAGATCCTGATACAGCACATCCTAATCTCATCCTGTCTGAAGATGGCAAACAAGTGCATCATGGTGATGTGAGGAAGAAACTACCAAACAACCCTGAGAGGTTTGATAGATGTGCTAATGTCTTAGGAAAGCAGAGTTTCTCTACAGGAAGGTTTTACTACGAGGTTCAGGTTAAAGGGAAGACTGAGTGGGACTTAGGAGTTGTCGATAGGTCAATTGACAGGAAGGGATCTATCAGGCTGAGTCCTAAAAATGGTTTCTTGGTTATATCCTTGAGGAAAGGATACAAGTATGAGGCTATTGATCACCCGTCAGTGCGTCTTTCTCTCAAGTCACGTCCTGAGAAGGTGGGAGTGTTTGTAGATTATGATGAGGGTCTTGTTCGTTTTTATGACGTCGACACTGCAGATGTTCTCTACTCCTTCACTGCCTGGTCCTTCACTAAGAAACTCCTTCCATTCTTTAGTCCCAGTACTAATGATGGTGGTACAAACTCTGCCCCTCTCATCATCTCTCCTGTCAATCACCTACTGAACATTAAGACACATGACTTCAGTGATCAGAGAGAATATGAAAGAAAGAAGGCTGAGCTGAAGAGTGTCCAACAGTTTGCAGTTGAGGTGACTCTAGATCCTGATACAGCACATCCTGATCTCATCCTGTCTAAAGATGGCAAACAAGTGCATGATGGTGATGTGAGGAAGAAACTACCAAACAACCCTGAGAGGTTTGATACATGTGTTAATGTCTTAGGAAAGCAGAGTATCTCTACAGGAAGGTTTTACTACGAGGTTCAGGTTAAAGGGAAAACTGAGTGGACACTAGGAGTTGTCAATGAGTCGATTGAGAGGAAGGGATCTATCAGGCTGAGTCCTGAAAAAGGTTTCTGGACTATATGGTTAAGAGAAGGATACAAGTATGAGGCTATTGATGATCCGTCAGTGCGTCTTTCTGTCAAGTCACATCCTGAGAAGGTGGGAGTGTTTGTAGATTATGATGAGGGTCTTGTTCGTTTTTATGACGTCGACACTGCAGATGTTCTCTACTCCTTCACTGGCTGCTCCTTCTCTGAGAAACTCCTTCCTTATCTCAGTCCATGTACTAATGATGGTGGTAGAAACTCTGCCCCTCTCATCATCTCTCCTGTCAATCACCTACTGAACGTTAAGACACATGACTTCAGTGATCAGAGAGAATATGAAAGAAAGAAGGCTGAGCTGAAGAGTGTCCAACAGTTTGCAGTTGAGGTGACTCTAGATCCTGATACAGCACATCCTAAGCTCGTCCTGTCTGATGATGGGAAACAAGTGCATCATGGTGATGTGAGGAAGAAACTACCAGACAACCCAGAGAGGTTTGATACATGTGTTAATGTCTTAGGAAAGCAGAGTTTCTCTACAGGAAGGTTTTACTACGAGGTTCAGGTTAAAGGGAAGACTAAATGGACATTAGGAGTTGTCAAAGAGTCGATTGACAGGAAGGGAGACATCACACTGAATCCTAGATATGGATTCTGGACTATATGGTTAAGAGAAGGATACAAGTATAAGGCTATTGATGATCCGTCAGTGCATCTTTCTCTCAAGTCACATCCTGAGAAGGTGGGAGTGTTTGTAGATTATGATGAGGGTCTTGTTCGTTTTTATGACGTAGACACTGCAGATGTTCTCTACTCCTTCACTGGCTGCTCTTTCACTGAGAAACTCCTTCCTTATCTCAGTCCATGTTCTAATGATGGTGGGACAAACTCTGCCCCTCTCATCATCTCTCCTGTCAATCACCTACTGAACGTTAAGACACATGACTTCAGCGATCAGAGAGAATATGAAAGAAAGAAGGCTGAGCTGAAGAGTGTCCAACAGTTTGCAGTTGAGGTGACTCTAGATCCTGATACAGCACATCCTGATCTCATCCTGTCTAAAGATTGCAAACAAGTGCATGATGGTGATGTGAGGAAGAAACTACCAAACAACCCTGAGAGGTTTGATAGATGTGTTAATGTCTTAGGAAAGCAGAGTTTTTCTACAGGAAGGTTTTACTACGAGGTTCAGGTTAAAGGGAAGACTAAATGGACATTAGGAGTTGTCAAAGAATCGATTGACAGGAAGGGATCTATCACACTGAGTCCTGAAGATGGTTTCTGGACTATATGGTTAAGAGAAGGATACAAGTATGAGGCTAATGATGATCCGTCAGTGCATCTTTCTCTCAAGTCACATCCTGAGAAGGTGGGAGTGTTTGTAGATTATGATGAGGGTCTTGTTCGTTTTTATGACGTAGACACTGCAGATGTTCTCTACTCCTTCACTGGCTGCTCCTTCACTGAGAAACTCCTTCCTTATCTCAGTCCATGTTCTAATGATGGTGGGACAAACTCTGCCCCTCTCATCATCTCTCCTGTCAATCACCTACTGAACGTTAAGACACATGACTTCAGTGATCAGAGAGAATATGAAAGAAAGAAAGCTGAGCTGAAGAGTGTCCAACAGTTTGCAGTTGAGGTGACTCTAGATCCTGATACAGCACATCCTAAGCTCGTCCTGTCTGATGATGGGAAACAAGTGCATCATGGTGATTTGAGGAAGAAACTACCAGACAACCCTGAGAGGTTTGATAGATGTGCTAATGTCTTAGGAAAGCAGAGTTTCTCTAGAGGAAGGTTTTACTACGAGGTTCAGGTTAAAGGGAAGACTAAATGGGACTTAGGAGTTGTCAAAGAGTCGATTGACAGGAAGGGATCTATCACACTGAGTCCTGAAGATGGTTTCTGGACTATATGGTTAAGAGAAGGATACAAGTATGAGGCTATTGATAACTCATCAGTGCGTCTTTCTATCAAGTCACATCCTGAGAAGGTGGGAGTGTTTGTAGATTATGATGAGGGTCTTGTTCGTTTTTATGACGTCGACACTGCAGATGTTCTCTACTCCTTCACTGGCTGCTCCTTCTCTGAGAAACTCCTTCCAATCTTTAGTCCATGTTCTAATGATGGTGGTACAAACTCTGCCTCTCTCATCATCTCTCCTGTCATTCATGACAAATAATCATGCTTTACTGTTTTCATTTATTCTTGTTGATTAGACTTCAGTCAGCTTGTAGAAAGGTTAAAGATCTTCAGAGTTGAGCTGTGAATCACATGGTCTCCATGCCTAACGTACAGTAAACAGTATTGTCTCCAATTTTTAAAACTACCCAGTGGAATTTTTTTAAATACTCTTGTTTGTATTTTGTACTCTATTAGAACAACTTTCTCCTGATCAACAGTTTGTGGCAGTACTGACACATGGTAATATAGTGAAGAGTCAGAACAACATGTAAACCAAGTCTTTGCCATAAACATACTAAAAATAAAATACTTGCATACTCTGTGTTTCATATTCTGATGAAGATTGTTGTATTATTATTAATACATTGTATACATTGTATATTGTAAACAGACTTACTCATCATACCAGAATGTGCTTCAAATATGTTGCTAATCAAACATCAATGTAAGGATTTTTATTAAATTAATCATTGTAAATGTTTTCCACTAATAATTACATCATTAACAAAATACCATTAAAGATTTCTGCTCAAAATTCAATTTGTAGGGTTTTTTTGTTTGTTTGTTTTTATTTTGGTAAACAAACAATTCATTTATTATTGTTGGACTTACATTTTTTATTATTACAGAAAGTGACTTTTTTTTATATTGTATAACAAAAATATCAACAATTATGTAAACAACTTTCTAATCATATGAAAACTAAAATGTCTACTTTTGGCCACAATCCATTACAGAGTACAACTGCCCATTTTACTTTATATACACTATACAAATATTCATAAACATTGGGTACTTACCTTGAGAAACTAAACAACTGTATTTAGACAAGTAAGTCGAAACCAGACTAACGCCTGGAAACTTTCCCCAGACAACAAAACCTGTAAAAAATCTGGTAAAACCATAAACTCTCACCAGCACTTCAGAATTTGTGCATACGAATCCAACAAGATATGATAGATATGATCATGATCACGTAGAAAGATTGTTACCTTTGGACAGAGTGAGTCTAGCTCTTTCTACTGTTTACAAGTTATAACTTCTAATTTTCTAATAACAACAATCGTGTGTGTGTCTCTGCGAAGAAAAAAAAATTATATTCTGAGAACTGTAAAAAAAAAAAGTTCCACTTCTAGACAGTTTTGAAGTTTTGTGTTCAAACTAAATTCACTTAATGAATGTGGTGTTTTTTTCAGGATCTACCATGTTTTACTTTCATTCTCCAAGTGTAACAGAAACACAGACAGAGGCACACTTCCCAAGGTGAACAAAACAGAACTGAAGAATTTCAGGTTTTCTTGTCAAATGAAATTTATTTGTGTACGTTTCTTCTGAAAACAGTTCAAAGTCATCAGACTTACACAAGAAGCTTCAACAGCAAAGGCTCGTTTTTTCCCCGTTCTTACAGGATGAGACTTTATATCATAAATACATTAACAAAAACTACAAAGTGCGACACGTAAACAAGAAAAACTCTCTGCACCAGAGCTGCAAACAGAAACCAAACTTTGAGTGTTCCCGTTCAGCCTCAGTACTCAGTGCTGAAATGCTTGTTGACTTTGAAAACAGGAACATAGATGATGAGGCTGATGAGGAAGAACTGCTTCTGCTCCTTCAACCAGACCAGACTCATCTTCACCTGACCCTCCGAGTTCTGGTAGTCCATCGCAAAGTGCTCGCCGCTGTAGTCGGAGGACGGCGTCTTCTTTACCATGGTGACGCGAATGGGCGAGCTGACGCACCAGAAGGGTTTCTGGATCTCGTCGAGCAGGGTCAGCGATATGATGCAGCAGTTCTGAGAAAGAACCGTCAGAGCTGAAAAAAAAGGGATCTGACCCAAAACGAAACTCACACAAAACGTCTACGACCGCAGATCATCGGATCATCGTCTACGCTTGTCAACATGACACGTGATTTCCAAAAAGTTAAGCTAGTTTTAATGTTTTCTCATCAACTCTTAGCTTTAGTGCTTAAAGTGCTAAAAATAGAAACAGGGTTTTAGCTGAGACAAAAAATTTTAATAAATGTATCAATTATTGTACACACACCACATTATTAACTGATCTGGTCTGTAGTAATCATTACAACAAGTTATTTCTGGAGAGATTAAAGGCTAATCATGGGACCGATCACATCAGTTCCAGGCGATCATTCACGGAGAACACAGCGGTTTATCTTTACTGAGAGGAAGTCGAACACGGAAACAGCATTGAGAAACCGGTCAGTTTTCAAAATAAAACACCCTGAGCAGACTCCCGATCGGAAATGGAAACAATTTAATCTACTTACCCGTGACAGAAGCACATAAACGAAAGAAATCGACCAAACCTGAGCAAGTTAACGAAGCGTGGCGGGCAAAGTGCTTCCGAAGAGCTCCTGGTGGGACACGACGCCGCATGGAGAACAGACCAAAACAACGGCGCAAGTGTACACTTCAGAGTCGTGGAAGAAATGCTTCAGTAGAACTAACCAACCACCAACCACCACTACTGTACAGTGTTACAGTGTAGGTCGAATCTTTCACACGCCCCTCTTCTGTCCTCTGATACCATGAAGCCTCTCTGAGCTAACGTTATGGTGACGAGACCTTATTAATTCTCAACTAACTCTCAGCAGGAAAGAAAATAAGTTTATTTCCCAAAATGTCGAACTGTTCTGCCTAAATCTAAATCTGTCTCTCTTTGATGGTGTAAAAATGAAGCAGCTGGCTTTGTGACTGTTTGTGTGTGGACACAGGCTGCGCTGCCTTCATGGTACCTCCACTGAGCCTTCCAGGGCGTCGCTCTTCCAGGGCATTGTGATGTTTCCGGACAGCGATCTGTGCTGGGATAAGTTGGTCCTGCTGATGACCCTGAGCTCCACCCATCCACGGTGGATCTGGACTGATCACAGCAACACAACAGACTTCAGGTGGAGCTGTGAACTCTGTCAGGTAGAGCTGATTACTCTGCCTGATAATCAAATTACCTGTGTGGCATGAAAGTTTATGGAAGTGTCCCGACATGATCTCAGAGCCGGTGTTGTGCAGGATGAAGTGCAGCGTGTAGCCGTGCAGGCCGAACTCAGGGTCCGAGTCATCCACAGGCGAGAGGTCTGCAGGCTCAGAGTACGGGCTGCAGGAAGGGACAAACAGGATGAGACGCCAGAGGACGACCTGAACACACGATCAGTTTAAGACAGGTGAACTGACCAGACCGGAGATCCCAGCAGACTCTTCTCCACCAACTTGTGGAGATGAAGGCTGACCATGATGAAGGCAACGTTACTCTGACCCTACACACACACACACACACACACACACACACACACACACAGACTATATGTGTTTGAGTGTTTTTAGTTTTGGCAGGTCTGTGCTGCCCTCTGCTGGACGACGTAGAGATCACCTATTGTGAAGACAAACAGCTGAATAATCATGTCACTCACCCTCCAGATGCCTACGATGAAGCCGGGCGGCAGATGCATCAGTTTGATCAGCTTGTCTTTGCCGAAGAACCAACCGGACTGAGTCTTCATGTCCAGCTTTAAAATCAGAGAGCGCCACACCGGCCTGAAGGAGGAGGAAGGAGAGGTGAAGGCGTGACAGTGGAAGGGATGAGGCGGCGTAAAACGAGGAGTGTATCTTACCTCCTGACCTCGGGGCCCTTCGGCGCCTCCTTCCGGACTCCGTGCAGCTGGATGTTGCTGATGTGATGGTATTTGGGGAAGCTCCCGTCGCTCCAGCAGACGATCGCAGACGACTTGAAGAAGTACACTCGGCTCTGCTCCATCTTTTTCTCGTGTCCGAGACAATCGCACACCGTCAGCTCCCAGCTCACGTTCAGGCTCCTGGAAGAAAAACACGAGGCTCAGATAACTCCTTCAAACACAGTTTCTTTGACTGACAGGTCATCATGTGAACCACGTCTCGTACCTGAGGACTTGTTCTGTGTGCTTGGGCAGTCCGGTGTATGGACTGATGTCCTTCAGCTCTCTCCTCCACCTGCTCATTTCCTGTCCAGCGACGGTCCTGAAGTACAGCTTCTTCCAGTGACCCGCCGACGGATCCTCTGCAGGGTCGACCTTCAGCGCCGCGTCGTCCCACCCCTTCGGCTTCCACACTTGCTTCCCAAACTCGGCGTTGTAAATCTTATGCCACATGACACTACAGTGAAAGAAGGTCACAGCTAGACACCGGGCTACTGAGGCCACGCCCCCTAACTGCACAGGTGATTTCTGTACCTGGACCACACCAGAGCCCAGAGACTGTAGAAGCCACTTATTTGAGCTGGTGGACTGCATAACATTGTTCAATGAAAGAATTCAGACTTGATAAATCGTTAATTCCCATACATTTCCATAATTCTCAAATATATTCCCAAAATTCCCCAGTTCAACGTCCCATGAAAAATTTCCAAAATTAATTTCCTGAGTAATATTACACTATATATTATATATATTACGATATTGCTGTATTTACGTGTTTTGTTGCAGTCTGTTTGATTGGAAATTTACCGGGAACTTTCACACCCCTTCGCAACTCTAGGGACAACAAGTTATCGACTAAGAACTCTGCAGCCGTGAAACCGGCTACAGCGTAACCCTGAGCGGCAATCGTCCACCGCCAAAATACCAAATGATCTGAGCTAGCTGAAGAAATGGAAGCTCTGCTGAGACTTCTCGTGGCGTTCAGGACAGTTTGGACTTTGAGGAAGCGCGTCAGACGTACTTGTCGCTGGAAAGCCGGTGGAAGAGCTTGCTGACGAGGCTGACGCAGAAGAGCGAGGGGCTGTCCAGGTACGACAGGATCTTGATCAGGATCTCAGACGGCAGCCTGAAGAAAAAGAAACCACGAAAGACCGGACACATCCGAATCGTTTATGTTGTTAGAAAACAGTGAAGAATTCCCACATCCAAAGCTGACACACAGGTGTTTAAATATGTAAACATTTGAGACGGTGAAGTGAAGCCACAAACTGCAGTTCCTCAAACGTCCACTTGAGGCTGGCTCCAGAAGTGAGTCAGTCTCCATAAGTCCCCATGTTAAAAACTTCACAGCAGAAATAAACATGTTTACAGCCTGGTACAAAAAACAGTTTTGGTCTCTGTAGCTAATTTCATGACAACATTATAACCATTGTAATAGTAATATTACATATTTAGGCAATGTTATATTAGCTAAAGTTGCTAACGTTAATAGCTAACTCACCTTTCGATGAAGTTTTCTTTGGATGAAGAAGTTTTCTGTCTCTCTGTTCTCAGTTCTGAGCAGCTGGATACAAATAAAATACATTAAAATACCAACTTAAACTTTAATAAGTGTAAATAAACATTTATATAAATGTAAATGATGCTTTGGTGTAGCAGACATGTAGCATGTAGCTACCTGCGCTCATTCCCGCTGACCGAGCTCGGAGCTCCCCTCAGCGGCCGTTTCCTCCTCCGGCGGCCCCGCTGTCCTCTGCCTGGACCCGGCTGTCCTCTGTCTGAACCCGGTTGTCCTCTTTCTGGACCCGGTTGTCCCCTACCTCGACCCGGCTGGGCGGGTTTTCTCTCCAAGCCCTCCAACAAACTCCGAAAAAACTCCCCTCTTCCCGCCGCCATGACGGAGTTTAACGGCGACTTCCGGTCAGCGTGATTTTTCACAATAAAACACAAGAGGTCAAAAACAAAGCACTAGGTGACAGTCTGACATTACCTCAGCTTATCACTTAAACTTACCCATTAATTAATGACTTGTTAAGTCAACGTTTGTTGTTAATTCCCTCTTAATCTAGATTAAGTGTTGGGTCGATCCATAAAGTTTAATATTTAAGGAATTAGACTCAGTTTACTAAGTGTTGCTAAGTTTCCAGAGGTGAAAAGTGCTAAGCTGTCCTTTAATTGGAGCCGATGTGATGAATGTCCACTAGGGTGTCTTTGGTGGGATGTGGACTCCTTTAACTCTGCTGTGTAAACCTCCTTGTTGTTGTTTTACATTAAAAAAAAAAAGAATTCAGAAGAAGGTGTGGTGCTTATTTACAAGTTAGTTACTTCTGCTTGTGTGTGTGTGTGTGTGTGTGTGTGTGTGTGTGTAGTCTTACGTAAGTCACTCTGTAATTTAACTAAAAGCTGTGAAACCTGAGAGCACACACACTTACACACACAGTGGCTGACTATTGTCAACACAACACAACACTGCCCAGGAGCAACACAAAGAGAGACGTCCTGTGCTGATGTAAACAACTTGTTGGTCTCCAAGCAGCCAAATAAACAATCTCACACTGTGGAAGCGATGATGTCCTCAAATGGAAAATGCCTGACGAGGCAGAGATGAAGAACACCACCCAGCTCTGCTTCACCTTCAGCATCATTCTCACTTAAACTCAGGAGAAAATTCATCCTCTGCTCCGAGCTGGTGAGTTTATTCATTGTGTAGTCTGATCTGATGTGGTGTGAAGCATCAGTCGATGCTCTGGTCAGGTTGATTTATGGAGTTCGTTTGGGTTGAACGCTGCAGGTAAAATGTTGTGAGTGAGTTGTAAGAGTACTCAGTGCTATAAATAGTAATATTAATCTGCTCTCTGATGGACGAAACCTTTTGATTTGGCTCTCTGCTGTTTGCTAAAGCTGCATTCATCAATATTTTATAATAACGGATCAAATGACAATGTGTCATGTCGTCAGGTCCAGGCTTCCATTGTACTGTCCTCTCTTCAGTTGTATCTGTCAAATAAAGCTCAAAAATATCTTTTAAAAAAAGAAATGGTACCACAACAACACTTTCTACACACTACAAACAGCTGTTAGAAAGTGTTCAAACTTTGGTGGTTTTTAACTAAACCAGGTCACACTGTTACAAAGTGTGACTTAAAGAAGCTGTTTCTGAATTCAGCAGTCCAAAAAGTTCATTCAGAACCTTAAACAGCAACAAAAGGTTCTTAAGGATAAAAAGAAAACTTCTCCAGAGAAATGATCAATGCAATAATCAATAAACAAGATAAAGAGTAAGTACTGCACGCTGAAACATTAGGAACAATAGAAGCAGAAGTGTAGAAGCTACATATCTTGTTTTTAAGGCGGTATCGTTGTGCAGGAACGTGCAGTTCACAGTATAATGAACATTTGTAACGTGTGAATGAACCACTTTTGGTTTCACGGCTCATTTCCTGTCTGGTTCATGCTCAGTTCTCTTTCAGTCAAAAACAAGCTATGAAAAAAAAAATCCACCCAAGACGACAGCAAACAGCAAACAGACAGTCAGAGACGAGCCGGCGAACACAGGCCAGCGCTCAGATTTCTCCATCCATCATTTCTCCAATAAAATCTTAAACTGTTTACATCTTTTACATCACAGTGACCTCAGCTGATATTCTGCCAGTGCATATAAATAAGAAATCCAACAGCTCATTGAGACTGTTAATGAGTCACTGTACTGTCATACTGAAGCAGCAATATCACAGGAAGCTACACTGTTATATGTATGAATATATATTGAGAGATAAAGTGTGTCTTTATTGATCATCTCTTCCAAACCTATCACAGTGAAGATGAACCTGGTGTGTATAAATAATAAAGATACATTATACACATATAATACAAAATATATTCTAAATAATAGAAATATAGAAATAATATTGTGACAATACAGAAATATAATTTTAAATAAGGTTATTTTATTAAATATGTTGCTCCAGTTACTCCATGCATTAACACTTATATTTTTATCTGTGGTTTATTTGAGGAGATCAGTGTGTGCGTGTGTGTGTGTGTGAGGAGGAAGAGGAGTGTGTGACAAACAGTGATTTTAAGGAGTTACCCTGCTGTCTGAAGGAGTTAGTGAAGACGGGGATTAGAAGGAGGAGGAGTAGGGAGGTGGAGGAGGAGGAGGCAGAGGAAGAGGAGGAGCTGCAGATGCAGATGGAGGAAGAGGAGGTGTCCTGTCCGTCTGTGTCCAGAGGAGAGGAGCGGCCGCCATGTTAACCAAGAAGCCCGGAACCTCGGTCCTCCCGACGGGTGAGCACAGCCTCTGTAGCCGATCGCAGGGCTACCTGAGCCCGGCCAGTGTAGCGCGGTGAGGCGGGCGGGGCGCCGCTGATCCCTCCGCCTGCGGTTCTCCGTGTTTAACGCCGTGTGTTATGACTCAGAGACGGAAGACAACAGTGAGGGAAGGGCTCGCTGACAGAAACAGCCTCGGCTCATTAAATTACGTGTAATCTCATAAAAGAGGGGGACACGGAGGAGGAAGCTGTGGCCTGGATGTTGAAAGTAAAGCCGATAGAAGGGGAGCGAAGCGGGGCTGCTCCAGACGTCTCCCTCCGCTGTCTCCGGAGGTTTATTTATAGCTAGCGTTAGCTCACAGATGAAGTGACAGCAGCAGACAGGCTGAGTCTGGCTGTGTGTGTCCCTGTAACGCCATTATAACAACCACAACACGGCTCACGGTGTGTTCCAGGAGTGTGTGTGCGGTGTTACATGTGATATTTAAGTGTTTGGTTGGTGTGTGTGTGTGTGTGTGTGTGTGTGTTTTCGGTTGCTGGGTATTTTTTGGCCTCCGGCTCGGCAGACAGAGATGAAGCCCCGGGCTCGGTTCAGTCGGAGGTCAGTTTGTTTTTTTATCTCCGCGGCTGTTGGACGGACTCTAACACGGACTAAAAACCGGACAGACGCGTGCTAACGCCGCTACAGAGCGTTTGTTATCCGTTCGTATCCGTGCTAAATGTTAGCCTGTTGGAGTCGTCGTTCCACAGCTTCACACGCTGCTGATGTTTCTATTTTTAAACGCTGCTTTGTCCTCCGGAGGTTCCTGCTCAGGTCTGAAGTGTTCCCTCGATTTAAACCTCAATATGTATGACGTTTCCATGGTTACAGCCTGTTTCGGAGCTTAGCTGCCGTGTTAGCATGCTTTAGCTCGTAGGTGTTAGCATAATAGCCACATCCAAAATGCTAATCTACATTGCTAACGTTGATATTAGCCTCTAAAAGCTACCGATAATAGCGTAGATTAAAGGGCCTCTGCAGTTCCTCCAACGTCCACTTGAGGCTGGCTGCAGAAGTGAGTCAGTCTCCATAAGTCCCCATGTTAGACAGCAGAAATAAACATGTTTACAGCCTGGTACAAAAAACAGTTTCGGTCTCTATAGCTAATTTCATGAGTGCTAATGTAAACTAAATTGACAAAGTAAGTAAAAAGCTAAGTCTGTTTGGTAGCGGCTAATGTAGCCCTGATCCATTAGCATTATGCTAATCCATCTTTAGGAACATTTCAGTTGCCAAGGCGTTTGATACGATTTGAAAATACAAACTAGCACGAGATGCTAACCACAGATTACTTTGCATACAAACACTGCTAAAAGATCGCGTTGTTGCTAGCCAGTGGGGGAGAAAGTGTGACGCTCACTGGTCCGCCATCATCCGACATGTTGCCGATACGCGTGGCAGAGGACAAAGAATTCAAAGAGCTAGTTCAGTAAGTACCTCGAGCCCAGATAACCTCGTGCTGCTGAAAGCGCGTTGACAACACTGAGGAGAAGCTGAAACTTGGGCTAGCCATGATAGATGAGCTGACACGTCCGGTGTCGGTGTGGTAGCTACACTTCAGTGCTACCTATGTATGCTATGTATTATTCTGATGTAAACACAGGCTACACCCATGTGACCAGTGCTAGCCCGCTGTTAGCTGCTTGGTCGTAGCATCGAAGAGTCGATCGTCGGTAACCTCGTGGCTGCTCGTCATCGCCCGTGTGCATGACTACAGTTGCATAATGTAAACACAGACAGCTAACCTGTTATTAATGTCATTGTTAATGTAGCTCACAGATTATTACACTAATTCCTAATGTACAGGCTTCTGACTGCAGAGCTGCAGAGAGTCTTATGGCACTGTTAGCTCACTGCTAGCTTACTGTTAGCTCACTGCTAGCTTACTGTTAGCTCGCTGTTAGCCCTCGCTGGGCCTCAAATGAGCAAGTTTGTTCAATGTTTTATGTGTGTTGGATTGTGTTTGTCTCTTCAGAGTCATTTGTGCAGGAAGTGGCTTCAATTGTTGGATTGTTTGTGTTGGGAAATTGCAAATATTCTTGGACACAGGTTTGCCAAGCCCCGCCCCTGAACAGCAATTGTCCAATCATAAGTTAGCAGCAGTAACTAGGCGTGGTGGGGCCGTCAGTCGTTGGATTTAAATGGCTTGAAGCGAACACTTTGCACTCACCTAATTGGTCAGAGTCAGAAACACAGCCTCTGATTGGAGAGATCACAGAAGTGATGTTTTTATCTGTATGGATTTATTTAACTGCAATTAAAGGCTGGATTACGAAACGTCTGCTCACGTTTAAGGACGCAATGTTAACGTTAGCCTTCCCCTCTCAGCTTCTAGCCCGTAACTTTGGGGAAAGTTTGATTATTGATTAATGGCTTGCTGTGTAAACGTGTTTCAGGACTTTAAAATACACGATACACTGCTGTTAGGCCTGTGATTATACTTAATGAAGTTATTTTTACAGTGTCGACACATTACAGACTCTAAAGTCGTCTTGCAGTCGACAGTTTGCAGTTTGTTTTCGTCTCACTGTCCCCGTCCTCGTGCATGTACGTACAGTCACTGCTGCACATTTTCTCACCCGTCCTGTCGAGCAGCATGCCGAGCGTGCTCGCCGGCGCTCTGGCATCTCCAGCTGAGTGTCGGGTTCACATTGAGCACACTGCTTTTCCACTCGGTTAGCATGCATCTGTCAGGCTCGCACACAGAACGCTGTGTGTGTGTGTGCTATAGATCCCTGTTAGATTAACAGTATGTACTGTACAGGCGGAGGGTGGTGTCGATATGAACCGTGGAGCTGATGAAGGCCTCGGACAGTTTGAATTAGAGCCTGAAGGAAGCTGCATGTTCTCAAGACTGTGCCACTTTTAGAGTTGGGAAATGTGACAACACACACCACAAGACATAAATCTGCCTAAATCAGATCAGCTGTGGAGGATTTCATTCATGTTCCTGTTACGTGTGTTCAGGTTGTATGAGGCTGCAGGCGATAAGACGTCTTTGTTTTGTTTGTTTGTCGAAAATCTTCAGCATAAACAGAAGAACTGCCGACTCGCCGTGTGTCGGCCCCCTGCGACCATGATTAAGGATAAACGCCGACAGGAAGTGGATGAAGCAGTAAACACCAGAGTCTGAGGAATCTGAAGAAGATTCACTTTGTTTCCTCCAAACTGACCTGATGATGTTTTATTCCAATCAGCTGATTGTCTGATCGGAGAGTCAGCGAGTTTCTGCAGCTTGTGTATTGACAAGGCGATCAGAGTATATTGATCGTCGGTCATTAGCAGGATTACAGTGAAGCTGCTGCGTGCGCTCTTTGGAGGCGGCGGTGTCGTCTGCGCGTTCTTTGCCGTGACGTGGCGACGGTGCCGCTGAGTCGTCCTCATTAGCAGGATTACAGCGAGCGTTCAGATTAGAGGTGGCGAGCTGCAACAGAGACCATCTGTCCACTCTAACCTGCACGAGAGCCAGACGGACGGCGGCCTGCGAGGTCCAAAGCTCCGAGGACGTTCATGAGCGGAACGCTGGATCCAGTCTGAGCTCGAGAAAACGTTCAGAACAGTTAAAGTTCAGTGTGTCACATTTATGAGGCTCTGTCTTCATTAGTGTTTGAGGTTCATCATGTTTCTGTCACCTTAGAATGAGACTTATATATTTACATATGTGCCACCATCTTTGGAGGAAGAAGAAGAAGGTTGCTAGTTGCATTAGGCTAACTGTGTTGTGAAAGAGGAAAAATATTCAGCAAAATTATGAAAACAGACTTCACGTTTTCATGTTCTGGCTCCTTAATTGTGAGGATTTGTTGCTCCTCGTGGTCACACGTGATGGTAAACAGAGTAACTTTTGGATCTGGACTTTAAGTTTCTTTCTGCTCTTTTCTGACCAGCAAACATTAAATTCATTGGCTAAAAACACAATCTTTACCTGCACCCGTACTTTGATACACATGTATGACGAGATAACAAGAGTTCATGTGAGGACGTGGGATAAGACCTCGTCGGTTTCCACTGAATGTTCTGGGTGCTGCTGTGTTCTAGAGAAAGAAGAAGTGGTCTCTGCTGGGTTGTTTGTTGTGAGTGAGTGCGTGTTCGAAGGCTTTGCGTCGTGAAGAGGGCGTGCTGGAAAATGTACAAATGTCTGACTGAAGCAGATAACGACGGTGGACGGGAAGTCGGTCAAAGTCCGGCTCTTATTATCACTTCTGTGTGTGAAGATAGTCTGCTGTGACCTCTGACCTTTGACCCCGCTCATGCTGCCGTCAAAGCGAGTGAAGCTGAAAGAGAAAGAGACGTACTCGACGATGTATCAGGGATTATGAGGCTATATTAAAACTTTCATCCTCCTTAGACCGGACTGGATCACTTTGGCCTGGGTTAGTTCTGTTTGAGGCGGGCCTGACCTGCCAGGCAGCCTCTCTATATATCTATCGGAACATCCATGTTGGACCAGAGTCTCTAACAGTCTCTTCTTAGCTTCCTCTGTCAACGTCCTCTTCAGTCTCTTCTCCTCTGCCATTGTAGCCAAAGATGCTGCTGAGCCCGGTTACATTGCTGGCTCGCCCAGCTCCAGCTAACGAAGTGAGCTAACTTTATCTGACAGCAGGTATCAAACTGAGCTCACATAGCTAACAAACAGAGCTAAAGGCAGCTATCAAACTGAGTTCACATAGCTAACAAACAGAGCTAAAGGCAGCTATCAAACTGAGCTAACAGCAGCTCCAGCTGTCAGCAGTTTACTTCACTGTCCATCATAAACTCTGTAAATCACAGAGAGTTGAGGCGGAGCAGCCGGAGGACATCAGAGGGAAAACCAGGAAACATTTTCTCCATAAAATCTGATCCAGTTTCACCAGAATCAGTGAAATTGTGTGTGTGTGTGTGTGTGTGTGTGTGTGTGTGTGTGTGTGAGAGTTAAAGTCTGTCTGTCTGTGTGAGGATCTTATCTCAGTCTAAACATATCTAACCCTGATTGGCCGTCTCTCTGTGAAAACACCGGCGTCTTCACTCCACTCAGATAACCCTCAGGGGTCGGACAGATTCTGAGCGCTAATGAATATTTTAGGAGATTGACGAGCATGTTGGTGGTGTGTGTGTGTGTGTGTGTGTTACATAACGAGCTCTTTTTGTGGTTATGTCATGTGATATTTGGTATGTTTGCAGGGAGGCATCCACACGTTGTACTTTGAAAGGTTGATACTGTGCTCAAACCTGGTAACCCCGCCACTCTTTTTGTGCACGTAAATCACTGTTCACTTCTGACAGAGCGAGGCTAGCAGTTTCCCCCTGCTTCCAGTCTTTGTGCTAAGCTAGGCTAACCTCTGTTTTTTTATTTCCAGGCAAAGTGGGCGAGCCGGTCTACTCTCCTGGTCACGGTGGCTCTCAGACGACGTCGCCTGTCGCCCTGCCGCGGCTCCGAAACAACAACCACAACCCGCTGACGGTACGAGCACACACACACAAACACACACACTGCTTTTTACTGTCATCATCAGTTTGCTGCATGATGTTTATAACCCCCCAATTCATCAGAGTTTACTGGCGTCGGGTGATGTGGTGTGGACTTTATTCATTGAAGCAAATCCTTATAAGTCCAATCCGTAGAAGGTAAATCCAGGTAAAGGTGGATACCTGAACCAATGCTGTAATTTAATAACTTGACTCTGGTTGTCATGGTAGTTCTGCTGGTTGTTCTTTCCACTTATATCCAAATAAAACATTGACGCTAAGACGAGACTTTCAGAGACTCTGAACTCTGATTTGAATGTAATAATTCAGATTTTGATGTTAACAAGCTCCAGTAAGTTTGAGGAACACGTGAACATTGACATATTTGACGTTGTCGTGTTTTTGGGCGTTGAACTCGGGTGCCTCGTGCAGCTGTACGTTATAAAATATCATGTTTTATCTTTTGAATTTCTGTCCTCGGTTTATCTTCTGAACGAGCTTTTTCAACATGTCGTTTGATTGCTCATCATTTTGGAGTTGCTTGTGTCTAAAAGTCTAATATAAGAATTATAAGAATACTTTAATTCTGTGTCAGAGTGGCTGTAGAGACTGTTGAAGGTTGTAGTTTGACCAGTGAGCTGCAGTTAGCGGGTAGCAATGAGCCAGAGCAGCAGTTCTCTGGGACAGTCAGCTGTAGCCACCCCAGCTAAGAATAGCAGACGACTCCAGGATGCTTTAAACAGCTGATTGGTTTATAGGTTGGTGTGAAGGACACGCGCGCACACACACACACACACACACACACACAGAGTGCTGATGCAGCATTTATTTACTCCATTACCTTCAGAGTGGTGTCCTTCACTGTTAGCATTAGCAGGATTTCCTGTAACTCATGGAGGCTTTTATGAGTTCTGATCAGACGGTCGATATCTGAGTCAGACAGACAGTAGTCCCTGTGACAACCCCACAGACTGTCCTGACAACACACACGTTGTGTTGTTGCTGTGTGTGTGTGTGTTATCAGGTGAGTCAAGCACTTCACTCTCAGGTGTCACTGTGACTATCACACGTGTTATTGTTTTGATCTCGCCTCTCGACTCCACTTCCTTGTTTTTATACGATGCTCCACTCATCGGTCAGATCATTACAGGGACAGACACACACACACACGTGCGCAGGTGTTTGAACTGTGCCGCCATGTAACGGTGATCTGAAACCAAACACACCTCTGTTATCTGAAAGGACCCAGGTGTGCTGGTCTCCACGGCAACAGGGAGTGACTCACTGAGCGAGAGACAAAGAAACCAAACAAGAGAGAGACAGCTGTGTAATTAGACTGGACGAGGTTTCATTTCAGGGAACAAATTACTCATTTTGGACATTAATTAACCAAATTTAATCTCTGATGTCTGTCAGGCTGCAAACACGACAGTGAAGCCCTCTTGTTTTCTTCTTATTGCATTTTTTAACACACAAGGAAACAATCTACAGCTTTAAAACTAAGTCATCAGAATTTATCGTGATTATTCAGGATTTGTAGCTGTTGCACTGAGATAAAAGTAATAACTAAAATAAGATTATTAGCGACCCACAGGTGTCCTTAACGACCCCAATCCACAGGTGTGTCGATGAGTCACATGCCTCTGAAGGCATCAGTGATCATCAGGCTCTGGCTGATCTGATGCCTTACTTGTATTTCCCTCCAGGGAAGCTCTAAAGCCGCCATGTCGGACGCCGTCCAGCTGTCATCGCAGTCGCAGGTCCAAGTCACCCAGCTGTACGAGGAGAACACAAACAAGCGTCCGGTCCTCACCTCCCAGCCCAACGGCCTGGCTCCGCTCAGCTCCACCCGGCCGGGGCTGCCACTGCCGGACCGCCAGACCTCTGCCTCAGAGTCCGCCCACCACTGCCGGCAGAGCAGTGCCACCTCCAATAAGTCGACAGACGGCAAGCCAAAACCCACCGCCTTGACCCCGGAGCAGGCCATGAAGCAGTTCATGTCCAAAATGTCGTCATTTGAACACCACGAGGTGTTCAACTACCCTGAAGGTGAGTGGTCTGAAGACGTTTTCATTGGTTGACACTGATGAGAACAAACAAATAATCTGTCTCGTTCACCTGTTTGTCCTCAGTGTATTTTGTTGGTCCGAATGCCAAGAAGAGGTCAGGGGTCATGGGCGGAGCCAACAATGGTGGCTACGACGACGATCAGGGATCCTACATCCACGTTCCACATGACCACATCTCCTACCGCTACGAAGTCCTGAAGGTCATCGGCAAGGGCAGCTTTGGACAGGTACGACTAGTAATGTGACTGCTCATGATAGTTGATGAAAACATGAGACGTACTATCCGGACGAAAATCTGTAAGATCTTCTTGTTTCTCCTTCCCCTGCAGGTGGTGAAGGCCTTCGACCACAAGTCTCAGACCCACGTGGCTCTGAAGATGGTCCGCAACGAGAAACGCTTTCACCGGCAGGCAGCAGAGGAGATTCGCATCCTGGAGCACCTGAGGAAGCAGGACAAGGACTCGGGCATGAACGTCATCCACATGCTGGAGAACTTCACCTTCCGAAACCACATCTGCATGACCTTCGAGCTGCTCAGCATGAACCTGTACGAGCTAATCAAGAAGAACAAGTTCCAGGGCTTCAGCCTCCCGCTGGTCAGGAAGTTCGCCCACTCCATCCTTCAGTGTCTGGACTCGCTGCACAAGAACCGCATCATCCACTGCGACCTCAAGCCAGAGAACATTTTACTCAAGCAGCAGGGACGCAGCGGCATCAAGGTGAACCTCCAAAAACAAGGGTAGCGAGAAACTTAGGAGTCATAATCGATGACCAGCTAACTAACTGGAACGTCCTACCAGTTCCTATCAGACCAGGGGCGTCCCTCTCTACCTTTTAATAACCTCCTGAAGACCACCAGCTCTTCAGAGAGGACGTCTTCTACAACACTACCAACAACTGGACATGATACATTAACCCCCATCTACAACTGTCACAGTACTTACTGCTTGTTTTTGTGCAGCCACCTTGTTAATCCATCTACCTAACATTCTTTCTGTCTCTCTCCAGGTCATCGACTTTGGTTCTAGCTGTTACGAACATCAGAGAGTTTACACTTACATCCAGTCCAGGTTCTACCGAGCGCCAGAGGTTATTCTAGGTAAGAAGAACAAACAGAAAACCTGAAAGCAGCCTCAAGTTTCAGTCCTTTCAGCCATGAGAATCAAATTTACTGAGTCAGCTTTTATCATCAGCATGTGGTAATTCATGTGAGAGCACATGCAGTCATTTAATCCATCAAAGTGAATATTACGTCTGCATTCATAAACCTTAAAAATGTAATTTATTACAGACCTCAAATGGATTTGCTGCCGTAACTCAACAATTTCAAAGCAGCAACTCCTGTCCTCATTCATCATAACGTCTAACTCAACTAATAATTCAACCAACCACAATTCAAGCGGCCCTTTATTTTCTATCTGTGTTTTGTAGACTCAAGCCAGCTCTCCAATCAAGGATAAAAGAAGTCACAGTTGTTAGATTAGCAAGTTAAAGTTCATGGAAGTATAATCCAAACAGTTGCTGCCCAGAAAATAGAAAGTTAGTCCATTCATCCATGAACCGATGGATCGATTGAACGTTCTGATGGTTGAATCCAGATCTTGACTCTTGTCAATCTTTGCCCTCTCCTCCAGGCTCCAGGTATGGGATGCCTATCGACATGTGGTCTCTGGGCTGCATCCTGGCCGAGCTGCTCACCGGTTACCCGCTGTTGCCGGGCGAAGACGAAGCCGACCAGTTGGCCTGCATCATCGAACTGCTTGGCATGCCCAGCCAGAAGCTCCTCGATGCCTCAAAGAGAGCCAAGAACTTTGTGTCGTCCAAAGGATACCCACGGTACTGCACTGTCACTACGCTGCCCGATGGCACCACCGTGCTCAACGGTGGCCGCTCGCGACGAGGGAAGGTACGTGGTCCGCCGGGCAGCAAGGACTGGAGCGCAGCGCTGAAAGGCTGCGACGACCCGCTGTTCCTGGACTTCCTCAGACAGTGTTTGGAGTGGGATCCGGCTCTCAGGATGACGCCCAGCCAGGCGCTGCGCCACCCCTGGCTGAGGAGGCGACTTCCTAAGCCACCAACAGGAACCACCACTGGAGAAAAGACCTCCTCCTCCTCCAAACGGGGCACCACCACCGATGGCGCAATCACCTCAATCTCAAAACTTGCCACCACCTCCTCAACCACCACGTCCTCCTCCTCCAAAACCAGGACTAACTTGGCGGCGATCACTGACGCCAACGGAAACATTCAGCCAAGGACTGTTTTGCCTAAGCTGGTCAGCTGAGAGTGAATGCACCCCACTCGCTGTGGTGTTGTAAGCTCATGAGCGTCCATGAGCAAACCAGCTGGAACTGAATAAAACTGGATTTGTCCAGTTTTGAAGAGCGTTTGGTTTTTTCACGCTGGTTTTCACAGCGTTGTTGGAGTGCATTCAAGACAAATGCAGTTGTGGAAACTCGGCGTTTGGGGTGTTAAAATGTGCAGAATGGGCCAGGCTGGGATGTAAAAGCTGAGCTGAAGGAAACTTTACTGATAAATCTGGGTGCGTTCAGACTCCTCAACCTGTCAGTCCTGTCTGGAAAAAAAGAGACAATAGTCGTTTTACGTTACGAGCAGCACGACAGGAAGTGACCACGTTATCTTGATCGCGGAAGGCTGCTCAGACAATCAGAACACACCACTCTGTAGCTCCAAACATACAAACACATCAGAAACATGGTGCTGACGGAGGGAACAAGGCTTTTTTTTGTTTTTAGCACAGAATCTATTCAGCTGAGCTGATCGACGAATCGATTAGACACCAAAAACCTTTTTACGACCTTAGTCTTACAAGGTTATATCTGCAGACGTGGCTCTCATATCAGTCAGATATGTCCTTCTAAAACTAAAAATCAATGATTAGCTTGCTAATCTTATATCTAATGTCATATCATCATGAAATAACATATTTTGTTACATTTCAGTCAATCAAAACAAAATCCAAGCAACCTGAACCGAACCATCTAACTAGTTAGCTGGCTAACTTTCTTAGCTCAGCTGATGTTTTACAGTGTGTAGCTAGCCCGTGTTATCGAACTAGCTTTGTGCCTGTCAGCTGGGTAACTGTTAACCGGCTGTTGGTGTGTTAGACAGCTATTTGTTTTGTATTTAGCTGTCACTTTACTACCTGTTTAACTTTTAATATCTGTCAGCTAGCTACAGCTAGCTCACTATTTGCCTTTTTTGGCAGTCTGGTGGCTAGCTTTAGCCTTCTTTTAGCCATAGCCTGTTAGCTCTCCACTGCCCGGCCTTACGAAACAGATTTTTTAAAGTTTTTTCTGTGAGCTTAGCATGACGATGCTAACTTCCCTTTTTAAGCAACCAAATCTGATTTATTAAGGACACAAAATGGCTGAAGGAGGACAGAGAAGAAGGTTAGAAATCAAAGGACGAATGGGAATGTTTGGAACCAAAGTCTAGAAAATTAAGATGTTAGCAGCATTCAATTAGCTAAAACTTAAGGCTATTTTTAAATGTAAAAGTGATCAAACAGAAGCTGTCATAACGTCACTCGAAGCTATTGTGGGTCAGACAATTGCCTGGATAGACGAACAACAGCAACAAGCTCGTTTTAAACTATTTTTATTATGAATTATCTCGCAGCTAATTCATGTTTTGTCACGCTAATAAAACTCCAGGCTTCAGGAAATGACCTTCAGACACACAGAAATCACATGACCCCAAAATACCTTCCATAATGTCACAGCATAGAGCAGTGTTTGTTTGTATAGAGTGCTGACTGTTTTTAAATGATTAATTATAATCGTCTGTACGGAGCCTGTGTGTCTGAACAACGAAGACGCTTTATGGTGGTCCTTTAAACTTTTATGTAACTTGAGCTCAGCTGTAAGCAATAGCCTGAAGGGGCCTTAAATATAGGTCCAGTGCAGAGAAATGTGAGCCTCGAGTTGTATTTTAGGACGACAAACTGTAACACTTTGTTACTGTCGTCAGTCCGCCGAGGTCAGCTTGTTATAAAGAGAGAGAGCCTTCTGGGTTCAAGGTGGGAACAATTTCTATACCAGCTCAACACATTGTGAAGTCTCAGCCAAGAAATACTGCAATACATGTCTGGAACAAAAAGCCTTTTTACAGCCTCGGCTAACTCTGAAGCTAATGCAATGTTAGCGCGGGTGATTCCGAGGGGATTAAATGTGAAATGTGTCCGGTAAAACAAACATAATGAAGTCGTTACAGAGAGCTCCAGTCACATCAGGACATGCATGGGTGTTTCCTCAGCTGCTTGCAGTGGTTATCAAACCGTAGGCGACTGTTCAGATCATATAAATATAATGATGTCACTTTAAATGCAGTCGTAGAATCCTTTAAACACAATATAAATATGACAATATTTAAAAAACAAGTGAGAGGTAAAAGAGCTGATTACAGGAGAGACTTTTATATAAATACATATCAGTGTATGTTTGTCACAGCGACATGAATGAGTCCTGGAGACGTGTACGTCAGGATTTATTAGCAGCATTAGCATTGTTTACGGGTTCTCGCTCGTTAAAACAGGCGAAAGGAAACTCCAACCACTAAAAGTCAGTCCCAGATTTACTCGCTCACTCTCCTTTTCTCTTCTTAGCTTCTTCTGTCAGCGTCCTCTTCACTCTCTTGTCCTCTGCCATCATGTCCGTAGAAGCTGCTGAGCCCAGTCACATCACCAGGACTGCAGACTCTCTCGGAGGTGATCTGTAAATTGTCAGTCACCTTTCCGATCGCAGGTTAACTTTGTCAGGTGGCACTGCGAGGCAGCAGACATGAGCTAACAGCAGCTACAGTCAGCAGAAGTTTACTTCACTGTCCATCAGGAAAGTCTGTAAATCAGAGAGTTCAGACACACCGCTGAGCATGCTGGGAAAGAGTCCTGTAAAACCTCTGCTGTGACTGATCTCTGTCATCAGACGAGATGGAAAATATGAAACAAACAGATCCAAAACATAAAATAAGCAGCTACAACGAGCTGTACTGATTATTGATCAAAGGTCAGTATTGATAAACTATCAATGTGATCGGGGTGGGGCGGGGGGGGTCTGAAGATACTTCTTATTTATTTACTACAATTTAATTAATATTTATTAATCTAATCAACGGATTTACTATGACGTGCAGTTCATACCGTATACTTGAATGTGTGTGTGTTGTATGTAGCAGTGTGTGTGTGTAGCAGTGTGTGTATGTTGGTTTTCTTAAAGCTTGTTCCCTCACACACAAACACACACACGTAAATCTATACACACAAACGTATCTGAACGCAGTCCGTGAGGAGGAGGAGGAAGAGGAGGAAGAGGAGGAGGAGGAGGAGGAGGAGGAGGAGGTCGTCATGGGTGTCATGGGTGTCGTCAGCCCGGCAACCGTGATGTAAATGTAGCACGTGAGGACATGACAGCGACGACGTGACGCACGGAAGAAACTGATGATGTAAAAACACAGACACTACCTGCTCCGCCCATCTCAGGGGAAGCTCCGCCCACTCCTGGACAGGAAACAGGATGTAACTGAAGGAGGGGGAGGGGTAGGGGTGTGTGTGTGTGTGGGGGGGGGGGGGGGGTCCCGTTTGTTTTCTAAAGATTTGATTGGTGGATTGATTGTGGGGTTTTTTTAAGTTTTTTTTTTTTAGTGAGACGAGTGCTGAGTCGTAACTTTGTGCCTTCAGTATCTCATCGCCATGCCACGCCCACCCAACACACACACACACACATTTATGATAGTGATGTCATGGCAACAACATGCGTAACTTGCCTCGAGTTTTGGCAGCCAAAGTCGTGCGTTGCTGATTGGCTCCCCGGTTCGTTTCAGCAAAGTTTCCCAAAGACGGCCCGCGGTGAACCCGGCGACCTCTGAACCTCCGAGCACTGTCGTGACGTGAACGGTGTCTGTCAGGCAGCGACGCTCCAAGGTGCCGCCAATGAAAAATTCAAATCCCGTTAACATAAAATCGTACTTTGACTCGTTCACGGTGGTAACAATAAAAGTCGTGTTCACCGAATGTCGGTTAAGACTGTGCCAACTCTTTGATAGTGTCGATGGATGAACAGATGACGCGATCGTGGTCTGTATGCAAAACAATGTTTGGCTCTTTCGTGCACTTTTATCAGCTGGGAGCCCGATACTTGATTATCCCGGTTGTCTTGAATGCAGCATTAAAAAAGAGCGTTTTTACGGAAGCCCATTCCCGCCAAGAAACTCAAAACTTTGACTTACATTTGTACAATCGCAACAATCTAGCAATTTTGTCTTTTTAACTTAGTAAGTCAAAATTTTGACTAAAGAACGTTAGCTTGGTAGCTTTTAACATTATTGTTAGCTTACGGGTGCTAACTGACATCACTGTAGGTCAAGCTGCCATTTCAACCAGCTAATGTAGCTACAATTGCAATTTTGTCTTTTTTCTCAGTCCAAATTTTGACTCAAACATGTCAAATTAGTGTCTAATTTTTCATTAAGAAAGTCTTTTTTTTTATTTATTTAATGTTTCTGGTAGAAATGGGCTTCCGTAGTGTTTACAGCGCCATCAGAGCAGACCAACAAACCAACAACAGATTGTAGCTTTAAACTGATTAACACTGACTTAAACAAGTGTGTGTGTGTGTTTGCGTGTGTGTGTGTTGGGGTGTGGGAGGTCGTATATAACATGGCTGCACAATGTACAGACACATATCAGCCAACTGTCGCCACAAGATGGACTGACGACAGGGCTAAGCTAACACTAGCCGATCGACCTGCTAGCGTCCAGTCGCTAGCTGCTGCACTGATGTGAAGCTGACACTAGCCTACTGCTAACTGACTGCTAGTAGCACCTAGCACGTTTCTACCAAGCTCACTAACAGCTCGCGCGGCGCTCCTCGGCTCACGCAAGCTGTTAGCGTTAGCATTAATGTTGTTGTTTTTTCATGTTGGTACCTCAGACCGCTCAGTTATCATTATGATTATTACTGTTGTCATTGTTGTGACTAACACCCAGGGCATTTGGTTGAATTTACCAAAGTGCATTCCTTTACAAAGCTAGCTGAGAGCTAGCCGCTCAAACAGACAGATTTGTAGGACGTAGGACAGAAAGTACGAAAAGTAAGTGAACAGTCGGAGGGGAAGCAGCCGCTGCCTTTCAGGCGATACGGAGGGAAGGAGAACACGTGATGGTGTTTTTGTTTTTTAAACAGGTTGTTAAGAAACAGGCCGCGGGTCTGCTTTAACTGACCTCTCGGTAGCATTCAGAAATGTTTGTTTCTGCTCACGTGTGAAAGCAGCTGTAGCCTAACTAGCCTGCTAGCCCGTAACACACGCTAGCCAGTTAGCCTACCAGCTCGTTTTAGCCATTTAGCTTCTTATCCGGAGGTTAGCCGCCGCCGCTGTTAGCGTTAAGCTGCGCTGTATTTCTGTGACGTTTGCCAGCTGGGTTTTATTTTATTGTGGATTTTATCTGTACATAATGTGGAAAAATGTTTGAATTTTTTTTTTTTGGGTTGAATGCGCTGCTGTGCCACGCCGCGGCCAGTTTTACAACGTACTGTATCTACTGTACAGAACACAGAAGTCGACACTTTTTCTAGTGAGCCTTTGTTAAATTTTATTGTGGTGGAAAAAATATAATTATTATTATTAATAAAACAGTTTTATTGTTCATGTTTGCGTATTGTTCTTTGAGGTTCAGAACTTTATTTTTCAGTTCTGTGGCTGTAGCTAACATTGCTTTTTTAACGTGACTACCTTACGTTAGCTTGTTAGCTCTTAACATTACCACATATGTTATGTTAGCTTACAGCTAACGGGCATTCCAACTGTTTATAAACTATGAAATGGCTAACAAGCTAACGTAACAACATTACTACATACACAACTATGTTACGTTAGCTTGGTAGGGAGCTAACGGCATTAGCCGGAAACGTCCAGTTGTGACAGTAAAATGTCATTCTGATGGAAAAATGTTGTAAAATTATAATTTCTTAACTTTAATGCTGTTCAAACTCGGAGGGCATCGCTTCTCCTCCTCTTCCATCCCAGGTTGAAACACATCCAACTGCCTCAAACACACACACACACACACACACAGGGATCCTGGATTAGCTCAGAGGTTACCATGACAACACGGGCTTGCAGGTGCTAATGAATGCAGCGTTGTCAGGGAGGAGGAGGAGGATGTGACATCACAGCTCTGTGATGAGGCGCCAGGAAACAGCAAGGCGCGTAGTCGTGACAACCGGTAATCACCCCACAATGTTAATAACACTGTTTAAGATGAACACACACACAGAGGAAGTAAAAGCGTCATTCAATAAAAAATAATCTTTATTTACAAGAATGAATGAATCTTTATAACTTTGACCTGAACACGAGGCTGACGTTTGTGTCTTCAACTATCAGATGGTTCGACGTTAAATTGTGTTCAGACTCCAGGAACCTTCAAAGGTCTGCTGTGTTTACAGCACATGGCTGACCAGGAAAAAAGTTTTTATGACTGAATAATCACCTGAAAATGAGATTTATTACCTCAGAATGAGACTTTTATACCTGCAGATCCATAGCCTCATCGCCTAAAACCTGGACGAGACGTTCAGAATCAAAACAGAATCTAAATCTAACATTAAATTATCTGTTAACAGTAAATATTTTAATGTTTTCAAAAGATTTAAATGATAAATAAATTAATAAATTAGCTGCAGATTAACTTTCAATCTCAGTGGAATAAAATATTTAAAGTTTTTTTGATTGATCTGAGCTCGCCCTCTTCCTGCCTCTCTCTCCTGTCTTTGACCAGTTAATGAATTCGCCATGGTAACGAGGAGCAGCCATGTGATTGGAGCAGCTGTGTTCCATATTAGGCAGCGGGGAGATTAGCTGGAAGGACACGGCTGCTAATTATAGAAGCTAGCACTGAAGCTAACCGAGGCTAACTGCTTGGAGGAGCTCCTGCAGAGGGGCAGCTGCTGCTGCTGCCTGGCTCAAGGGCAGGTTCATAATGCAGCAGCTCTGCTGCTCACTCAGAGAAGGCATGGAGTAATTAATAATCAATTTAACATGTAAAAACATAAAAACAGGCTGTTTGATGTATTCTTTGAGTTTTCCTGACCTCATCTAATAACTGATGATGTCATAGTGATGTCACCGTCTCAGTTTGGATTTGGAGAAAAATATATAATGATAATAACAATGTAGAGATAGTCCGGGGCAGTCAGCAGGCCAAAGTCATTACTGAGCTGAATTATGGGAAATGTAGGATCTAGAGCTTTGACTTAGACTGATCATTATTACCGATATTTAAAATAAGATCAGCTGGCTGCAAACATCACGCTAGAGGGAAAAGCAGCAAAGATATTGTGCACAGAATCTGATCACTGAATAAAGTTCTGAAGTTGTGTTTTTAAGTTACGTAATGTGGCTCTGACAGTGACGTGTGGGCGGACTTTAATCTGGATTTCTTTGGTTTGGGTCTCTTCCAGCGTCGAGGTCAGAGGTTTCACCGCGTGACGCCGTCTGCAGCATCTCTGATGTCAAACAAATGAGATTCAACTCCTGGAAACAACTCCAGTGTGTGTGTGCGTGTGTCTAAAACTGGATGTAGCTCAGAGCTCAGCAGGAGATCATGACGGCCACACACACACACTCACACACACACGCTGGTAACCTGATAGAGTGTGACTTGCTGCAAGGGATTATGGGTCCAAATTAATATCCACTTACTGTACAAATCTCAAAAAACCCTCACTAAAACACACGAGTGTAAGCACGTACTGTCTACACTGTCTACAACCGCTGGTTTGTCGACTGTTGGTCAGTTTTGGGCCGATTGTTGGCCGTTGGTGGGTCGATTGGTGGGTTGATAGTGGGTCGATTGTTGGTCAGTGGTGGCTGATAGTAACCTGCTTATCTTTCGCCAGCTCTGTGCTGTTTCCTGGCTGAAGTTGCACTTTCACAGTTTCATGTGTTTCCAGTCTTCATATTAATTCTACCTTTCTTCAGAAATCAGATGATTTGATGATGAAATCAGAAGCCCTCATCGCCGCTGGGTTCACATCCAGACTGTGGACGTCAGTCAGTACACTCATGTTGTTTTTCCTGTGTCAGTTCTCAGACGAGTGTTCTGACACTGAATAACTTACACAGATTGCCCTCGTCTGTTGGAGCGGGCGATGCCAACCGAGAATAACCCAAGGATCTCCATCGGCAGTGGAAATGTTTGTTCTGCTGCTCCAAACCCAACAAATCTGGGAGGTTTGGGTGCTCAGGCCTCACTGGGAGGTATTTCTTTCTTCTTGTTGTTTGCATCCATTAGTGTGAAAATTCATCCTCAGGTTGGTCTGGTTTGTAGATTTTTCAGTGGGTTGAAGCAGGAAGTGGGTGTCAGCCGAGTGTCGGTTTACTCCTGTGCAGAACTGTTTGTTTTATTGACAAATCTGCCAATTATTTATTCAATTAATTAATTAATACTTAATCACATTATCTTAGATGACAAAGTGTTCAACAAACAGTCCATTTTGTCATAGAGAACCAAAAAAGTCCTTTAAATTAAAGGCCTTGTCAGTTCATTGGATTAAACGGTTGTTTACCTGTGCTGTTTGACACTGAGCTGCTGATACTGACACCTGACTCCACCCACCTCACCTAACTTGTGTTGTTTGTGTAACTCAAACCAAACGCACCTGTCGATCCTGAACGCTTCCTCAGACTTCCTAAAGATAAATGAATGAATAACATGCTAAACTTTACTTTGGTCCAGGAGGTGTTTAGCTGAGCTTAGCACAAAGACTGGAAGCAGGTGCAAACTGCTAGCCTCGCTAATTAAAAGTTATATTTTAAGCAGACGAATATTTCCCATGTTGCATCTCGTTTACTGAAAACCTAGAAGTCCAGACTGTGGGAGAAGAGAGCCCCCACTGTGAAGATGACAGAAAGCTGACTCTGTACCCCCCACCAGCTCTCCCAGCATGCACTGGGCTGTCACCTGAGCAGGTGGGGGTCTGACCTACAGACCCAGATAATGAACAGAGTGAGAGAGGGAGGTAGAGTCAGCTGACGAGAGAAGAGATGAGTTAGCAGCAGGTGTCACACTCGTCACTGACGGCCATGTTGGTAAGGTAACTGGTGGTGGGCGTCTTGTTTGTGTTACCATGGTGACATTTTGACTAAGCTATGTCTACTTGGCCAATAGTGGGCCGGTAACAATCTTATGTCCCTGTTAGTCCCATTATAACCCCTCTCTTCTCCTCTGCCATTATGTCCATAGAGGCTGCTGACCTCAGTGACATTGCCCACTTGCCCAGCTCCTGTTCTGGCACGACACTGGCTCCGCTCCCCATCAGCATTCCTGGGCCTATAAACCTCCTCTTCTTCTTCTTCCCTGTGGTACAAACACTAACAGGTAACAAACTGAGCTAACATGAGCTAACAGCAGCTAACAGACTGAGCTAACATGAGCTAACAGCAGCTAACAGAATGAGCTAACATGAGCTAACAGCAGCTCCAGCTGTCAGCAGTTTACTTCACTGTCCATCATAAACTCTGTAAATCACAGAGAGTTGAGGCGGAGCAGCCGGAGGACATCAGAGGGAAAACCAGGAAACATTTCCTCCATAAAATATGATCCAGTTTCACCAGAATCAGTGAAATAGTTGGTGTGTGTGACTTAGTGCCGTAAAGCGTTACGTACTTCTCCCGACCCGGAGCCCAAAGTTACATAGTGTGAGAACAGACGTACGACTGACAGAGACACCGTTCACCTGATCACAGGTCAGCTGATCACAGGTCACCTGATCACAGGTCAGTGTGGGTCAGCAGGAGGTCACACACATCAGATTAATAAAGTTTCGTGTTGATTTAAAAAATCTAAATTCTTTGACTCAGTGAGGCAGTTTGTGAGCTCAGAGTTGGTTCTTTGTCTGTTGCAGTCGAACGTTTCACCTTCTCCAGAAACACTAAATATAAAACCAGCCATGGAAACTGTCTCTACCTGCCTCCCCCTCCTCTCCTCTGTATAATTGAAGATAGACTCCAGCAGGCGCTCGGTGATCTGCTCGGAGGGTCTCTGAGTTCAGGACAAATGGAAAACTGTGTGTGTGTATGTGTGTGTGTGTGTGTGTGTGTGTGTGTGTGTGTGTGTGTGTGCTGTCAGATGGTGTCAGATTTGTCAGGCCAGAGGTCAGTTTATTTCCAGCGTCTCTCTTCATCATACAACTCTCTCTCTCACACACTCTGACACACACACACACACACACACACACACACACACTCCCTTGGTGTGATCTGACCGTCGTTCGCTGCTCGATGTGAATATTTACTGAATGAACGACATAATTCGTGATCAGCTGTTCAAACTCTAAACGCTGACAGGAAGTGTGTGGCTCACAAACTGTGCTGTTACAGTGAAAGTTAGAAGCTGCTGCCATCTAGCAGGAAGAAGCTGGTACTACACCCAGTGACATTCGATGCGGGGGGCGGGCTGCACCGTGGACAGGTCAACAACCGGACAAACTGAGACTGACAGAGAGACTCGACCTTTCTGCTTCCTGCATTCACCCCAAATCTCACCTCTTATCCCTTCATCCTTCCTTCCATCCGTCCTTCATCTCTCCTACACTTCATCGTCTCCTCCATGCAGTGAACCTGTCTAAGTTTAAATCTCTTCTTCCACCACTTGAACGTCTCCAGATCTCTGCTTCAGTCTTTAAAGTTACGAAATCAGCTCTTCAGGATGTGTTTAGTGACTTCAGCTCAGGTTGAACTTTAATCTGATTCTCAGAGTCCTCAGAGTCGGTTGCAGTTTCAGCGTTTGTCCACCAGATATCAGCAGAGACTTTAAATCAAAGTGTCAGTGTCAGCACAAACTGTCTGCAAGAGGTACGACCAAACACCTGCTCAACTGTCACACCTCTGATAAATGTGATGAGTCCATGACACGAGGAGAGCAGCCCGTAAACCTGTGCGCGTCTACACGAGCGAGGCCATCCTGCATCGACCAGGATCCAGATGTTTGTGTGTCACCTCCTGGACCATAGAGCCCTCCATGATGATCGCTGACAGACGCCGTTCTCCATGACGTCGCCAACACGTTTCCACAGAGCTGCCATGAAGCTCAGCGTGGTCGCGCTGGTCGACGCCATCTTGACCTGTTCCGCCTCCCGTTAATCTCAAAGTCAGTACAGACGTGGATCATCGCGGACACGAGGCCGGACCTTCTGCTCAGGCTTCAGTCTGAGCTGCTGATTGGAGGCTTCTCGTCTTATATTGGAAAATATTTTCATATTTTATTTATTCAGATCAGAGAAAAGCAGAAATCATTTCCTCCAAGTGTTACGTCATTTTACTTTAGAATAATTAAATAAAGTAATTAAATAAATTTGCTCTTTACGTGACAAAATTCAAATAAAAATAATAAAACTGTTGATTTGTCATGTGATTCAAAAAAGCTGCAGATCATATTCACGTCTTTTATTTCTGCTCTCGCCTCGCACTTACTATCGCTTTAAAACGAAACTTAACTGTGTGTGTGTGTGTGTGTGTGTGTGGTTGCTGTAAACTCGCTCAGCGCTTCCTTCGCAACAGGAAACAACATGAAACTTCATGGAAATGCCACAGTTCATTTCTGTCTCATATGTTAATGAGCTGTGTGTGTGTGTGTGTGTGTGTGTGTGATGACACAGAGTTATTTTTTTCTTTTGAAGAGTCAGCACGTTCACTGAACTGTACCTGAAACACGACTCATCTTTTTTTTTCCTCACGTCGTCTTAAACGGCCGGTTCATTAATAACTATGTTCAGCTGTACTCGAGTATTTACTCTGATTACATTACTTCTGATCAGCAGCCAATCATCATCCAGGTCACAGCAGCAGACCCAGCAGCAGCTAATATCACTGACTAGTCCAGCAGCAGTCAGCCCAGCTCGGCGTCTGTCTTTCAGCCTTTTATTTCACCAAGCTCTCACCAACCACTAAAAGTCAGTCCCAGATTTACTCTTGTCCGGCGGCTTCTTGCTCGCTCACTCTCTCCTTTTCTCTTCTTAGCTTCCTCCGTCAGCGTCCTCTTCACTCTCTGCTCCTCTGCCATCATGTCCATAGAAGCTGCTGAGGCCGGGCTTTGGTTTCGTTGTGGACCGCCGGTTTCACCACTTCTGTAAAGTGATTTCCTGTCCCACAGACTGTGTGACTCTCTTTAGGATTGGAAATAAATAAAGTCGTGGTCTTTATGGTTGCAGACCGAGCATCAACCTCCGTGTCTGTGAAGTGAAGCCGTTGCGGAAGTGCCAAAAGCTGCAGTTCCTCTCGGGTGAATTTATATACAACTCACCTGTTCACATTTTATTAAGGCTTAAAGTTCTGCAGGATTAAGAGCGTGCACGCTTTGATTGACAGGTGGGCGTGGTCACAGGTGCACTTAGATTAACCGGTAACCGACCACGCCGAGTTTCACAGCGGCTCTGTGACCTCACGGAGACTACGTCCATGACGTTTATTAAACGTGACATCACGTCTTTGTGAGGCAATAAAGAGACGCAGCTTTCCTCAGAACGATGAATGGAATAAACATAGATACAGTTCGTCATCAGTGTATCGATTGAAATTGGCTCTTGATATCCACACAGCAGAAATGTTCTCTGTCTCTTTCTTCCTATCTCCATCGTTCTATCTTCTTTCGGTGGTTAGATTGTGATCTGTGAGTGTGTGTGACATTTCCTGCTCCTGATATGAACCATGAAACAGAAACATCCAAACTCGTTGAGATTCGTTCTGATTAATTCTTATTTTCTGCGGTTTTCTTCTTTCTGGCTTCATGATTCATCAAAATTAGGTGACGTGTTCTGTGTACAGTCGAGACTTTGTGATGTGCCTGATAAAAATTCAACAGTATCGAAGATCTCACAGTGGATGTAGATGAAACTAACGGCACCTGTACTGAACTTCATCTTTGAGGCGCTCTGACAGGTCATCGACCAAACATCCTCGGCCGTCAGTGATCGTCTTGGGCGGCAGTCATGAAGCACTCGAAGTATCAAATTCTTTGGTGGATGATCGAATACTTCATCACCTCCTCACTACCTCTGAGCCTCAATCATGCCTGAAGACCATGAGCCACACCTCATCCCTTCTTCCTCAGGAGTCCCTCAGGGATTCGTCCTGGAGCCCCTGAAGTACTTCCCGTACCTCACATGACTGCGAGGCCACGTTTGAGACAGTCATGGTGGGCCTGGTCTCAGATAAAGAGGAGAAGATCTACCTGTGAATGTCAGAAAGATCAAGGAGCTCAGCCGGTAAAGAAAGCCCATCAGTGTCTTTATTTCCTCACAGGTGCTGAAGACTTTCCAAACTCTGACGCCTGGTGTAGGATCAGCACCAAGAGAGACTGCACTGCATCATCAGATGTCAGCTCTCAGACAGGTCAGCTGGAGGAGTTACTGCTGCCTGAAGGCCAAAATTGAGGAGATGAGGAGGTTCTTCTTCCCTTCAGGTGACTTTAAAAACACATCTTAAGACCAGATCCCAACCTGGAGTGCCCTGACGCCCACCAGAGGTCACCAAAGCTTCACAGAGGGTCCCAAGAACTTCAGAAAAATCCCTAGTCAACCTGTCTCTCAGCATTTCATTCATTTTATGTGAAGAACAGTGAAACAGACGTTGGCGAGATACATTCACAGCCTCAGCTGCCCTTTGTGTTTGCTGCTAATTAGCAAATGTTGGCATGCAAACAAACCCAAATTGGTGACTCATGCATGTTAGCATGTTAGCATTTAGCTCACAGAGCTGCAGACTGCTGAGCTTGATGGTATCTAAATATATTGTTTGCTGATGTGTCCGTCGTTTGCAGCAGCAGCAGCACTGCGGTGAGTTATCATTTATAGATATGCAACAACTTATTTCCTCTCTGCAGCAATTTGCAACACGCCGACTCACACTGAAACCGACACTGAAAAGCAACCACAGAAGAAGAAGTTGACTTGCAGCCTGTCTGTCGTCATGGTTTCCTACGCTGTCCTGCAGCATCAGTCCGCCCCCTCGATGCCCCCCCACAGTTACAGCTGAGGTCTATCTCCTCATCTTCAACTGCCTCCACCTCCATCCTCCTGCCTCTTATTCATCGTTTGACTGTTTTGTTTTGCCTCCAGATGATAATCTGCAGACTGAATGTGATGATTTATGATGGCGATGTTCAAACTTTCACCACAGCTGTGTTATCTGATCATGGAAGCTGCTGCATGCAGACGTTTCAAATAAAGTGCCACCTCGTTTGTTTTACGCAGCTTTAACGTTTGTGCAGACGTCGTTATTAGGATTGAAGAGAAGTTTGTTCTCACACTATGTAACTTTGGGCTCCGGGTCGGGAGAAGTACGTAACGCTTTACGGCACTAAGTCACACACACCAACTATTTCACTGATTCTGGTGAAACTGGATCAGATTTTATGGAGAAAATGTTTCCTGGTTTTCCCTCTGATGTCCTCCGGCTGCTCCGCCTCAACTCTCTGTGATTTACAGAGTTTATGATGGACAGTGAAGTAAACTGCTGACAGCTGGAGCTGCTGTTAGCTCATGTTAGCTCAGTCTGTTAGCTGCTGTTAGCTCATGTTAGCTCAGTCTGTTAGCTGCTGTTAGCGCATGTTAGCTCAGTCTGTTCGCTGCTGTTAGCTCATGTCTCATAATGCCACCTGACAAAGTCATTTGTAGATTTACAGATCGGCCACGAGAGTCTGGTGACGTTATCCCGCCCAAGACTGGCGCTAGCAAGTTAACGTTAGCCAGCTCAACCCACAGTATGACTGTGTTTATCTGACATGCTTTGGAGTAACGTTAGCTTTGACTGCTGGTGCTGCTCGTTTGTTGCAGCTTGTGTTACAGAGGTTTGGATTTGGTGATGTAACCGAGTTCACCTGTCATCAGTTCATCTGTTGGCTTCTTGTGTGTGTTTAATAAAAGAACGTTTTCCTCTGAGGACGTGATCAAATTCAAATATTCTCCTTTGTTTGTGTTTCAGAGCGGTTGTGAGACGTTCACTGACCACACACAAACACAGCGCTGCCTCTCAGCTGCTGCGGGGGAAGCACAGCTCGGGTTCTTAGAAATCACAACCTCAACAAAACACACGGGGCGCCGTGGTGCATTGTGGGTAAAAGGGGCTGCTGCAGTTACAGTAAAACGAAGGCCACCTGCCATTTACCAGAAGTGATGTCACAGGAAGTGACATCGCACTGTGGGTTGGGGCTGTAGCTGCCTGCAGAGGCTCAAAAGTTAAACAAATGAAGAGTTTAATTTGAGTTTATCTTGACGAATGACTGCAGGTTGTTAATGAAACATGTTTGATAAGATGAATAAATTCAGCAACCTGAAGCTCGTGTGCGTGCACCAAGAGATGCACCGACATCTGAGCACAGACCAGACGTGGATGAGAGGTGGTCGATCGAAGCGCCGCCTACACCAACCGCGGCGTCTCATTTACATCAGCTTCACTGTGCTGGTGCTCTGCAGAATGAGTCAGTCTCCATAAGTCCCCATGTTAGACAGCAGAAATAAACATGTTTACAGCCTGGTACAAAAACAGTTTTGGTCTCTGTAGCTAATTTCCCCGTTCATGACAACTGTACTGAGGGTGAATTTATATACAACTCACCTGTTCACATTATATTAAGGCTTAAAGTTATGCAGGGTTCAGAGTGTGGACGCTTTGATTGACAGGTGTGTGTGGCGTCTTTGCTGATTTTCAGATTAGCCGGCGCAAGAGGCAGGACTACAAACATGGCGGCGTCCAGAGCGACCACACTGAGCTTCACAAGGACTCACTCTCTGCCAGGTGAGCTACCAGGGCGTCCCTGTACCTGTCAGCGGTTTCATTTCATCTACACTAAATGTATTTGTACTGACGGTGAAACGGCATCAGTGTAGGCCAGACTCAGACTTTGTGAAACTTCTGAATCATTTGAACCGCCTTCTGTGTTAAAGTCATTGTGGCAGGCGCGGCGTGTTTGTGTGAGCGACCTTCAAACCGCTGATGAAGGTCATGTGATATGACCTTTGAATCAAAGGTCAAAAAAACTTTTTTTATATCAAACTGAACAAACATTCGTCATCATCCGAAGAAATCACGACAAGAATCTGAAGTTCATCGTGTTTTTTAATTCAGCTGCATTTGTCTGCATGTGCCAGTCAATAAATTAGTACAAATTAACACAATTAATAAATTATCAACAATCAGTCACAGTGATTCAATATTAAATAGATACATTAAATTAAAAGTAAAATAAATTAGAAAATCAAAACATCTTATAAAAATACAAAAAGAGTCGTAAACTTGTACGACAGCTGCAGAAGAACCTGAACGTTCCGAGTACGTCAGCATGAAACTGTGGTATACTTTGGACTGTAAACATCACCATCATCATCATCACCATCATCATCATCACCATCACCATCATCACTTCCTTTCAGCAGTACAGTGGAGGCGTGGGCCAATCAGAAAGCTTCAAATTTGACTTCACGTGTTTCACGTGAGAATTTAATTTTAATTTCAGATATTTAATGTGTGAAATGTTAAAAAAACAAAACTTGCGGAGACTGACTCACTTCTGGAGCCAGCCTCGAGTGGACGTTTGAGGAACTGCAGTTTTTTGGCTCCGCCCACATCTCCACCACCGTCCAATCAGAGTGCATCATTTAAACTCTGCTGACAATTAAAGACACGATCATCTTATCTGAGCTTAATAATCAAGTATTTCCAGGTCTCATCGATGGAGCGATACCGTGAGTGATGAAGTGAGTGAACGCGATTAGTTATCAGCAAACCACCGTGCTGATTTCAAGTATCGAACCCCAAACCTCCTTTAAATGATCAGATTTTACCACATTTGTTATTGTTGTATTGTATATGTAAATATATGACATAATCTCATTTGTAAACTCTAAAATAATCTGGCACACTGGTTTGAATTTGGCTGTACTGTTTTTACTGTCTCGTCCGTGTTCTTCAGCCTCTCAGGTGGTGCTTGCTCGCCTTCCGTGCTTGCCGCCGTCGTCGCCGCTGCTCCTTCTCCCTCCTGGTGCTGTTGGACAGCGAGCTCGCCTCCTCGTAGAGCCCCGACAGCTCCCAGAATGCTTTGGCCTGAACGACCTTGTTATCCATCTAGAAGGGGATAAAACATTTTGTCAACCTTCCACGAACATTAGTGAGTTTGGCCCCTGATAAGCCTGATGAACAGAAACTTACTTTAAGCTAAATAAACCCTCCAGGATCTGTACTTCAAGCCCACGTAGGCCGACAAAGCCTTTCCATGAGTCTTACTTTAGGCCCTCCATAAGTCCCACATACACCTTTTAAAGGCCTTGCACAAGCTGAACATAAGCCCATGACAAACCTTTAATCAGCCTTAGTTTAAATCCTACATAAACCGTCCTTCAAGCCTACACGAGAGTTTTCTTTGGGTCTGTTTACCTGGATGTCTTTGAGGTGCTGCAGTCCCTCCAGGACCTTCTCATGCTCCTGATCATGGTAACGGTTTCTCTGCAGCTCCCTGATCTTACGCAGGATGTACTCCAGCCCATCCCTGAGTTTTGTATCTGATCTCTGAGGATTGCTGGCGGTCCCGGCGCTTCCAGTCGTTGGGGGACTCGGGGTGGGCTGGGCCTTCAAAATCTGGTTGATGAGCTTCTCATACATGCTCAGCACGCCGCCCATGACCATCTTCTTTGCCTGAGAGAAAAACAAAGACGAGATCAGTGAGTTTTTTAGGAGGAAACTAAAACTCACACGTTAACATGTTATATCTTGTTTGGACGTAAACAGAAATACTATTTCTTGTTGAATCATCAGACGGTTGCTCAAAATCTGAACTATTTAAAGTTGTTTGATGAATTTGTACCAGCATGGAGGTGCTGAAAACCTTTTTACACAGTGGAAAGACTCTGTGGTTTCCTTCAGAGGAAGCCTTAAAGGGAAATACCACTGACAGTGAACGTCCACCAGAGTGAAGCAGTGAAACTCATCTGGACGTCGTGACTCAAAGACGTTTTTATAAATCACTGAGGACATATTCTCAGTAAGTGTTCGAGACAAACCTCGTCTTCTTAAATGGTTCTCAGGTGTCTTTAAAGGGTTTAATGAGCTAAAAGACTTTCAATCACCTCAAATGAGTCACATGAAGACGCTACACTGGAAAAAATTCAAAGGTGATGAAATGTAACATCTATGTTGTCGAGGGGGAGGAAAAAACAAACCGGGAAAACCCAGAGGAGGTGTGTGTGGGGGAGGGTGGGTGGCTTTTAAGTCTATGTTAATATACCACTGCTGGTCCCCTGGGTGCCACCATGAATATCCAAATATGATGAATTGGAGTTGGTTGAGCTGGTATGAGTCATTCAAATGTGCCACGCTGGGCCAAGACGACACCTCGTTCAAACAATCGACCAAAGCTTCGTCCGAGTGCCGCAAATTAGCTCAAAAGTCCGAATGTTGGCGGCTAACGTTTAAGCTCTGACTGACGATGTGTGTCTCTACATGAAAGATCTCAAGGATCAACATGATTGGTCGTCTGTAAATCATCAGCACAAAACAGCGATTCCAGCTGTTCATCATGTTCAGCATGACGGCCTGAACCAAAGCCAGGTTATCGTGCCTCCATCTAATCTTTCTTCGATATCGTCTCTTCAAGACTTCAACTTAAAAAAGTTGCGAACAACCAAAGCGAAGCGTTGCGGCCTGTAACGTGAAGACGCGCATCGTCTCGTCACTGAAAGGGAGTGAAAGTTGATTCGGAGCCTGAGAATAGTTGCACGGCGCTGAGCCAGCAGGAAGAAAAGAGCCACAAAAACCTCAACACAAACTCCAGGGCGATAAAGAAACTCAGCCAGCTGCTGACTCAGTTACTAACACATAAAGAGTGAACACTCCTTTACATTAAAACACCCTGAGGACCCTGAACGCATCACCATGTGCTTCTTTTTGCCCTGACCTGTGTCTGATTTTTTGGGATTTTTCATTAGATGGGAAGATCGATACTCATCGTATCACTTCAAGTACAGAGCTGAAGGTGATTAGCCTAGCTTAGCATAAAGACATAAGTGGAAACTGCTAGCATGGCTTTCTCTAAGTTACCATGTTATATCTTGTTTGCACATAAACAGAAATACGTTGTTGAACCATCAGTCACAATGAGGTTGCCAGGTTTGATACAATTCTGGCAACCTGCATCACAGTCGGAGATGGTGTGTCTGGATGGACACACTGATGTTTGAAGCCAGAAAGACCCGCCAGAAAAAAAACATGCTAGCTGTTTCCACCAGTCTTTATGCTAAGCTAGGCTAATCGCTTCCCGATCGCTTAGACATTTAAAGACACTGTGAGGCTGAAGGCAGCGAAAGGATGAATCAAACCCGACCTAACAACTTCATGTTTCCATCTGTGGATGTGTGGAAGGATTATTTACCTCGAGTTGTTCAGGCATCATTTCTTTGGGGAACACCGCCTTCCCGTTGAAAATCAGTTTCGGTCGAACGCCCTGCAGAAAAAACAAAAAGAAACTTTTTTCAGATTTTCACATTTTATGTCAATAAAGTTTCTCTCCACCTTTAACCAACCAGATCATTAATTAATACGAATCAAACAAAGCTACTTTTAAACTGTTGATTAGTGGTGCGTTCATGGACAGTCAGACATTGGAGAATTTGGAGCTGCAAAGCATTTAATCGATGAGTGTTAAAAAGTACTGAACACATCTGCTGTAACTGATGCACTTTGACAAGTCACATGTTGTGAGAAAGACTGCACGAATTTAAACTTCACCATGTTCATGGTGCGTTCAAGGACACTCACAAACTCAAAATCAATCCAACATAAAAAACACAAACATAAAAAAAAAACACCACAAGAAAAGACACGTGTGTGTGTGTGTGTGTGTGTGTGTGTGTGTGTGTGTGTGTGTGTTTGTGTGTTTGTGGTGAGAGCATCAGTGTGTGAACGCAGCAGGAGGAAACACAGGGCTTGTACCAGCATCTGAAGTGCTGCACACACTGCAAACTCTGATACTCTAATACTTGTAGTATAAGTACAGGCAGTAGCACCAGCGGTAGAAGTAACAGTACTCGTACTCGCAGTACTGCAGATACTCACATAGTGCTGCAGGATGCTCTGGATGGTCCTGTTCATCTCCGCGGGGATGGTGAAGCCTCTGACCTGACATACGGCCAACCACAGAGACAGACAAACCACTGCCCTCACCATTGCAACCATTGTAACACCGCTTAGTATTAACACAGTTTGCAAGTTCGATTCCCAAAGTTTGTCTGGAGCCCGGCGTGAATGTCGGTTTGAATCCCTGTCGGAGCAGCGTGGAGGTCCGGTGTCTGACTGACTGACTGACTGACTGACGGAGCGGAGGTCTGACTGACTGTCTGACAGCAGTGTGTCTTCTGCTCTGATGTTGGTTCAAACTTTTATTTATATCTCCAAGTGAGAGAGTGAGACAGAGGGGCAGAGAGACGTAGACACACACTGGTGAGAGAGAGACAGAGAGAGAGAGAGAGAGAGAGAGAGAGAGAGAGTGATGCACGGATGATCTAGGTGTGAAATTGTGGTTGTGACAGTTTCCTTTAAATCAACAAAGTTCATAGAAGTGGGTGAGGGGTCTCCCACACATGCATGTCAAACGCTAATCGTCAGCTCACTGCAGAGATGCATGCAACGCGCTGGGCCTCGCTGGTCAAACCGTGAAGGCCTGCGGTTGCATGCATGTCAATGGGAGTGCATTGGAGGTTCCACCATGTTGGAAAGACGTGTGCCTGAAGCAGAGCGCATCAGAAATCATTACATCCAGAAGAAACATAACAGAAACCATTACGAACACCTGACTAATCGTTGCACCTGTGCTTTTATTAGGAAGCTGTCTGACGGTGGTTCGTGCACCGTCCGTTCACACCTGAAGAACCTCCACCTTTCATCAAAAGAGGTTCAGCTGGGAACTATTTTCCAGTCGTGGATTTACACATCGGGCCCTTCAGTTGGTATTTCCCACAGTGGGATGGTGTGGTTGGTGTTTGAGATTATATAAAGGCATAAATTAACGTTATGGAAACCATTACAACATCTGTGGTTTTATCTGTGCCGGGTGAAATAATGTGGTCCCTCACCACAGTAAATGTACAAACACAGTGAAAATACACTATTACGTAAGTAAAAAGTCATTAAGGCTAAATTAAATTTCATCGGATGCTTAATTGGAATTTTATTGTTGGATGAAGTTGGTGACGACTTCTCTTCTGTTTCCATCTGACACACGTCGATACGCGATTGCGGAATCATCAGAGAACTCCTCTAGCTTTGTTGTGGTGGACCTCATTTGAACCAAGGACTGAGCCTTTGTGCATGGGAAGCATGCACTACCTGGACACGTGGTAACAGAGTAATTCTAGTCTGTTTGGTATTTTGGCAGTTGCACACCACCTCTGCAGAACGATTAAAGAAACTATTTATTACTTATTGTGGACAAATCCTGTGAAAACACCAAAATCACCAACGTGTTAGTGTGTCTGCTCCAAGCCCATTGGTTCCTACTTAACATGTAAATCTTTAAAAACACAAATATATCGTTTAATTCTGTGCATGCAAACACTCTACACACTATTTTTTATGAACATTACTCAAATCTACATTTGTTGGGGACAACTTGGTCTCCAAGCAGAGCACAAGCCCACAAACAGGGCTTTCCAACATTGCTGCCAGCATCAGGCGTAACAAAAAATATTGGACCAATGACCTTTTTTCATGCTTGATGGTGTTAACATCCAGTTTCAACCCATTCATAAGAACATTGTTGTATTGTATGATGGATGATACAGCAGGTAGTGACAGGCCAACCAAGGACAGGAAATAATGTCACAACTGGGTGTGAAGTGTTACTAGTGAGTAATGCACAGACAGAGCAGTCCCCCATTTAGCTTAAAGGAAAGGATATGAAGTCAGCTTCTTGTCAGCTTCTCACACCTTTACAAAGGTGACATAATTACCTGGAAACAAACGAAAATAAACGCTGGGCAGCAGAAAATACTGTAAATATGAAGATGAGAAAAAAATCCCACTGCAATGCTGCATTCAAGGTAACAAACTGAGAAAGTGAAAGCAGAGGAGCGGCGCTTCAGAGAAAGTGTTTTATTGTAAATGGGTGGAAGCTGCAGTGACGTTCAGAAGCCGGACATCCACATGAACAGTAACAATATTTCACCAAGTTTCATCCACAAGCGTCCTCTTCACTCTCTTCTCCTCTGCCATCATGTCCATAGAGGCTGCTGAGCCCAATTACATTGCCTGCTCGCCCAGCTCCTGTTCTGGCACGACACTGGCTCCGCTCATCGTCAGCATTACTCTGCGCCTCGGGCCTGTAAACCTCCTTCTTCCCCGTGGTCCAGAACTCCTGTGGTACAAACACTAACACTACACCTGGTGCTTTGAGCTCACAGTCCGGGCAGCCCTGAGCTGTGAGTGTCCTTGAACGCACCATGAACAAGCTGAGCTAATGTGTTAACTTTGAGCATCTTTGCCTTCAAACATGGAGGAAACTAACATACTAGTTATGGGACAGAAGTCATGTTACAAATACATGTTTCGAACAGAGCGAAGTGTATGAGCTCAATACTCAATAGTAACCAAGCTGATTAGCTCATTAGCAAACATGGGTGCTAAAAAAGCTAAAAAAGCCAGCTAGCTTTTTCCGACAAAAGCTAGCTGGCTAGTGAGCGCCCTTGAGTTGTCACTATGCCACCAGAGAGGAAATTTAGTGCTAAGCTCAGCAGGAAGGAGACAAAGACATGCAGGAAACAGGAAGACAAACAGGAAGCAGACAGGTGTTGACGTTCAGGGGTACAGCGGGTATCCCCTGTTCACATATTCACAAACACAGGAAGAGGTTTCACCAGTTTGTTTCTGTTTGTATGAATATTGATATCAGTTCATCTAAACTTGAATGATCTTCATCTGAATTTCTGCTGAATTTCTACTCATTCTTTGGAAGTCTGGGTGGGCGGCAAACCACTTTCGCAATGTTAATACGACAATGAGTTGCAGTGATGATGCCCGAGTTATTGCCAAGAAAGCCACAAAATGGGAAACGTTGAATGTCAGATTTTGAAATCATGGATCATTTATCACAAATCTCAGTCTTAATTTTAAAGTCTCCCAGCTAGCTGACTGACCCTCTGTGCGCAACATGGTGGAGATTTCCAGCTTCAAGACAGCATAGAAACCGTCATGCTCTGTCCGTTCTTTACAGACCAGGCGTGGTGACACAGTAGACCATTCTCACTCAGATATGGCATCTTGGTCAGTGGCCCCAAACTATGATGCCGTATGTACCCCTGAAGGTATCCCTGGCTTTGACTTTTATATGAACGTGCTAATGATGTTTCTATTAATGCATTTAATGTGAATCGTGTCATGTGTTGTATGTTTGCTGTGGTCCCCAGGTAGATTAGCTGATTGCTAAGTCATCAGCTAACAGGGATCCTTTAAACAAACAAACTGACCACATGGGTCACCTGACTTCATCCTTCACTACGCGTCCAGAATGAATATTGATGCTGTCCCACGCTGGACGGGTCGTAGTTTGAAGCGACTGACCAAACACTGACAACACTAGTTTATTAACAGACCGTCCTGCTGCCACAGTTCAGCTCATTTTATCTTTTAAAAAGTTCTTCTGTCAAACCGACACTTCGGTTCGTTAATGTTGGACTTCTGTCCAGGGCCACCTGTCAAGCCGATGATTAAGTTTTTCTTTTGGAGAATCACTTTTTCTCTCCTGTCTGAGTTAGAAAAGTCCCGTCACTTGATTTGCTCTGAGGGGGAAATCCCTCTGCATATCACACATGACACCTGACTCAAAACCTGTGCTTTAAATACTATTCAGACACACCGAGGGGCAAAATCAGAACTGAACGCCTCCAAGTGTCTTAACTAGTAATGCTAAAAATTTAGTTTCTATTTCCACTCCACGACATTTGAATGCAAGTCAATATTTAGCACAAACAAACACATGGAGAGCTCCTGAAATACGACTTCTGTTGTTACTTGACAGTTTGCAATAAAACAATTAGCTGATTCATTGATTAAAGCTTTAATAATGTAATAATCAAAAATCTAGAAAATAGTTTAAGTTTGAGATCAAAGATTTGAATTGTACAGAAACGTGAGAACATTGATAGAACATCGTGAGAACTCTGAAGTGAGTGAATGAATTGATTAGTGGTGGTCAAAGAGCGGATCGGTGTGGACGGGTCGGGTCGTGGGCTACTGACTCATTTACTCATAACCATCGTAGCCACCATGATTACATCATGAGACGAGGGGAAATCCCTCCATACGACTGGTGGAGAACACAGTGATGTCACCGGGATGAGACGACAGAAATTTCCACGCAGAAATATAAAAAGTGTCTGTAACAAACTGTAACGCTGAACACTTCATTAAACAGTGTGCGGACAGTCTCTAATTAAGGGAAGCCTTAAAGGGGAAGTGTTTGGGCGTATGCAGATGAAAAATGTTTAACTTCCTGTTACAGTTTCAGTCTCAGTAACTGTGATGTTTTTAAAAATGACGTAATGATTCATGTTAGTAAATCATTTTAAAGAGACGTCACGTTTAAATCAGCATTTGTTGTGATTTGTTGCCTCCAGTCTCAGAGTGTAATCCCACTGTGGCAAATATGTCCAGCTGTACTCGAGTATTTGTTCTGATTACATTACTTCTGATCAGCAGCCAATCATCATCCAGGTCAGCAGCAGCAGACCCAGCAGCAGCTAATATCACTGACTAGTCCAGCAGCAGTCAGCCCAGCTCGGCGTCTGTCTTTCAGCCTTTTATTTCACCAAGCTCTCACCAACCACTAAAAGTCAGTCCCAGATTTACTCTTGTCCGGCAGCTTCTTGCTCGCTCACTCTCTCCTTTTCTCTTCTTAGCTTCCTCCGTCAGCGTCCTCTTCACTCTCTGCTCCTCTGCCATCATGTCCATAGAAGCTGCTGATGCTGGTTACATTACTGTCGCTCGCCCAGCTCCTGTTCTGGCATGACACTGGCTCTGCACCCCGGGTCTGTAAACCTCCTCTTCTTCTTCTTCTGGAGAAAATTGATTTTTTTTGGCCGTATTTTCTGATTTATGGAGCGATAAAAACTCTTTGACACTAAACCTCCATTTATGTTCACATTTCTGAAACTAATCAAAATTAGCAACATTTTTAATGCCTCATTTAATGAAACTAAATTAGAGAAAATTAAAGAAATTCCAACTTTCAGCACTGTTCATATTCATAACATAATTCATTTTGTGTGGGATGGATGACTGTAAAGCTCTTGTGGCTGAATCATATTTCCATTCTTTTACCTTTACTGTTGATAATTATGATCTAAAGGATCTCTCAGTCATCTCAGTAAATTCACAAATCTGTCTCTGTTTTCGTCTCTTCAGTTTGAGTTTAGACTTTTCTTTTTCACACCTATTACCAGACAAACACTGAAACCATTAGACAACGTGGAAATGAAACTTTGAGCTTTTTTATGATTTCTGTTTTTATTCAAATAAAAACAGAAATAAATAAAGTTAAATTAGTCATAAAATAAATAAAATACATTAAATTATCACAAACATAAATATAACTCAGTTAAGTGACTGAATTGAGAAATGACCTGAAGTAACTTAAATAAAAATAATAAAAAATAAAGAAGAAAAAAATGAACTAGATTAGATTATGCTAATGAGCGAGGTGTGACGATCGTGGTGATTCGTCAGCGGCGGCGGCGGCGGTGGTGGTGGGCGGGTCCACATCTGCCGCGGATCACAGACACCGCCTGGTAGATCTCTTTGTACTGAGCCAGCGCCTGTTTCTGAACCACGAGGTCGTCGACCTGCAGGGACGAAGACAAACAGGGTCAGAGTCCGAGCTCTAAATGTTTTAATCAATCAAATATGAACTCGTTAAGACATCGGAAATGATTCCTTCTGTAAAAGCTTCCTCCGACCCGCCAAAATAAAATACCAGGGGAACGTCACTTCTTTGTGTCATGTGATCATAAACTAGTGACATCAGTTTTCTGTCACGTTTGTCTTCACCGAGCTGATTTTCAATGTATTTATTTATGTCGTGATTCATTGAGAAAATTCTTAAACTTTAAATATTACGAACATTTCCTTAAAGGAATGAACAAAAACTCGACTACGCCGCGAACACTCGAATGTGAAAAGCAGAATTATGACGTCTCTGATGGTGTTTAAAGGTTTAAAAGCTTCGTAAAAGTCACGGTTTATGTCCATAAATCAGTATATTATGGATGTCTGAGCGCAAACATCTGTCGTCTCTCTTTGTGTTTTGAGGTTCAGGTGTTCTTTGAATTTGGAACGAGCTGCGCTGAGTGGAGAGGTTCTAAATCGAGATGCTGCTGAAGCCGAAACACTGCAACCACCGGGCGTTACGTGACATGACGAAGCAGAATAAAGAACGTATGGGGAACGCGACTTTAAGTTTACATCTGACGTGCTGTCATCAGTCAAAAGTCACTCACCTTGATTTTGTTCAGGTTCCTCATGATGTCCTCATTGTCTTGGTTCGGGTGGTTCAGGTGATGTTTCAGCTCCTTCATCTTCGTCTCGAGTTTCCTCAGACCCGACTCCACCTGAGGCCTTTTGGAGTCGCTCATCTGGCCCAGCAGAGTGTGGGCGCCGGGCTTGTTGTGGAGGATACTGGAGAAGATGCGCATGTAGATGTCCAGGGTGACGTTCATCAGCTGTACGTCCTTTCTCTGCGAGCAGAGGAGGGAAACGCCTGACAGTCAGTATTCGGGGATTATAATGCGACTTGACTGAATACGTCACAAAAAACGTTTTTACGTACCTGACATGAGGTGTTGATGCTCCTGATGACAGAATTTAATTGAGGATTACTGCTGAGCTCCGGACTCTTCAACCCCTGAAACACACAACACAGTTAAAAACTTCACAAATACTCAAACTTTTACTTAAATGTCACTTTTATTAAAACCTCATGTTCCTGTATGAGCAGGCTCCAGGTTTGTTGTGTTTGTTTCTGCCATTTTATTTTATTACAGAAAGGTGAATTTCTGTGTCCATTCACAGCAGAGTGAGTCTTTTCTATCTGTTTTCAAATTAAATTATTGTTTTAGCACAAACTACTGAAGATTTTAAAGTTCTTAAGGATTAAGATGTTTTTAATCTTGCAGTAATCTCATCGCTGCAGTCGAGAAAATAATTAAAACTTTCCACTGTGAGTAAAAAAGAAAAACTTCAGTTTCTTCAGTGGAACCCAATGATGAAAAAACATTAGTCAGTTTGTTTCACAAGAGTGATATCAGATAATCAGATAAATCTCCATCATGGTTTTAACTATCGTTCTGATTTGTTGCTCTGATGATCATCAGACTTCATAAAACCGATCACGATGCAGATAAACCAGAACAAACATTTGAAGATGTGATTAACTGGATTTGTTTGCAATAATACCTCATGAATATTTCAAAGATCCAGTACATGTAAATCTGAAAGTGAAAGCGTGAGTCGCTGCAGATGATGTGAGTCTGACATTTGTAGACTTAATCACTTCTTAATTTGGGTGCACATCCCTCAGTAGAAACTCAACTTTTAACTTCTGTGTGATCTTAAAAGACAGATTTCTTAAATAAACTCTGAATTTAGCAGCTGAACAGAAGCAGACATTAAACTGTAAGAAAAACTACAGAGGATCCGAAGCGTAGCCCTGTGGGACGCCACGGCTCAACTCACCAGGTCACCTGCCACAGATTCGTGGACGTTCATCAGGTCTTCAGAAACGTACTGTAAAAGATTCCCAGATGCAAACACAACTCCCAGCAAGACCAGTAGACACACAGACCCAGAGCACGAAGACATAATGGACCGCTTCAATACAAACTACGTCCGACTGTACCGCAAAAAAAATCCTCAGAGAGCTGAGAGAGAGTTAAGAGTGTGAAGACGAGTTCACTAGTCACTGAATCTCTGTGATGACCTGTGGGTCTATATATATAGCTGTCTGCATCCCTATTTGATTGTGTGTCTATGACTGTGTGTGTGTGTGTGTGTGTGTGTGTGTGTGTGTGTGTGTGTGTGTGCTCTGTGGTCTGTGGGCTTTCAGCAGCAGCACCAAGAAACAGCAGCATCGACAACAGTTTTCCTCTAAAACTTACTCTGCTGCTGCTAATCGACCCGCACAGGAGACTCCCTGGTCAGGTTTTTCATTTTCCTTGAACACACACCCACGCACACAGTGAGGACACTCCCTGGTCAGAGTGGTTTAAACTGGAAGAAGACCACTTCATCAGGTTTTATGTGTGTATGTATGTGTGTGTGCAGCAATGCACATCAAGCAAACCAAAGGTTAACCAGTTATGCCAGTAACATCACTCCATGTAAGCTTTGTGAAACTGTACAGACCTGTTTGCATTTTGGATGCATGCTTTTTGTGTGCATGTAAATGTTTGTGCATGTCGAGCGTCTGCAGGCGCTTCAGTTATCTGAAAGATCTTAAATCTTATCAGAAGCAACGCCCTGAGCGTGAAGTGAAGAGATACGCATTCATATATTATTTAATGAAAAATATTCAGCAGCTAATTATGTCATGCAAGATTTTCGCTGTGAAAGTTTTGGAAAAACAAAACACGACACCAAGAATTTGTGACATTTCTGTTCGACATTAAACAAGAAAAATAATGACTAATGGAAAATAATAAAGCCACCTGCATCCTGGAAAATTTAACTGAACTGACGTTCATTCAGCGTCATTCAAACTCGAACCGTGGCTTCTCGTGGTTGCATGAAGTAGTCAGAGCTTTTACTGATGTAATCCCAAAATGAATCTACCCCGGCCGGCGTAAAGGTCCTGCATGTTTAATACGGCGTCAAGCACCACAAAGACTCATCGTTACAGGTTTGTATTAACGTGTGTGTGTGTGTGTGTTCACCATTTTAATGTTGTAGCACGTCTCGTAACTCGTTTTAGGCGCCTCGAGCTGAAGCGACGTCCGACGACTAAATCCACTTCATCAGAAATAATAAAAAAGTGTGTCACAGTGACCTCACAGTCATCTCTATACAACAAACAGAGTTAGAGGGGAAAGACACAGACCACCCTGATGACGCTGTAAAAAGGTCAACCAGGTGTGCGTGCGTGTGTGTGGACCATGTTAGTGCAGCGTAGTGAAGCCCCCACTCACTGTTTGTTTCATAATGAGTACATTTCCTTCTTTTGATAGGCTAAGCTAGCAGTTTCCCTTTGTTTCCAGTCTTTGTGCTAAGCTAGGCTAAGCTAACGATGAAAGTGATGTCACCTGATTCTGATTTCTGACTGAACAACAAAGACGCCATCAAACAGCTGTTACGTTGACTTTACCAGCCCAACCAGCCACTGGTAGCACTAACTGACTTCTGTGTCACAAAGTCAACATGCATTGTGGGAGATGTAGTTCATGGTCAACGCACGCTTTGAAGCATCATCAGTCATCAGGTTACACTTTTCAAGCTCTCACCTCATAAAGTGACGTGAAGGGTGGACTCGCTCGTGTCGCATCAGATTTACATCGAAGTTCTTTAAGACAACATGAAGATAAAATAAATGAATAAATAAATCAGTCAATAAATAATAAACATTTAAAAATGAAGAAATTACCAATAAAAGTTACAAACAGTGCTCTGTTCTCTAACAGCTTAAAACTATTAGATGTGAGCAAATCTACCAGCAGCTCTTCTTTCTTTCACATGTGGAGTCAGGTGTGTGTGCGTGTGTGTGTGTGTGTGTGCGTGTGTGTGTGTGTGTGCGTGTGTGTGTATGTGTGTGCGTGCGTGTGTGTGTGTGTGCATATGTGTGTGTGTGTGTGCGTGTGTGTGTGTGTGCATATGGAAAATAAATGCTCTTACAGAATTTTTTTCATGATGTATGCAGCGTAGATTAACCGTAAATCGAAGCTGCATAATCAGAATTTTAGACTTGTGATAACGGTGTGTGTGTGTGTGTGTGTGTGTGTGTGTGTGTGTGTGGTTTGAGGTTTGAGGTTTAAGTATATGATGCATTAATTATGAATCAAATAATCAAAAGCGACCTCAGAATTTCGGTTCCGCTGTTCCACCTCATTTGACCTTTAAAGCAGCATGAAGATGTCCGGGGGCCAAGAAACATTTAAAATGAAGAAACCAACAAAAGTTACAAACAAATGTTCTGTTCACTGTTTAAATCTGAACCAGTCAGAGGTGAACAAACATGACTTATGATGAGTGATGCAAAGTCTGTGAACATTTCAACACGTCTCACTCTGTCTCTGCTCTGTGACAAACACAGAATCTGACAGTCCAGCAGGCCACATGACATCTATACACGGGCCATGATTGGCCCCCGGGCCGTACTTTGGACATCCCCGCTCTAAGTTAATGAAGTGAGGCGTTGGAAACAGCGCTTTGGTCTTTCGGCCTTCACTTGACGCTTTACTTCCAGTGCAGAGACATCATGCGACTCGTGTACGTGACATTTTAGCTCCCAGAGAGTTTCCTCTTTCTCAAAGTCTTCAAGTGTTTAAACCTGAACCTCCAGAGGGCGGAGGTCACATGTCAGTGAGCAGTGTTTATGATTGGCCCGCACAGGTCGCTGACCTTCAGGATCAGGACCATGATGCTCTTGTTGCTGAACCTGCAGCAGGTTTAACGTGGTGGAGTCTGGTGGAACCATGACATCCACAGCCTGCTCAGCGTGGAGGTTACACGTGGAAATGTGACTGCTGCTGCTGGAGGTTAAAGTCTGTCATCGCGCCGTCAGAGCAGGAAGACGCCTCATCGCTGCAGGTGGAAATGCCACCACAAGGCGCGCAATGAAAGCTGAATCATCACTGCGGGCAGAAACACCATTACTATGAGTAGAAAAATCATTTTAGAGATTCCCTGAGCAGCTCGATTCGATCCACATCCGACTCAGTGGGAGGATTTTAACACTGACGTTTAGTTCACCGCTGTTACTGAGTGACCACGGCAACGACAGAAACAATACCAAGAATACAATGACAGCAGCTGTACCGAGAAACCAGAACCAGAACCAACCTTCACATCAGGCCTGTGCAGTGAAACACTGTCAGGTTAAAGACTCCTTTGTTTGCAGTCATGGCAGTTATAATATGCAGTATTATTATTATTATTACAATATGTATTATGGTAAAACTGTAAAAATAAAATGTGTCTTTTTACAGTGAAGCAAAATAAATCATATTGCACATCTGCAGATGTGACACTAAATGTGACTTCCTGAATGATTTTGTTAAAAAAAAGAAGAGAGAGAATTGTGCTGGTAGATTTGTTCACTGACTGGTTTAGATTTAAACACACACACACACACACACAGGCTAGTGGCTTTCTAGGTAAGTGTTAATTAACTGGAATTATCTGGTTCTTTACATTTTAACGTAAGTCTCCTCTGTGTGTGTGTGTGTGTGTGTGTGTGTGTGTGTTTCCTAGAAGTCTTAACCAGGTTTTTCCTGTGTGCCAACCGTCAATAAAAACAGCACAAACACACACAAACACACACACACACACCACATCCTCTCTTTGAATTTCCCTCCAGCAAACGCTGCACACTGATTGGAGAATCTCATCGGCCTCACTGACCCGTGACCTCTGACCTCTCGCAGAGACGAGCACGGTGACCCGCGGCGCCTCTCGTCTCTCGTCTTTGGTGGGTCAGAGTGAATTTTATCAACTCATGCGGCCCGGCGGTCGGATGTCGAGTGGACTGGACGAGTGAAACCGCCTGTGAAGAACGAACGGCCCCACGCTGTAAAGCAACATGTGTTTACTGTGTCATAGGCTCATTCTAATGTATGTTTGCATGCTCTTACTGGATGCTTGAATTTCCTTAAGGATCAATAAAGT
>CM041731.1:17958727-17988727 GCA_023373845.1 Nibea coibor
TCGTCATCATCATCATCGTCGTCGTCATCGTCATCATCATCGGCGTCGTCGTCGTCATCATCGCCGTCGTCATCATCGCCGTCATCGTCATCATCATCGCCATCGTCATCGTTGTCATCATCATCGCCATCATCGTCGTCGTCGTCATCGTCATCATCATCGTCATCATCGTCGTCGTCATCATCGTCATTGTCGTCGTCGTCATCGTCATCATCATCATCGTCATCGTCATCATCATCGGCGTCGTCGTCGTCATCATCGCCGTCGTCATCGTCATCATCGTCATCGTCATCATCATCGCCATCATCATCAGCGTCGTCGTCATCATCGTCATTGTCGTCGTCGTCATTGTCGTCATTGTCGTCGTTATCGTCATCATCGTCGTCGTCATCATCATCGTCGTCATCGTCATCATCATCATCGTTATCATTGTCGTCGTCGTCATCGTCGTCATTGTCGTCGTCGTCATCATTGTCGTCATCATCTTCGTCATCATCGTCGTCATCGTCATCATTGTCGTTGTCGTCATCGTCGTCGTCGTCATCATCGTCGTGATCATCGTCATCATCATCGTCGTCGTCATCATTGTCATCGTCGGTGTCATCATCATCATCGTCGTCGTCATCATCGTCATCGTTGTCATCATCGTCGTCGTCGTCATCATCATCGCCGTCATCGTCATCATTGTCGTCGTCATCGTCAGCATCGTCGTCATCATCGTCAGCATCGTCGTCATCATCATCGTCATCATCATCATCGTCGTCGTCATCGTCATCATCATCGGCGTCGTCGTCGTCATCATCGCCGTCGTCATCATCGCCGTCATCGTCATCATCATCGCCATCGTCATCGTTGTCATCATCATCGCCATCATCGTCGTCGTCGTCATCATCGTCATCGTTGTCATCATCGTCATCGTCGTCATCATCATCGCCGTCATCGTCATCATTGTCGTCGTCATCGTCAGCATCGTCGTCATCATCGTCAGCATCGTCGTCATCATCATCGTCATCATCATCATCGTCGTCGTCATCGTCATCATCATCGGCGTCGTCGTCGTCATCATCGCCGTCGTCATCATCGCCGTCATCGTCATCATCATCGCCATCGTCATCGTTGTCATCATCATCGCCATCATCGTCGTCGTCGTCATCGTCATCATCATCGTCATCATCGTCGTCGTCATCATCGTCATTGTCGTCGTCGTCATCGTCGTCGTCATCATCGTCGTTATCGTCATCATCGTCGTCATCATCATCGTCGTCGTCATCATCATCGTCGTCATCGTCATCATCATCATCGTTATCATTGTCGTCGTCGTCATCATCATCGTCACCGTCGTCATCATTGTCGTCGTCATCATCGTCGTCATTGACGTCGTCGTCATCATCGTCATCATCGTCGTCGTCATCGTCATCGTCATCATTGTCGTCATCATCGTCGTCGTCGTCATCGTCGTCGTCATCGGTGTCATCGCCGTCATTGTCGTCGTCGTCATCATCGTCGTCACCGTCGTCATCGTCATCATCGTCGTCGTCGTCATCATCTTCGTCATCATCATCATCGTCATCATCATCATCGTCGTCGTCATCGTCATCATCATCGGCGTCGTCGTCGTCATCATCGCCGTCGTCATCATCGCCGTCATCGTCATCATCATCGTCATCGTCATCGTTGTCATCATCATCGCCATCATCGTCGTCGTCGTCATCGTCATCATCATTGTCATCATCGTCGTCGTCATCATCGTCATTGTCGTCGTCGTCATCGTCGTTATCGTCATCATCGTCGTCATCATCATCGTCGTCGTCATCATCATCGTCGTCATCGTCATCATCATCATCGTTATCATTGTCGTCGTCGTCATCATCATCGTCACCGTCGTCATCATTGTCGTCGTCATCATCGTCGTCATTGACGTCGTCGTCATCATCGTCGTCATCATTGTCATCGTCATCATTGTCGTCATCATCGTCGTCGTCGTCATCGTCGTCGTCATCGGTGTCATCGCCGTCATTGTCGTCGTCGTCATCATCGTCGTCACCGTCGTCATCGTCGTCGTCATCGTCATCATCATCGTCATCGTTGTCATCATCGTCGTCGTCATCGTCATCATCATCGGCGTCGTCGTCGTCATCATCGCCGCCGTCATCATCGCCGTCATCGTCATCATCATCGTCATCGTTGTCATCATCATCGCCATCATCATCGTCGTCGTCATTGTCATTGTCGTCGTCGTCATCGTCGTCATTGTCGTCATCATCGTCGTTATCGTCATCATCGTCGTCATCATCATCGTCGTCGTCATCATCATCGTCGTCATCGTCATCATCATCATCGTTATCATTGTCGTCGTCGTCATCATCATCGTCACCGTCGTCATCATTGTCGTCGTCATCATCGTCGTCATTGACGTCGTCGTCATTGACGTCGTCGTCATCATCGTCACCGTCGTCATCATTGTCGTCGTCATCATCGTCGTCATTGACGTCGTCGTCATCATCGTCATCATCGTCGTCATCATCGTCATCGTCATCATCGTCGTCATCATCATCGTCGTCGTCATCATCATCGTCGTCATCGTCATCATCATCATCGTTATCATTGTCGTCGTCGTCATCATCATCGTCACCGTCGTCATCATTGTCGTCGTCATCATCGTCGTCATTGACGTCGTCGTCATCATCGTCATCATCGTCGTCATCATCGTCATCGTCATCATTGTCGTCATCATCGTCGTTGTCGTCATCGTCGTCGTCATCGGTGTCATCGCCGTCATTGTCGTCGTCGTCATCATCGTCGTCACCGTCGTCATCGTCATCATCGTCGTCGTCGTCATCATCTTCGTCATCATCATCATCGTCATCATCATCATCGTCGTCGTCATCGTCATCATCATCGGCGTCGTCGTCGTCATCATCGCCGTCGTCATCATCGCCGTCATCGTCATCATCATCGTCATCGTCATCGTTGTCATCATCATCGCCATCATCGTCGTCGTCGTCATCGTCATCATCATCGTCATCATCGTCGTCGTCATCATCGTCATTGTCGTCGTCGTCATCGTCGTCGTCATCATCGTCGTTATCGTCATCATCGTCGTCATCATCATCGTCGTCGTCATCATCATCGTCGTCATCGTCATCATCATCATCGTTATCATTGTCGTTGTCGTCATCATCATCGTCACCGTCGTCATCATTGTCGTCGTCATCATCGTCGTCATTGACGTCGTCGTCATCATCGTCATCATCGTCGTCATCATTGTCATCGTCATCATTGTCGTCATCATCGTCGTCGTCGTCATCGTCGTCGTCATCGGTGTCATCGCCGTCATTGTCGTCGTCGTCATCATCGTCGTCACCGTCGTCATCGTCATCATTGTCGTCGTCGTCATCGTCGTCGTCATCGTCATCATCATCGTCATCGTTGTCATCATCGTCGTCGTCATCGTCATCATCATCGGCGTCGTCGTCGTCATCATCGCCGCCGTCATCATCGCCGTCATCGTCATCATCATCGTCATCGTTGTCATCATCATCGCCATCATCATCGTCGTCGTCATCGTCATTGTCGTCGTCGTCATCGTCGTCATTGTCGTCGTCATCATCGTCGTTATCGTCATCATCGTCGTCATCATCATCGTCGTCGTCATCATCATCGTCGTCATCGTCATCATCATCATCGTTATCATTGTCGTCGTCGTCATCATCATCGTCACCGTCGTCATCATTGTCGTCGTCATCATCGTCGTCATTGACGTCGTCGTCATTGACGTCGTCGTCATCATCGTCACCGTCGTCATCATTGTCGTCGTCATCATCGTCGTCATTGACGTCGTCGTCATCATCGTCATCATCGTCGTCATCATCGTCATCGTCATCATTGTCGTCATCATCGTCGTCGTCGTCATCGGTGTCATCGCCGTCATTGTCGTCGTCGTCATCATCGTCGTCACCGTCGTCATCGTCATCATTGTCGTCATCATCGTCGTCGTCGTCATCGTCGTCGTCATCGTCATCATCATCGGCGTCGTCGTCGTCATCATCGCCGTCATCGTCATCATCATCGTCATCGTTGTCATCATCATCGCCATCATCGTCGTCGTCGTCATCATCGTCATCGTCATCATCATCGTCATCATCATCATCGTCGTCGTCATCATCGTCATTGTCGTCGTCGTCATCGTCGTCATTGTCGTCGTCATCATCGTCGTTATCGTCATCATCGTCGTCATCATCATCGTCGTCGTCATCATCATCGTCGTCATCATCATCATCGTTATCATTGTCGTCGTCGTCATCATCATCGTCACCGTCGTCATCATTGTCGTCGTCATCATCGTCGTCATTGACGTCGTCGTCATCATCGTCATCATCGTCGTCATCATCGTCATCGTCATCATTGTCGTCATCATCGTCGTCGTCGTCATCATCGTCGTCACCGTCGTCATCGTCATCATCGTCGTCGTCGTCATCATCTTCGTCATCATCGTCGTCATCGTCATCATTGTCGTCGTCGTCATCGTCGTCGTCATCATCGTCGTCATCGTCGTCGTCATCATCATCGTCATCATCGTCATCATCGTCGTCGTCGTCATCGCCGTCGATGCTTCATCTTCATCATGATCTCCATTTTCTTCAGTTTTTTTATCATAATATTTGATTACAATAATTTCAATAGTACATCTGTTAATTTATAAGAAACCTGGAAAGAAAGTACACAAAACTACAGCACATGCAAAGTACACAAAATCACTCCACAGTTTGATTAAAAAAATCTACTTTATTTTATTTGATTGAAAAATTTACATAAATATAGCTACAATAATTCCTTCATATTGTTGTAAATTAAATATATTAAAGTTAACACTGGAATCTTCAGTGAATTCTCAAATGTAATAAATATCTCCTGAAAAATAACTTAATTTGCAAATAAAGTTGAAAACATACGAATCAATATTTCAAGATTTTCACAAGCTCTGAGCCGACAGCTGCTGAAGATCGTGACGGGCATCAGAAAAATACTTTTTGTCTTCAAGGTGACGAAGGCGACTTTTAGAGATTTTAAAATGAATTTTGGTCCAAACAAATCCGAAGTTAACAAGCAGAGCTCAGCCGATTCTTCGAGACGAAAAGAAATGAGGAGAAAATAAGAAAACAATAAAGACTGCAACTCGAATAAACAAGTCCTGATGATGACGATGGTGCTGGAGGTGCTGATGACAATACTGATGATGATGATGATGATGATGATGAAGGTGCTCTATAGGATGTGGTGCTGTGCCAGCTCATCGATCCACCTGAGGACGAAGGTGAACTCTCGGGCGGCCTTCAGCGCTCCTTCATCTCTCCTCCTCTGCAGAGAGTGAATTATTAATATATTTACAGGTGTACTCTAATTACTGCATGATTCCTCATTCGTATTACATCTGCTATTTAATTAGCATGTAGCATGTATATTTAAAGTACTACACTGTAAATATTAAATATATACTATTAAATATTTACCTTTTTAATTTTTCTCTCCAGTTTCTTGATGATTTTGAACCATTTTGAAGGTTTTGACGAAGAAACCTGAAAAGAAAGTACACAACTACATCACACACAAAGTACACAAAACTACATCAGTGTTGCAGTGTGTACTCACACAGTGTTGCAGTGTGTGTTGCAGTGTGTACTCACACAGTGTTGCAGTGTGTGTTGCAGTCGGTACAGCAGGTCGTTGTAGTGGAGGGGGAGGAGCTTCTGGATGACGTCTCGACTGAACACACTCCTCTTGTAGACATCAATCACTTCCTGCATCTCCAGCCAGCCAATCGTACGCTGCAGAGAAGAAGCTCATGTTAACACAGGTACAGTCGTCAGGTACACCGACAGGAAGTGAACGCAGAACTGCCAAAAACACCACGGAGACTACGCCCAGGTTTTAGACAGTCTGCGGGGACGTCACGGAGACTACGTCCAGGTTTTAGACAGTCTGCGGGGACGTCACGGAGACTACGTCCAGGTTTTAGACAGTCTGCGGGGACGTCTCAGAGACTACGTCCAGGTTTTAGACAGTCTGCGGGGACGTCACGGAGACTATGTCCAGGTTTTAGACAGTCTGCGGGGACGTCACGGAGACTACGTCCAGGTTTTAGACAGTCTGTGGAGACGTCTCAGAGACTACGTCCAGGTTTTAGACAGTCTGCGGGGACGTCTCAGAGACTACGTCCAGGTTTTAGACAGTCTGCGGGGACGTCTCAGAGACTACGTCCAGGTTTTAGACAGTCTGCGGGGACGTCTCAGAGACTACGTCCAGGTTTTAGACAGTCTGCGGGGACGTCTCAGAGACTACGTCCAGGTTTTAGACAGTCTGTGGAGACGTCTCAGAGACTACGTCCAGGTTTTAGACAGTCTGCGGGGACGTCTCAGAGACTACGTCCACTGTCTGTTTGTTGAAGCCATAAATAAAGCTGAGAAAAACCTGCAAGACTAAAATAAACACGCGTCCTCATCAGAGTGCCCGGGCGTGTCAGCTCCACGTGTTTGGAAATACCTGAGAGCCGTCTGACACGAATTTAGGAAGAAATTCCAGAAGGAGTGACGTGACGATGTTTATGTCAAGCTTCAGGGTCGGGTTTAACGTTTGACACTGACGAACGTCCACGTCTGCAGCAGCAGAGACCGATCAACACAAAGACTGGAAAGTCCTGAAGACAGGCTGACAGACAGGTCAGCAGACAGACAGGTCAGCAGACAGACAGGTTTACTGACCTCAGGACATTTAGTGCAAAACTTAGGCAGCAGTCTCCGGAAGTAGTTTCCTTCTCTCTGCAGATAAAAACAAAAAGTCATTAGAGTCCTAATTAAAACTTTCAAAGTAAAAGCCACGAACATTAAAATGAGAATATTTATCTATTAAACATGAAACTAATACAAAACAGACATATTTAATAATTAACAGAGAGCGAGCGCCGGCGTGATGAGGTCGTTAATCAGAGAAATAAAAGGTGATTTCCTGGCCACATTGACAAGGAAAAATTAAATTAAGAAATTAAATTTTGTAATTAAACAATATTTTATTATGAAAATACTCCTAAGAAGTCAAAGTACTACAAACAAAATGTGTTATAATACAGTAAAATACTAGAATTTAGTATAAAACTGTCAGTAATACTTTAATAAATCTACTCGCGGCGTGTGAACGATGTTTTTTGATGTTTTTCTTCCGTCAGCTGTAAAAAATCGTTCTCACGTTTTCAGTCTTTGATCGTTTCGAGATCTTTGATCTCAGCTTTCACTTCCTGTCTGAATCTGAACGTCAGACGAACGCGACTCCAGCGTCAAACTGGGTCGAGTTTTAAATCAGAACAAGAGACTTTTATTTTGGAAAAACCGATCACAGCTGACCATTATTCTGAAGTCCTCCATGATGTGTTCACATTATTCTGACCAGTTATTGATAACTTATTGAGCACTGATTGATTTAGTAAAAGCACTAATCGGTAATCATTAAAGGTTATTGATTAGCTCGTCAGTCAGCTGCTGATTCATCAGGTTTTTCATTTTTTGATTGATCGGAATGAAACTTAATTATTGATCCTTTACTCTGTGCCCTAAACACTGATCAAACCGTCAAAATCAATAATTATGATTGATTGATCATTGACTGTTTGACTGCAGAAATAATTGAAATTTATTTTACTGTTGATCTTTAATTGATAATTAACCTGACATATTAATCATTCACTGTTTGACATTTTAAACTCACTGATTGATTAACTGACTGATCATCACTTATTGATTATTCGCCTGATCAACAGAAAATACTGAACCAAAGTCACATGTTAAAGTTTAAAGTTGTAAAGTGACAAAGTTATTGATCATTAATAAGGTTAATCAACAGAAGTTACCACACAAATCAATAAGAGTTATTGATTGATAGTCAGGTGACGTATTGATCAGAAATCAGTATTTCATTGATTTTAAACTGTTTTAAATTTTAAAGTGTTTGTTGATAAACTAATCAATACGAGTGATTGACAGGTGTGTGTCCTGATCAGCTGACCTGATAATAGATACTTATTGATTATTGATCATCAGTGGTTGATCTTCTTACCGGCAGTCTGTCGATCAGCTGTCTGGTCCGGTTCCACAGGTCTCGGATCAGCTCGGCGGGGATCTCCTGTCGGCAGGTGATGCCGCGCTTGTCGGTTGCCGCGGCAACCGTCCCGGCGCGGTGCTGGAGGAGGCCGAGGAGGAGAGCGAGAGCGGCAGACGTCCTGACGAGGAGGTGAAACATGTTGAAGTGCAGCAGGCTCACTCCCCTCTGCTGCATTTATACCTCCTCCTCCTCCTCAGCACTCCTCCTCCTTCTCTCTGTCCTCCTCTCCTGTTTCAGAAATTTCCTAATATCACTGACTCACTGAAATTTCCAAGAGCGCTGATGTCACGTCCCCTTTCTTCGTCTCCTCTCTTCTCTTCCCATGTCCTCTGTCCTTCCTCTCCTTTCCTCTTCATCTCTCTCTCCTCTTCTCCTCCTCGTCCTCATTCCATTTTCTTTTCTTAGTTTCCTCCTCCTCCACTTGCTCTCTTTCCTCCCTTTCTTCCTCCCTATCCTGTCATTCCTCCTTCCTCCTCTTCCTTCTCTCCTCCTGGTCACCTTTGCATCCTTTCCTAGTTTCTCCTCTTCTCCTCCCTTTCTGATGTTTTCTCTCATCTTCCTCTTTAGATTCCTTTTTCCTCCTTTCCTCCTCATCTTTCTCTCCTTTCCTATCTCCTGGCCTCGTCTCCTAAGATTTGATCTCTCTCCTCTTTTGTTTATTTTCTTTGACTCCTCTGCTCCTTTCTTCCTCTCTATTCTCTCCTTGTCTGTTTTCCTCACCTCCTTCCTCCTACTTTTCCTTCTCTCCTTGTTTCTTTTCCTCTTTTCTTGCTTCCTTCCTTCTCCTCTCTCTAGGAAAAAAGGAAAGGAATGATCCTGTCTCCTCCTCTCTCCTCGTCCCGGCGGTGAGGTGATCTCACTTCCTGTCGGTTTTGTGTGTTAGATGCTCAGTCAGATAAAACTAGGTTGTGGCTTTGATCGGCGCGGGTCGAGGAAACAGTGACTTGGCAGTTTTTCATTTTTCCACCTCGCTTTCAGAAAGCGCCGAGTCGCCATCCAACCCAGATTACAGACGTGTCTGCCGCTGTCAGCGGGTTGGCACCACCGAAGAAGAAGAAGAAGACCTGCAGCTGCAGATGCACACACACATGTTGGCAGCACTTCCTGGAAGTCAGAGCGGTAACCAGGTCAAGCAGCCACAACAAGACGCTGCCTGTCTGTCTGCCTGTCTGTCTGTCTGTACGTGACGCTTCAGAAGTGCACACTCGATGATTTGTGTGCACTGCATGAAGACTGTCTAAAACCTGGACGTAGTCTCTGAGACGTCCCCGCAGACTGTCTAAAACCTGGACGTAGTCTCTGTGACGTCCCCACAGACTGTCTAAAACCTGGACGTAGTCTCCGTGACGTCCCCGCAGACTGTCTAAAACCTGGACGTAGTCTCCATGACGTCCCCACAGACTGTCTAAAACCTGGACGTAGTCTCTGAGACGTCCCGCAGACTGTCTAAAACCTGGACGTAGTCTCCGTGACGTCCCCACAGACTGTCTAAAACCTGGACGTAGTCTCCGTGACGTCCCCACAGACTGTCTAAAACCTGGACGTAGTCTCCGTGACGTCCCCGCAGACTGTCTAAAACCTGGACGTAGTCTCTGAGACGTCCCCACAGACTGTCTAAAACCTGGACGTAGTCTCCGTGACGTCCCGCAGACTGTCTAAAACCTGGACGTAGTCTCTGTGACGTCCCACAGACTGTCTAAAACCTGGACGTAGTCTCTGAGACGTCCCCGCAGACTGTCTAAAACCTGGACGTAGTCTCTGTGACGTCCCCGCAGACTGTCTAAAACCTGGACGTAGTCTCCGTGACGTCCCCGCAGACTGTCTAAAACCTGGACGTAGTCTCCGTGACGTCCCCGCAGACTGTCTAAAACCTGGACGTAGTCTCTGTGACGTCCCCACAGACTGTCTAAAACCTGGACGTAGTCTCTGAGACGTCCCGCAGACTGTCTAAAACCTGGACGTAGTCTCCGTGACGTCCCCACAGACTGTCTAAAACCTGGACGTAGTCTCCGTGACGTCCCGCAGACTGTCTAAAACCTGGACGTAGTCTCCGTGACGTCCCGCAGACTGTCTAAAACCTGGACGTAGTCTCTGAGACGTCCCCGCAGACTGTCTAAAACCTGGACGTAGTCTCCGTGACGTCCCGCAGACTGTCTAAAACCTGGACGTAGTCTCTGAGACGTCCCCGCAGACTGTCTAAAACCTGGACGTAGTCTCTGTGACGTCCCCGCAGACTGTCTAAAACCTGGACGTAGTCTCCGTGACGTCCCCGCAGACTGTCTAAAACCTGGACGTAGTCTCTATGACTGTACAGTAACGTACAGTATCATGTTAATTAAATATCTCTGGGACGTTTAAAAACTTTTTTTTTCAGTTTTCTGACATTTCGTCGTTGAAATTATCCACGATGAATTAAAAAAATCACTGACAGATTCATTGATTATAAAAATCATTCTGCTTTGATCAGTTCGGTTGGATTCAGTCGCTGGATGTCTGATCGGTGGCGGTGACGTCATCAGGTGTGTGGTCAGACTGAAGTAGGTTGCGGTTTTGTCGATTGTCGCCGGGAAACAGTGACAGCGCAGCTTTGTTTTCCACGCAGCACTTTTCAGAGACTTTGACCCATATTACAAAACGAGTTCATTTCTTCTGGTCAAACCGCTTCTTTCCCAGGCGGCATCCGCCACCACACGAGTTCAGAGTTTAAACACGCCGCAGCAGGAAGCTCCTGAGTCTGGAGTTTTCTTCTTCTGCTCTGGGGTTTTCTCCAGGTGCTCCAGCTTTCTCCACTTTAACCACGAGGCGACCTGTAATACACAGGCAGTAAAAACAGGTCACTGAACAGGAGCTGACAGCAACTGAAGGGAAAAGTTCCAAGGTTCAGTTTGTGTCGTGTGGACGTGAATACCTGCAAAGGTCTGCAGTAAGTACCAATACTGCACTCACCTTACAAACCACACATTTTAAAGATGGTTCAAAGATTCAAAAATATAAACTATATAACAGAAAACTTTACCCATCACTGTCCTACAGCGTGTCACCCGACACAAAGAACTATGAAGAATTCGTCCATCAGAGCACAGACAGTTAAAGTTGGCGTCTCGTGTCTCCGTGCCCCATTTAACCATCTTTGTTCAGTTTTCTGTATCTCTGTCTCATACTACCCACCCATATACCTATTATATAACATACACATGCACTCAAGTTGCATTCCTACCTGACATGACCCGACGACACGTCGCACCTGTTTTTCTTTTGTATGTGACCCATAACTTATTTTCCATGAAACGTCTGCGAGACGCAGTCAGCTGTTTCTAAAGACGATCGAAGCAACGCTGATCAGCCAATCATCATCCAGGTCAGCAGCAGCTAATGTTACTGACTAGTCCAGCAGCAGTCAGCCCAGCTCAGCGTCTGTCTTTCAGCCTTTTATTTCACCAAGCTCTCACCAACCACTAAAAGTCAGTCCCAGCTCCGGTTCTGACATGACACCGTCAGAATTCCCAGCATTCCCCCGTGCCCTCTTCTTCCCGGTGGTCCAAAACATCTGTGATAGAAACACTGACACCTTTTCACGGACATGAAAACAGGATTGTCTTTGTCTGGAAAACCTAAGATGTTGTCAAGTTCTGGAAATCATGATGATGGAACATGAACATGAACCTTCTTCCACCTCGCTGATCATAATCACGGTCTAACGATGTGATGTGAACGCAGCATCACGCTGCTGAGCGATGAGGTTGTTTTTGAGTCTTTCGTTGGATTTTGAAAGTTTCGTTCACTTTAACCTGCTGAAACAAAGTGTGGAGCTCACGTTGACATACAGCACATTCCTGCTGCAGCAGCTGACAGCGAATCGATCAAAGAGGAAGAGTTGAAGAGACGTCTCATGACGGGGCAGAAACAGGTTTTACGTTTACGTCTTGTTTACATTCCAAGCAGATTATTACGAACCTCTGAAAGCTGCTAGCCACAGTTAGCGGTTCACTGCTGATCAATGCTTCCATCATGAAGGACCTGAAAACATGACGAGGTCTGACTTCACATGAGTTTGTCATTCAGGTCACTGATGGGACTTTACTGACCTCCATGTTTGTGTTGAAATGTTGCAGAGAGTCAAATTATCTTTCCAACAAACCTCACCAGGTGAAAAGTTCAGGTGCTTGTCATGTGATCTGTTTCAGCTCCTCGCTGCAGCCCGCTCAACACAAAGATGACGGCTAAATATAGATTCCTATCACACACACACACACACACAGTGGGAAGTTTGCTGTTGTTTTTTTACTTCCTGGTGTCACCTGTTTGGGGAAATCCCCTGTGATGACATCACATCAGGTAGAGCCCTGCTGACCACGCCCCCTTTCCCCATGAGAGGTATATGATTGCAAGCCGACAGGTATGAGTGTGTGTGTGTGTGTGTGTGTGTGTGTGTGTGTGTGAGAGAGCTCTTGTTCTTCTATCTTTGTGAGGAAAACTTTGTTTAGTTTTAATGTCGAGTTTAAGTTTAAGTTTAAGTTTAGATTTTACGGTTTGGCTTGGTGTTGTCAGATTTATGAAGTAGACCTGCTTATCTTTCAGTCTGCATACACACCTCTGAGATTTCTGCAGCGCGCACACACACACAGGTCACTGCTCGTCATCGCTTAAAATCAGAGAAGATTTGCACAGCATTCATTTTCCATTTAGGCTTTCTGACTCAAATCTCATCAGATCACGACATTTACCCTCGTTAATGGACGTGCTGCTGAGTTTAAGCCACCAAATGGTGATTGTAGTGACTCTACAGAGGTTGCTAAGCCCGGTTACATTCCAGCTCCTGTTCTAGCACGACACCGGCTGTGTGTATGATCTCAGATCTTCTTCAAACTTTGGATTTGTTTGATTGTGAGTCGTAAAACGTGACGGACAGAACAATCTGAAATCTGCAGATTTAAGTCGACGTCGTCTTCTCTCCTATAACAGCGATCTATATTTTTAATTTACGAGTGGAAACATGCAGGAACGCGACCGCAGACTGATGACTGATAAGAAAACACATCTCAGTTTTACTTGCAACCTTTTGTGACTCAAGTTTCGAGTACACGATCTCTCTCTCTTGTTTAGGCTGTTACCTAACAAACACACAAACACACACATGCACACTCATATTGTATATATCTCTATATATAAATATACACACACACGGCGAGCTGAAACCAAGCCTACACTACTGAAAGTAGGTAAGTAGGCCTCGTCTCCTTGCGGTATCTGCAGATCTCTGCACCAGTTTGACGATATAGGTCAGTGTGTGCCAGGTTTAACCCGATCTCATAAAATCAATCTGAGCGATAAATATCAGATTTCTAGTTTTAATATTATATAACGTGTCACACTGATCAGGTGAATGAATGTTTGTACCACAGAAGAAGGTTTACAGGGCAAAGCCAGTGTCGTGCCAGAACCGGAGCTGGGTGCGCTCAAACATTAAAAAAATAAATAAAAAATTATTGTCATTGTAAATAAAATAAATAAATAAAACTGTATTCATAAATCTCCTCATAAACGAGACAGAGAATTAATAAACAATAAATATATTTTTTCTTTATTTTGTTGTTTTATTGTATTTTATGTTTATATTGATTCAGATGATCAGATTTTATTTTGCCTCATTGGCTCCTGAACAGTTTTAATCCTGATTCATTGTCCAACACAAAGTTCTGAATAAAATATAAAATAAAATGTATCATTATACAATTATATAACATGAGGTGGGCAAGAAGAATACGTCTAAATCAAAGATGGTGGTAATGTCATCTGTTAGATCTCTGCTGCTTTTGGACTTTTAACATGAGGACCAACAGTCTGAGGTTAAACACACACACACACACACACACACCATCGAGCCGCCCTTTAAGAACCGCCCACAAAATCCTGTTTGAATCTCTAACTTTACGTTTCAGTTCCTGTTTTATTTTGTTTCCCGCCAGTTCGTCTCCGTTCGGCATGTGTTGGTTTCTTGAACGTCGCGTGACCGCTTGGACTCGTTTGTTTGTTCTGCACGGGTCGTATTCGGGTTTGGTCGCGTTCCTGGTTAACCTGCTAGAAATCGTGACGCCAAACATGGAAAACTTGAACAATGTGAGACTTTTTTAAGGAGCTGACATTTCCTCTGCGCCTCTCGAACACAAAGGCAATAATTACAAAAGTTCAGAGATCCGTTTTTTGCACAACAACGCTTTGTTTGACTCTTTTTATGGACTATATTTAGACCAGAAAATATGAATCTGCTTCGTCATTCTTATCTGGGTGTTTTGTTGTTTGACGTCTTTATTGAGAAACAAAAACCGCCGAGTCGACGTTCGTATTCAAAGCAAACTTTATTTATTTTAGTTAAATTTGTATCTGTAACATTCAACATTTAAATACTGTCACAACTTCTTTATAATAACCAGCCATAGCATGGCAACAGGATCGATACCAGAGTCCTCTGGTATCAGAAACATTCTGATCAATAAATAGATCAATAACTAATCAGCCATACTGGAGTCAGCATAAATATTTTGCATAAAAAATGTTAAATATGTTCTCAAATTAAATACATGAATAAATAGAGTATAAAAGTTGTCGGTATAAAAGTTGATAAATATGATAAATAAGCGTCAGCAGAGGCGGCCGAGGCGTCACTGCTCGGCGTCGGTGGAGTTTCTCGGCTGGACGCAGAAGTCCTGCAGGTACGTGAACAGGATGTCGATCTCTCCCACCGCTTTGTTCATGCCTCGCTCGCCGCCCATCTGCAACATGGGAGCCACGTTAGAAACAGCAGAGACACGAGAGGAGCGACGTCGAACACCAGAGCAACAAATGTGGATTCATCCGCCGCGGAAAGTAGTCCCCGACAAACAGGTAGAAACTACAGTGAACCTTGAATTAAAGTCACTGCATGATACTTAAAAACATCTTAAATATTCTGCAGCAAACAATCGTAACATAATCTTTCTTGTAACAAAGAAAATATGCAAATGAGAAGCTATGTGTGCTTAAAAATTACACATCGATGAATTGACTAATAATTAATTATCAACAATTAATTTAATGAGACGGCAAGAATCTGCTTTAAAACTGACAAAATCAGACAGACGTGCTTTTATTTATTCATTTAAGTTGATTATATTAAGAATATCTGTCACTGTGAAGTTTAATAATGTCTCATTATTTTATATTTGATGAGCCGCAAACTTCAAAATAAAACGAGTTTAAAGTTTAATCTTACTTTGGTGAGCTTCCTGCGAAACTCCACAGCGTGTTGATGGTCGTGGTAGTGAGTCACATTCTGGAGAGAGAGAGACAGACAGGTAGGTCAGACAGACAGGTAGGTCAGACAGACTGCCGGCTGTTATCACTTCAATCTTTCCTCCGTCTGTGTTCGTGTCAGACTGTAACCACCGAAAGTCGCTTATCAATTTCAAGATCAACCACACCGCCACCACACACACACACACAAACACACACACACACACACTCCATGAACAGCTCCATCACAAAGCGGCGGCTTGTTTTCTGAGTAATTATCTTCTTGTTGAACAGTTTTGGTAATTTTGGGAAGTAAGCTAGTTCAGCTTCTTCCTGAGCGTCAGCTGAGTGGATTGATACCTCACACGTGCTAGCTTGTGCGAGGCTAGCTGTTTCCCGTGTTTATGCTAAGCTAAGCTAATTTGTATTTAACTTGAAAACACTCACGCAGCCATGAGCCTGCAGGTCCTCGCTGACCCGGCTCAGGTCGATCTGCAGCCTCTGCATGCGAGGATGGCTGCTGTCGCGGTGACGCAGGATGTTGTTCAGGTAGAAGTCGAGGATGTTGGCGTGGAGGCAGCAGATGGTCAGGTGGTCCTGAAAGGAGGCGGAGACGAGGTTAGAGGTCGGACCGGGTCGGGGTTAGGGGAACGTTACTTGATGTTCTTTGTAACGGGAGGCGATTCTCACCTGGGCGGTGTCGGCTTTGGGCATCAGTCTGGTGTTGGACTCGTTGTGCAGCTGCAGATTCTGAGCCTGACGGGCGCAAAAACCAGATTAGCGTCCAGAACATCCAGATTCCCGCCAAAAGTTCAAGAACATGAGCTCAGTGTTTAGCTCCAGCGCTAACAGCTGAGGTACTGCTCAAATCTACCGAGTGACATCGACGCCAAAAGAACCAAATTAAATTCAAAGTTGGTGCCGAAGCTCAAATCTGCAAATTTAAATCCTGATTTAAGTAAAAACGAATTCTCGAGAACTTTGAGCGCAAAAACATCAAAACGCTGCACGAGAACAGAAAAATGATCTGATCATGCATCATAGGATATTTGAATACTAAGAGTATTTTCTGCTGTGTAACTTTTGATACTTTGAGTACATGTGTTGTATTTTTACTTGCAGATCACGACTTTTATAGACAAACCTTCTCTGATTGTTAAATAAGGAACTTTTCTCGTGCACTCACGTGTTGCGACACCTCTCGGACGGCCTGGTATGTCTCTGGGTTTCGTAGCGGCTGGCTGAGCGGCCGGTCGACGGGCAGCGCCACCGCCTGTTCAACCCAGCCAACCAGGAGCAGCGGCAGCAGCACGACTGCGGCCAGACGGAGGAAGGAGGCGACAGTGGCGGGCTGCATCGTTGGTGGATGACTGAGTTATCTTAATCCTTAGAGACTGAGGAGAGAGTGTGTTCACCTGCAGACACACACACAGATTGTTACAGATTGTTACAGATTGTTACAGATTAAAGTCATAAATGTTGGATGGATCTGTTCGTGTGTCCTCACCTGTCAGGAGATGCTGTTGTGAAGACGTCTCTGTGGCCTCTCTTTTTATACACATCAACCCTCCGCCCCCTCTGTGAAATATAGGACAGGTAACCATAGAAAAAACCCCAACACACACACACACACACACACACACACACACACACACACACACACACACAGGTCACTGCTGAGCTCGTGCAATCTGTATTTACTGTCACTTACAAGGAGGAAATTAACTGTGACGAAATAACGTTTCGTTGTCATCAATTATAAAAGAGAAATTTTAATAGTCATGACATCATTTCCTCTTTGTGTGTGTGTGTGTGTGTGTGTGTGTGTACTCTCTGGTGGATTATAACCTGGAAATCACTTTGTTACATTCCCACAAACAGGGAAACTGGTCCGACCGGCCCTGCCCAGATTAGATTTTTATTTTTATCATTAGAATTATGCAGGTCTTATGTAACCGAGGGCTGTTACATAATTTCTGAAGTCACTACAAAGGGGCAGTAATGTCGTCTTATGATGCATTTATAATTTAATGACCCAATAAAACAACAAATAACTTCAGAAATATTTATCATTTCTGTTTTCAGCTGCTAAGATTTGATTTTTTTTTGTAGACACCAACAATCTAAAGATCATCATTAATGATCTTTGTTAATTAAGCAAGTCGTGCATCCGCTAAGAAGTCTGATTAAAGCTGCAGTTCCTCCAACAGCCACTGAGTTAAGAAGCTACGTTAAAGTGAACAGGACGATCTACGTGACGAGTCGCTGGTTGGTTTAGTTTAGTACGGGGCAGGTCCAGTACCAGAGTTAGCTATGAAGCTAATTTACATCTGTGCACATTAGTGTACTGCATGCTGTCAGTGCAGCTCATTGGGGTCGTAGGCATCTTGAGGACATTGTTGTACTGCAGAGGACCGAGTCCAAGGGAGCCCGAGACCAGCACACTGAGACAGACGAGACTTATGGAGACTGTCTCCCTTCTGCAGCCAGCCTCAAGTGGACGTTTGAGGAACTGCAGCTTTCACGCGCTGACACCTGGTCTGACATAATGTTCAGATTCAGATCGATAATTCTCTGCAGGTTCGACCACTTTCATATCTGGATGTCGTTTTATTATTAAAGTATCAAAATCTGGATTATAGTTTAAATCATGAACCATGATGATGTCTGGATGACATCGTAAGGAGCTTGTGAATTAAAGTTTTGGACATGCAGCAGTTAATTTCAGACACAGATATTTATGTAACAGCAGCGTTATCTGGATTAACAGCGGCGTATCATCTGCATAATAGTGAAATCGATGCTGTGTCTGCAGATAAAAACCTCTGTAGGGAAGCAGGAAATGAATGAAATGAAAAGGACGCATGATCGACTCCTGGGGGACGCCACGACGGAGCGGGCACTTTCACACCACTGAAGAAGAAGAAGCTCAATGGAAGAGGTTAAATTTCGTCCAATAACGCCACATCAGTGATATCGAAGTTAAGTTGGCCTCGTGAGGCCACAGTGAAAGCGCCCGCTCCGCCTGCTGGTACCAACGCCCTCTCGGTGTCTTCCCTGTCTGAGCTTTTTAACATCAGCATTTTTCCTGTCAGGATTTTTCCTCCTGTCAGTAATTTGTCCTCGCAGTTCCTTGTGTGGTGTGGGGTGAGGGATCGAGTGGCAGGGTCCATTTTCCAGTTAAACTGTCATTTATTGTCTCGCTGGGTGTGTGAATCCCTCGGAGACTTGGATTAAAGGCTCGAAATGAGCTGCACGTCTCCGTCAGCTGCACTTGAACAGATTTTTATTCACAAGAAGGTTTCTGATCTGAATAAAGTCAATCAGACAGAAAACGCTGAGTTAACGCATTCGTTCGAATCATTGCTCGTGTTTCCGGTCTGTGGCAGAATATTCTGATCAGACTGCGGCTTTTTGTTTCTGCATAAACTCATCAGACCTGATGTTACGTCATCTCTGTGTCGTATATTGCAACATATTCGATCTAAAAGTGGAGCACCCAGTTTAAGAAGGAAGGGAAATAACCAGCGCTGACTGATGAACAGCAGTGAAATTATCACCGAAGTTCTGACAGAAATCCGGAGAAAATTTAACATGTTCAAAAGTTTGTTTGAAATAATTTACTAAATTAATAAATTACAAATGACATCGTTTTGACGTGTCCGAGGTCAAAGGTCAAAGGTTTTTGTTTAATTTCTTCATATTCTTCATATTTGTATTTTTATTTGCTGCACTGAATTTATCAAATCACTTTGATATGAACGTGCTTTATTAAAATGTATATTTATATCTATCTATCGACTGTGTACTCTGTGTACACTGTGTACTCTGTGTACTTCCTGGTGGTCCAGAAATGATGATCAGGACTTTTTACTGTTTAAGATGATTGGCTCCGTTCAGCACAGAGCGTCTCGTGTCCGTGAAGCTGAGAATAAATATTAAAGATGACGGGAACATTTTGTTGTTTGAGGTTTTTCCAGTCGTGTATTTTTTGTGACTGATGATGAAACCTGCAGGACGACCAGAAAAACTTTAGACAACGAAAAATATGAAGAAAAAAACGTTAAACAAGAATTCAGGTGTCATTTGAAGATTAATAAAATGAAACGAGATCATTTCAAAGTTTGGAGGCGGCTCACGATTCGACGAGTCAGCTTTACTTTGTTTGCTTTGGTCTGTTTATCGTTATGAGGGGAATTCACAGTCAGCTGCTTCATACCTGGCTGACCGTGTGTGTGTGTGTGTTTAAACAGTGTGTGTAGTTTCCAGGTGATTTGTCCGTTCTGCCCGGAGGAAGCGATGATGATGTTTGTTCCACTCTGTGACATTTTTATTATTTAATGAGGACTCACAGCGGAGTGTGAAGACTTTCTATGCCGGGTCGGTTTGGTCAGATTTTCTTTGGAATAAGGAAACACTCGGCCCACAGGGGCGCCGGAAACATTAAGTTGAAGATCTAAAATCTGTCGCCTTCGAACCTCGGCTGGTTCTCTTTGTGTCTGCGTGGATTCCTCCCACAGGTGAACTGGTGGCTCTAAACTGTCCGCAGGTGTCACTGTGAGTGTGTCAGCTGATAGGCCGAGCCCACCGTGACCCTGGATACACTGAGCCGAGGTTTGTGTGGAGGAAGAAGGCGATTCGTGTGTAAATGAAATAAAAACAACACGAGTCGTCTTCAGTCACTTTATTGCCTCTGATGTCAGCGAGCAGCACGATCGCAGAGCGCCTCTACAAAAATAAACTTTAACTCTGACGTCTAGAAATCACATTATTCCTCCTAATCATCGTACAAACATGATTCACCTGCTAAAAAATCTACAAACACGCTGGTTTCCATAGTGACAGCAGTGACCCGGGGGTGTGCTGGGGGGGTCAGAGGTCATCTCTTCCCCCAGAAATACTCCCGTCTCTTCTGAGCGCGCTCCAACACGGCGGACGCCATGGAGCAGGAGGCCGCCGAGCGCCACGACATCACCGAGAGCCGGTCGTCTAGGCAACAAGAGGAGGACGGAGGTGAGATGATTAAAAACAGAAGAAGTCAAATTATTTATTATTTCTGTTTTTACCTTCGTCGGAGCCGCAGCCTCCGCCCGAACACGGCAGCTCTCTGAACCTCAAACCGAGCTCACCTGCAGAGACGAAGCAAACATCAGCGACCTCCGACCTCCGACGACAGCATCGTGACGAAAACGGAAAAACGACTTTCACGGTCGTGCTCTACGAGCAGCGCCCGTGCTGGATTTTATAAACCTTCATCACACTCAGATGTTTCCCAGCTTCAACATGAAATCTGATCTGTTGAGAAAAACTGGATGAAAGGACGACGAGCAGGAAGTGAAGAGGAGAGAGGGGGAGTCCCTGTGTGTGTGTGTGTGTGTGTGGTTCATGAACATGGTTCATGTTCTGGTGTAGCGGCTGATTGTAATCCCCTCACATCACACTGAAAGAGGAACTACACCTTCACCTGGAAGCTGACTGCAACCTGCAGCCTCACCACTAGATGGCGCTGAGTCTGACACGGCCTGTAAGGAAGCTGTTTTCCAATCAGAGATGATGTTGCACTCTGTCACTGGCGCTCACCGTTGTGCTGGAAGTCGGGGTGTCTCAGGGTGCCGTGGATGCAGTGTGGGGGTGGCACCACGGGAGGCGGGGCTACCGGGGACAGCGGCTTCATCCTGATTGGTTTAGAGGGCGGACTGGCGGCTGGTCTGTGGTCAGGGGAGGAGAGGCGGGTGGAGTTATTCTCTGGCCACGCCTCCTTCTGTTTGACCGCTGTCTCCGCCCCCGCTGCCATGGAAACGGCCGACCCGCACCTCTGAACCCAAAAACAGTCACAATGAGCTGCGACATGATATTTAACATGATGTAGGTGTATAATATTACCTGTTTGGACGGAGAAGAGTCGTCGCTGCTCTTCAGTTTTCCCACCAGTATAGCGCCTCCTGGAGGTCAAACAGAGGTCAGAGGTCATCCAGAGAAGGTGGAGTGTAACTGAGTACATTTACTCAGATACTGTACGACAGACTGGAGGCACTTTGTTCATCGTTTGATCTGATTATTCGTTAACGCGGTGGATAACTTCACGTCTGACAGCGGCTCTGTGCTCGCTCACTCGGCCTGTAAATCTCTGCTGGGTAAACTTTGTGACACTGACACCAAAACATCACCACAGACACTTTCTGCCGCCTCACGTCGATCTTATCAGGCAGCAAGACGCCAATACAGATCTGACACCAGCCGCACTGATGCGAAGATACACACTTCCTGTGTGTGTGTTGTTGTTCTCAAAGCTGTGATTTGTTTATGAGTCGCTCTCAAGAGGCCGTGAAGTGAAAACAAAACCTGCAGTTCCTCTAACGTCCACCTGAGGCTGGTTCCAGAAGTGAGTCAGTCTCCATAAGTCCCCATGTTAGACAGCAGAAATAAACATGTTTACAGCCTGGTACAAAAACAGTTTTGGTCTCTGTAGCTAATTTCCCCGTTCATGACAACTGTACTGAGGGTGAATTTATATACAACTCACCTGTTCACATTATATTAAGGCTTAAAGTTATGCAGGGTTCAGAGCTTTGATTGACAGGTGGGCGTCATTCACAATCATGAGTCTAAGATTTAACTGGACCGAATCAGACACACACACACACACACTAATGAGTGTGATCATGTGATCACTGGTTTTATGAATGAGTCTGAAGACGCTGACACCTAGTGGCAGAGAATGTTTTATATAGAAGCTGTGTGTGTGTGTGTGTGTGTGTGTGTGTGTGTGTGTGTGTGTTTCTGCGTCGTGTTCCCAACAAAAATCACATTTTTGGGTCAGTGGTTCAGGTCAGGACTTTAGAGGTTGTGGCTGTGTAATGTCCCCAGAAATAACCTAAGTGTGTGTGTGTGTGTGTGTGTGTGTGTGTGTGTGTGTGTACCTGTGGCAGGTGTGGTGAGGTCATGATGAGTTCTTTGAACAGGCAGCATCTTCAGCCTCGGAGTCGGTAACCTTCCCTCCTCCCTGCACACACACACACACACACACACACACACACAGTCAGTTCCTGCAGAGAAGCTTTGATGTGACTTCGACAGGATGTCAGGTTAACAGTACGACTGCACAGCACCGATGTCGCACACACACTTTTGTTGTGTCACGTCCACAGGAGAAACACAAAGTGTGTGTGCGCCGCAGCCGTTCCAGTCAATGTTTCCAACTCCACCTGAAGCGTCTCCACGCGGCTGACGGACGCTTCAATCTGCTCAGAGCAACCAGCAGAGAGAATCTAGACGACTTTCAAAATAAAACACCCAGCGCAATCGGCCATGCTACATATTTTCATATTTAAAAGCAGATAAACAAGAAAAACAACAAGTCTGAAACGACCTTCTGTATGTGAGGATGCCATTTTTGTCATTTTGTTGCCAAGCAACCAGGGTCAGCTGCAGGTCAGAGTAATGAACTGCAGCTGTGCTCTGTCTGTGTGTGAGTGACTGCTGAGAGACACAGAAAGTCTCTAAATGAACCCCCTCCAACTAGTGGACACTAATGCCAAACGGTAGGTGGTATCAAAAAGCCCAAATGACCGTGAGCATCCTCATCTTGTCGACCATGTGAATGCCCAATGTCAGTGTGTGAAGTTAAAACATGTGACCTGGGGAGAGAGAGAAAGAACAGGTGCCCCGTGCTCCTCTCCAGGTTACATGGGAGTAGATGGGGCTGTCGGTGGGTGATCCTGGAGCATCAGTGCGTCTCCCGCCAAAACTAGAAGTCTGACAGCTTCAGCAGTGATATCGCTGCGTAGCCCACCAATTCTCCTACGTTTCTATGTAGAAATTATTTCTGTAGAGTGACATTTGTGGCCACGAGAGCCGTTTGCAAATGTATTTTCTGACAAATGTTTCTCTCCCTCTCCACTCTGGAACATTCTACCAATACACACCCATTGTAAACTTTGGCCTGGTTTTGGTGAAACTCTGAGAAAAGTCACAGCACACCATTCCCAGCTGAGCCGGTCGGTTTGAGACCTTTTTAGTGTCTGTGAGACTAAAACTGAGGGAGGAGTCAGAATAATCAGTATGGGGACAGTAAAGAAACACTCACTCATCTGTGTTGCCTCCTTCTCCATCTTCTCCTTCTCCTCCTCTTTCTCCTTCTCCTCCCCAGGCTGTTCGTCTTTCATCAGCTGCTTTCATTTGTGTGTGTTTGTCTGCGTGCTGACTTCCTCCTGATCCCGTCACAGACGACCTCCTGCTGGAGAGACTCGAGCGGCTGAAAAAACACAACACACACAGTGAAACTCAGATCAGCTCTCAGGCGGCTCCTCTTTCTCTCCGCCCGCCATGTGACTCACCTGGCCAGGTCGAGGGCCTCCAGATGTGAAGTGCTCCAGCCATCCGGATCCTGACAGAGGTCAAAGGTCAGGCGTGGGGTGGGGGGGTCGGTGGGTGAGTCGGCGGTGTCCGTCGGCTCCCACAGAGCGTTGTGCTCGGACAGCAGCTGGCTCAGGTGATCTCTGGAGAAGTTAGCGCCCCACGCTCGGCGGCGGTACGACAAGGCCTTCTGCCTCAACTCCTTCACCTGGACGGGAACACAGACTGTCTCAGACTGTGACTGTCTCAGACTGTGACTGTCCCAGACTGTGACTGTCTCAGACTGTGACTGTCTCAGACTGTGACTGTCCCAGACTGTGACTGTCTCAGACTGTGATATTATGGACTCACAGTCTGAAAACCTCTGCGAGAGTTTTCTGGTTGTTTTTCTGCTTCAGTTTGTAACCACGCTGTTTGTAACCGAGTTTCACTTCATCACTTTCTCTTTCAGCCGCTCGCTCGCTTCGTCTTCACTTCACACATCGAGCTTGCTGTGTGAGTGAAGAATGGAGGTTTGTGTTTGACCACAGCCGTGTTCCTCCAATTAAATCAAAACCGTCACTGAAGAATTGTCGATTTATCCAAAGTGCAACGCTGAGTGTGTGCGCGTTACAAAAACATGAGGTAGACATGAGCACGTAGCAAAGACGTGAACAAAGTCTTCACAGAGTCTGGAACGCATTTAGAAAAGTCGCCTTGCGTTTTGCTGAAGCGAGTATCTAACTTTCTCCAGTTTGAATCAGCCGTCGTGCATGAGTGTGAGTGGAGGCGTCCGTCCACCCGAGTGGGATCAGTCGTGTAGCTGGTCGTTTGTCTACGGCTGCAGAACAGGAAGTACAACTAGAGCCGCGTTCCTCCAATTTAAACACAAACACTTCCTAAAAACTCACTAAAACTGTCCAGACCAGTTCAGACCAGGTCTTAAAGACAGTCTGAACCTGAACACAAAGAAAGACAATTTACCCAGATGAAACCTGAAGGCTGGATAACCAAACATCTGAGGACTTCCTGCGTTTCTTTGTAGATATTCATCTCAGGTCGACTCTTAACGGATTCAACAACCGTCACGCTGAGACTGTCTGACAGTAACGTTGTAACGCTGACCCGTCGGCTCAGGATGCACGAAGCTGGTCGATCGCTGGTTTGGCTCTGCACGGTAAAGTTATACTGACCACTGCCATGTGTGTGTGTGTGTGTATGAATAGTTAGCTCCCAGAAACAGAGCAGTTGCTACCTCGCATGGCCGCTAAAGTCGTGTGTGTGAATGCATGTATGAGATATGTAGAGTTAAAGCACGTCGAGTGATCAGAGGACTAGAACGCCGACATTTATTTGAGTTATCATGCTTGGTGAATTTAAACGTTTCTGTCTGCGACTGCAGACGTCCATCAGTCCATGAGCTCAGTGCACATCATTCACTGAAACCGACCCCCGTCCAAACCCTGGATAACCCCCAGCCCTGTTTTCAAAGCTAACCTCAAGCTGAGCTCAGTCTCTAGCCTAAACCTCAAAGCCCCCAAAAGATGAAGCGTTGGCCTGACGCTGCGCGGCTCCGCCAGCTGTCTCTCCGCTGAATGACAGCGACTGAATGACTGAGTGTGCAAACTTTCTCTGATTTCCTCTGAACTGACAGACAGCGCCTGACGTCAGCAGACAGAACTGAAACTCTTCAGAGGCCGGCCTCAACGTGGGGACGGAAAGTTAAGCTGGACGGTTACGCCGCGCCCACGCGTTCGTTCATTTACTTAGAAGAGACAGACTGATGTATGCGTGAGCACACACACACACAAAAACTGACACAAAACTGACACAACAGCCCCGCGACACGTCCGTCATGAAGGTTATCATGACAGACTGAAGCCGGGCCGCTCAGCATCAACACACGGGGCACAAACTGACCCGCAGCTGTTCACCGAGCAGCAGCTGGATGAACCCGCTGTGTGATATGAAAAGTTCAGCGTTGTCTCCTCTTACCGAGCAGACTGACGTCCTTCAGCGTCTGCAGGACGTTTCTAAGACTCATCTGTATCATTCGATAACTTCGTGACTTTATTACAGATTCATGATTAATGAGAAACTTCTTATCGACCTGAGGACGTGAACGAGCTGCTGTGAATCACTCAAGTCCAGCTTATCTTGTCTTAACTTGTCATATCACAATTTTACACAGATATTATTATAATAAATTAAATGAAAATTTGAAAGAGAAAAACAGATTTTTTTTTTCTTTTTAAAAAAGAAAAAACATTGTTATGTGATTTATTTGTCCTTTATGTTTAAATCGTGTGAACGTGATGTGAACAGTGTGGATAAGGACACACAGTCCTCTGCAGCTCTGACTGTGTCCTCAGTCGGTGACCAGGCGAACTCGCTTTATGTTTTATTAATCTTTACATATCAAGAACTACAGTCAAACTAACGCGCAGACGTTGCTGCTTTTCTCCATCCTCGTGAAAATTCTTTAATAAATCTGCAGATTTGAGCTTCATACTTTCCACACGGTGGGAACGTACCTGTTTGTATGTGACTAACAGTCAGTTGTTTCCCTGAAATGAACCTCTGTGGTTTCACCGCTGACACTCAGCACTCTGGTTTTCCATCAGTGACACACACACACACACACACACACACACTCACACACACACACACACACACACACACACACACACACACACACACTCACACACACTCACACACACACACACACACACACACACAGTTTAGCTAGCAGGCAGGCATTGTGTAAATACCCCGACTGCCACTTCAATGAGTCTGATCAGGATCCAAGAGCGCTGAGGTGGATTCAGTGTTTAAATGTAGCTGACGACTTCAGTTCTTCTTCTGTGGTGCCACACACACACACACACACACACACACACACACACACACACACACACACACAGTGTCCTGCTGCCACAAATACTCACTAGAGCGCCATATGCGGATTAATCCACCGCTGACAGTAGACCTCGCTCACTCTCATTCACTGTCGATGTCGCTCGACCACAATCCAAATTAAACTTCTTGTTTCTATTTTTCACTGTAACTTTCAGTCAGACTCAGATTCAGAAGCTGCTTCATGAACAGAACGGGTCGAGTGTTTGTTTTGGTGTGGTCTGTGAAGGTCGTGTGGACGGAGATCAGGTCTCCAACAAAGTTCATTTTCTTCTGATTTATCTGAAACATGTCATTTTAGTGTTCAGTGACTCTGAGGAGGAAGAGTTCACGTCCTCCAGTCAGAGTCCACAGAGTCTTCAGTATTTTACATCGGCTCAGCTGAGTTGTTTGGTGTGTCAAGGCTAAAGTATTAACTGACCCCGTCCCCTCGTTATGACACATGCTTAATTAATGAGGCTGAACTCTGACCTGAGGGGTGTCACCGGCGGCGGCTCCGCCTTCCTCCGCGATCCTGCAGAGAGGAGAACGAAAGCTGGACTCATACTCTGTCAACATCCTGTCAGACAGACAGACGACGTCATCGACGTGATGAATTCACGATGACAACACACACACACAGATAGAAACACACCTGTGTCCTCTGTGCACCTGAGGAGCAGGAGGAGGGGGCGTGGCATCCTCTTTTGTCTGGACGGCGGCATCCTGTTTGGGGCGGGGCTTCTTCTCAGACTCCTCCCTCCTCTTATTGGTCTGGAGATGAAAACAGCTGAGTCAGCATTTAGTTCAATCACTGTGTGTGTGTGTCGTACACATAGTGTGTATGTGTGTGTGTCGTACACACCATGTGTGTGTGGAACAGGGGGACCCTCTGATGTTCCAGGTGTTTGCGGAGGCGGGGCTCGGTGGGCGGGGCCAGACCCTGGAAGCTCCTCCGGTACTCCGTTTCCAAGGAGACGGGATTCTTCTTCTTCTGGAAGGTGGGCACAGAGTGGAGCACCTGCAGGGTCAAAGGTCATGTGATCAAACCCCTGAACTCATTTCTAAAAGCGACTTCATTTGAAATGAAGCTGTCAGTTTTTCTTCACGCTGATCTGCCTCCACCTGGTGGACACACACCTGAACTACAGCTGTGAACTGTGTACTCACACAGTTACACACACGTGTGTGTCGTACCTGCTCTGCAGTCAGTAACGGTGACGCAGCTTTCTTCCAGCTGAACTGTCTGAGGTACTCTGAGCGCTGACTTCCCGACCTTTGACCTCCTGACCTCAGCCCCGCCCTCCACCGCAGAGCGTGCTGAGCGAGATGACGAGGAAACGCCGTTAAGGTAACTGAGGTGTGTGTTTCACACACAGACACAGAACTACGTTCTGCTCACCTCATTGGCTGAAGGCTGCTGTCCATCAGGTGCTGCTGCTGTCAGGGGTCGGCTGAGCTGTGGTTGGCTGTCGGTGTTGGAGGGGCGGGGCTTCACTGAGGAGCGGGACAACATGGTTCAACAGGGACAGTCCAGAATGTAACAGGTCAATGATCTGTGTGTGACAAGATGTGAAGGTGAAGGTACCAGATTTTCCAGCAGGGCCCGGTTCTACTGATGGTCCGGCGTCTGCTGCAGGTCTCGGTCCTGCTGGAGTCTCAGGCTCGGCAGGAGATCCAGCCTCTGCTGGAGGTTTTGGCTCCTTCCTGTGGGCTGAGCGACTTCTGGAGGCTGAAATGAAGACGTTTAAAGTGACACACAAAGAAGATGTCGGACGCGTGAGATCGATGAAGAGTGAAGCAGCTTTGGGTTCTTACTCTTCTTATTCTGGGATGGAGACCTCCTTCCAGCAGGAGGTGCTGTTCTGTGTGCATGAGGCTCAGCGAGGGAGCTCTGAGGATCAGGTGGACACAGCAGAGAGCTGCAGGAGCGAGCGAGCCCGCCGGGATCGAGCCTCCTCCGGCGCTGGAGGCCCGGTTCTCTGCTGATACCTGAGAGGAGGACGGAGAGCTCTTTAATCATCTGTGAGACGATAATCGAATTTCAAACATGTTACGATGATAAAACTGCAGAACAACAAACAGAATGATAACAGACTAAAGTTTGTCCAATCAGAGCTCACGTCGGGGTTCTTACCCATCTGATCGGAGCGCATGCCGGCCAATGGAGCGCAGCGTCGAGGAGACACGCTCCTGGAGCGGGACACTCCGTAACTCTTCTGGTATTCACTCTGACACTGAGACAGACAGGAGAAGGAGAACGGTCAGGTTCAGGTTCTCTGTGGAGCTGAGGCGGCTGAATGACACCTGGTCCACCTGTGACCACGCCCACCTGTCAATCAAAGCGTCCACGCTCTGAACCCTGCATAACTTTAAGCCTTAATATAATGTGAACAGGTGAGTTGTATATAAATTCACCCTCAGTACAGTTGTCATGAACGGGGAAATTAGCTACAGAGACCAAAACTGTTTTTGTACCAGGCTGTAAACATGTTTATTTCTGCTGTCTAACATGGGGACTTATGGAGACTGACTCACTGCTGCAGCCAGCCTCAGGTGGTTTCTTTCAGTGTGGTGACACTTTTGTTTAGTCGTGATATCAAACTGGACCGAGACATGAAGAGGAGCGGTGTGTGTGTGTGTGTGAGTTCAGTCTGTTTACATCAGTGTAATCTGAATATTCTCACATGATGAACAATAAATGACTGTTATGATCATAGCTAAGGACACACACTGATGTGTGTGTGTGTGTGTGGTTATTGTGCAGACAGGTGGACGTTAGCTCACACACACAGTCAATCTGAACCGGATTAGCTGGATTAGCTCATTACAGCACATTAATCCCGACTCTGCTGGCTCGTGCAGAGTTCTGTCCGGTACACCGGGTCCACACGCTCGAGCTAAAGCCGCCGTTAATTCACGTGCTACTACTACGACTGCTAAAGCTAGCCTGTGGCTAACGCTAACACCTGTTTGTTTGTTTACCTTGAAGCGGACCGTCATGGCGCGCGCGCTCACCCCGCCGAGGAGTCTTCCGGTAACGAGCCGTTTGTGTTAACTCAGCCGGTTAACGTCGTATGAACTAGTTAACTGACGGTAACCAGCTAACCAGCCGCTCCGCTTCTCCGCCCAGTTTCAGTTACAGGAACAAGCTGCCGCCGTTACCATGGCAGCTGAGCGTCTTGCGCAGGCGCGTTCCGTGTTGGTTGTCGACTGACGTCATATATATACATACAGTATATATCTATAAATACTATGATCTAATAAATACTCCTCGCTGGTTTTAGACAATTTGTTGAAGTCATTTAAAGATCGGTATCATCTTTTTCTCTTTTTTACTATTTTCTTAAGTTG